>ML776667.1:1697180-1762490 GCA_009831015.1 Picea engelmannii
GTTCAAGTACAAGATGATTCAAAATGAAAATGTCTCCTTGGTATATATAGGAGACTAGGAGGTATAATTACAAATAATGGCCTAAAGCCGACATAATTAAAATAACATTACTAATCTAAATTAAAACTAATGGCCTAAAGCCGGCATAAATAAAATAACATTACTAATCTAATATGCCCCAATTAAGGGGTAATGGGCCAACATTAGGGCTTAACAAAATCCCCTATGATGTTATGCGCTTTCGATGGACAAGGTTTCCATCCTCACGGATTACTGCAATCCCTCGCCGTTCAATTGGGTGGTAAAACTGTTACTGTTGAGGTCGAGGTGGTCGATGCCCCCCTCGATTACAACCTCTTACTTGGAAGAAGTTGGTTCTACGCCATGACTGCCGTCGCCTTGTCGGTGTTTCGATGTGTACAATTCCCTCATCACGGCAAAATTGTCACCATCGATCAACTTGACTTCTGTACACCCGACGCTCGCATCCCTTCCACCGATAACATTCCTTTTTTGGGAGACCACCTAGTTATGTATGAAAGCGTTGGTGTTGGCTTATTGAAAGATTATAGCCTTATGGGTACTTTCCCTACACCACTTCCAGTTACTACACACCACATTGTTTCCGTCAACATGATATTGACTATGCCGTATCAATCCTTGGAATCATCTGATCCGTGGATTGTACCTAGTCCTTTGGAATTCGATGTGCTCAGTGACACCATGCCACTCAGCACAGTCGAGGCCGCATACATAGCTATTCAATCCGCCTCTCCCTCTCCCAACACTTCACATTCATTGGCACCCGACACTTACTCGGTGCCCTCGTGGTTGGATTCCCTATCATCTGTCATTGATTACATTTCCCACATTTTTCCTTCAGACGAATCCATTATGGAAATGCTCAGTATTGACGATTTTCCCTGGGATGATAACCACCATCGATCCTCCTTTCTTCCGCCTCTGGAAGAAGTGCAAGACATACGATCTGTCTTCCCCCCCCCGATGTTACCGATGCTCCACAATCCCTTATCCTCACAAAAGAGACTTTCTCTGAGGGGAACATGGGTAACATCTCTACTACAATCACAATTGACATTTCAGTCAAATAAGGTGTCGTGGAAAACATTAATCTTGGTGCTAATTGCACGCCCGACGAAGTGGTTTCTTACACCGCTTTGTTCAAGGAATTATGTGATGTCTTTGCATGGAGCTATGAGGAAATTCCAGGGATTGACCCTTCAATCGTCATACATGAAATCAAGACTTACCCTGACGCAAAACCGGTTCGACAGAAACTCCACCCGGTTCACCCCAAGAAAATGGCAACCATCAAGGCAGAAGTTGAAAAACTTCTAAAATCTGGCTTCATCTATCTCGTCCCTTTGACGGAATGAGTCTCCAACCTCGTTCCGGTTTCCAAGAAACAAGGGACCATCCGTGTTTGCGTAGATTACCGAGACCTCAACAAATCTTGTCCCAAGGACAACTACCTGACATCGTTCATCGATCAAATCATCGACAATTGCACAGGAAACGTAATCTTCTCTTTCATGGATGGATTTTCTGGATATAACCAGATTTTAATCTTACCTGCTGATCAACATAAGACAGCCTTTATCTGCCCTTAGGGAACTTTCGCCTACCGAAAGCTACCATTTGGCCTTAAAAATGTTGGTGCTACTTTCCAGCGAGCCATGTCGTACGCTTTCCACTACATCAAGCATATCGCGGAACCTTACCTTGATGATTTACCTGCCCATTCATCCAACTGACCTGACCACATTGGCCACTTGCGCCCAATTTTTCTTTGATGTCGTTTCTATCGTATTTGTCTGAACCCACATAAATTCATCTTCACTGTCGAATCCGACCGACTCCTCAGTTTCATCGTCTCCAAAGATGGGATTAGGGTGGATCCCTTAAAGATCAAGGCCATCCTAGCCTTACACCCACCTACCAACTTAACCCAACTCCGAAGTTTGCAAGGCAAAGCAAACTTTCTCCGTCGTTTCATCTGCAATAATGCTGAGATCACTAAATGATTTATGTGGCTACTACAAAAGAACATCCCTTTAATCTGGGATGACACTGCCCAATGGTCATTCGATTCTCTCAAGAACGCTTTGACCCACGCTCCTTTGTTACATCCTCCCGAATATACAAAGGATTATATCCTTTACTTGGCCGCTTCTACTTCTACCATTGCGATGGTGTTAGTTCAAGAGGACTCTAACGGCCAAGAACACGTGATTTATTATCTGAGAAAGAGTTTATCCAGACCTGAACTCAGATATTCTCATGTTGAGAAACTAGCTATGGCAGCCGTCATTGCTATCCAAAGATTCCGCCACTACATCTTATTACGCACCACCACAGTAATCGCAGACTCCAACCCCATGTACCACGTCTTGACGCGTCAAGTACTTGGGGGAAAATATTCGAAATGGATCGTTATTCTTCAAGAATTCGATCTCGAGTTTACGAAGGCTAAAGCCAAAAAATCCCTGGTGTTTGCCGAGCTTATCTGTGCTCTCCCAGGTGCCGATGAAAACATCGACCCTAGCGACTCTCTCCCTGATGAGTCTCTCTTCGTCATCAACACCTCTGACCCTTGGTACGGAGACATTCTCCTCTACCTTCAAAC
Source organism: Picea engelmannii (assembly GCA_009831015.1). Classification (NCBI taxonomy): domain Eukaryota; kingdom Viridiplantae; phylum Streptophyta; class Pinopsida; order Pinales; family Pinaceae; genus Picea; species Picea engelmannii. The sequence continues at coordinate 1,699,828 of ML776667.1, forward strand.
CCAATGTTTTCTGCCCAACATCTCTCGCGAAGAGCGTCGATGCATTCGTTACCACTCTCGTCGTTACCTCATCCTCGGCAACACTTTGTATCGCCGTGGTATTGACACTATCCTTCAGCGATGTCTGATTCACGAAGAGGTTGAACGCGTTTTGAACAATTGTCACCTTGGCGCCTGTGGCAGTCACCTTTCCAGGATGGCCACAGCCCAAAAAATCTTACGTGCCGGCTACTTTTGGCCCTCGATTTTCAAAGATCGCATCGAGGCCATCAAAAAATTCCCACCCTGCCAAATATTCAACAAGAAAGCATGCACCCACCCTACTACGCTGCACCCCATTATTTCCATCGACCCCTTTTCCAAATGGGGTATCGATTTCATCCAGTGTAAGCCTACCTCAGCCGGGGGGCACGGTTACATCATCGTCGCCGTCGATTACTTCACCAAATGGGCTGAGGATATGCCTACCTTCCTGAATGATGGCCGTACTACAGCTCTATTCCTCTTCAACCATATCATTACTCGTTTTGGTGTACCACGTACCATCGTCATCGACCACGGTGCACACTTCAAAAACCAGATGATGAGCGAGTTACATGTCAAACTGGGTTTTCTCCATGAAAACTCATCCCCCTACTACCCTCAAGCGAACGGGCAAGTTGAGGCTATCAACAAAGTCCTAAAAACCATGATCCAATGCATGGTAGGGAAAAACAAAACAACATGGCATTTACAACTATTTTCCACTCTCTAGGCCTATCGCACTTCGGTGAAAACCTCAACCGAATTCACTCCTTTCCAGTTGGTATATGGCATTGAAGCCGTCCTACCAATCAAGTGTGAAATTCCATCACTCAAATTGAAAGTAGAACTCCTGCCCCACACTTCTGCGGAAGAAGAATGATTCTTGTATCTATCCAAGCTAGACGAAACACGCCGCGATGCTGCTCTCGTCAATGAGGCACATCAGAAACAAATTAAGAGTCAATATGACAAATCTGTCCAACCTCGAGCCTTTGCAGAAGGAGACTTAGTCCTCGTTTACGACCAAGCACACGATAAATTGGGAACAGGAAAGTTAGAACCTATGTGGCATGGTCCTTACATCGTGAAGCATGTTTTACACAGAGGTGCTTATGAACTAGTAGATCATGATGGAATTTTCCTGGGAGAGCCCCGAAATGGGCTTTACCTTAAAAAGTACTATGCCTAGATCACCTAGCATCTGTGCTTTGTACACTATTGTATTTTAGTTTGGTGTGTCTTTTTCTCTCGCATGCTCGAGTCTTTATCATTACCACTCATGACTGTGCCTGTGTTTTTATGCGTAGATGACGTCTACCTTTCCTATCTTTTTTGGGTTCACGGATGGTGCCAACCGACATACCCGGAACATTGCTTCAGCAGCATGGGTTATTTATCAGTTTGACGAGGTGGTGAGTTCAAGAGGCATTTGTTTAGGACCGGAAACCAGCAATATGGTAGAATATCACGCTGTCATTGGACTGTTGACCCAAGCCTCCTCCCTAGGTATCTCTAGTATCATTATTTACTTAGACTACCAACTCGTGGTTTATCAACTCAACCGCATCTACGCTATCCGTAGTCCTATCCTGCTACGTCTACACTTGCAAGTTCACCGTCTTGAACGAATGTTTGATTACATTGAATATAGACACATTCCGAGAGAACTTAATAGTGTTTCAGATTCATTAGCTAATTATATCATGGATCGGTATTTAGCCCACAGATAAGATTCAAGGAAAGCAAAAACTGTACATTACATGTAAATTAAAACACATCACATACATCATCATGTACAAATCATCGGCATCTAAAAACTCGGAACTATATATATATATATATATATGGCGTGACTGAAATATTTGCTTTACATCAAAAAGTGTGTAAAAGGGCAAAACTTTGGGTCTGTCCACCCATACAACATCGCCTGACAAGGCATACAAAAACACAGGGAGACTCTAATCTCCCCATGCTGCATTGTGCCCTGAGTAACATACTACTTCACGCACTACACGCCTCAACAGAGAATTGATATTCTCTGGTACCCCTACAGTGTGCCGCTGTAGATGTAAAGTCACTTCCCCCCTCCGCAGAGGAGGGATGCCCATCGTAAGGCCTTGGAGGTTTATTTCGACCTCCCGGAGACCCACCACTGGTACCACTGGATCTGTTGCAGCTGGGGCACCCCCACGATGCCCTGGTACTGGTATATCAACTAGGCACACTACTCCCTTGTCTGCATGTTGGAAACAAAACATCTGTTAAAACTCTTTTACATACCCAAAAAAATGCATATACATCAAAAACTTAAAAAACAAAAACTAGACGAGGTATGGCTCAATCTCTTACCTGACTCGTCCCAGTCTTCCCTCGTGGGCAGAATCAAGTCCATACTCCCACGGAAGTCTACATCAGCATAAGGGAAGTCCTCTATCCAGAGGAATTGTCGTCTCAGCCAAGCAAAGAAATCACCAGTGAAGTGGAACTCTGACTCCGAAACTAGTCTCGGGGACAGACTAGTCCACCTCTCCATCCGATCTTCGTCCACTGGTCGTACTGCCAATGCTATCTGAGGCTGCATCTGAGGGATGTGCTCTAGAAATAACAAGACCAAAAATGATCCATAGTCGAACTGCTTCTGACCAGTCCTGCATTGTGAGATCTGTTCCTTTACATTCCGAAGGAACGCCGCACTCCAGTTGAACAGTGTTGGCTCTAAACACTGAACACCATAGGCCACCTGTGATCTCGATGCCAAATGAGCACTAGTGCTTCTGATCACGCTTGTGATAGCGAATAATATAGACCAGAGAGGCAAATCTCATATATCCTTGATAGGGATCCTACCCCCTACCAACCTTGCTCCCCGAATACAGTGACGTGCCATATACACGTCCACATGCTCAGGTAATGCCCTCTATCCAGTGAAATATATAGGGACCCCTCTTTTCGAGAGGTCTATTAAAAAGTAAACATCTTCCAACTCAATGGTTAGGAGTTGTGTACCAATACGGAATCCCTGTTCCGCAACATCCCAAAGGTTGATCATGTGCTCAAGCAGTAGAATCTCTCTCTTCATTTTTTGCAATTTGAAAAACTTGAGCAAGCCACAGGCTCGCAAAGCGGATCACGTACGAGGACTTCGTAGAGAGGCTAAATCATCCATCTCGTGCTCCCTCTCTTTCCATTCAATCATGATTGCCGAAGACACCTACAAAACAAGAAAATCAAGAATTTCATTATTCCTCACATTTTGATAATTTCGGTGATTTTCAAAAAAAAAATTAAAACATAAAACAAAGTACCCATGTCATTTAAAAGAAACCAATCACTCTTTTTGACCACCACACCCTTTAACATTTGCCAAATAATAATTAAGACGTGTTTAAAATGAAAAACGATTTGGGGGGTGCGTGGGCCTTTGGGGAGAATTTGTATGAGCTCTTTTGCTAAAGACTGACTTGCCTTATTGATTGCAAGGGTGTATACATCCTAACAACCCTTCTCTAATGCATTTTTGCAAAAGAATCCCCCTATTTCATCAACTTTTAAAAGGAGGCCGATTTGGTCAAAGAGGGGAGACCTAGGGCTTTGTGTTTTGAAACAAATAATGCCATGAAAATCAATTTGAAACCATGTGATTGAAAGAGAAAAGGATAAGAACCTACCTGGTTCAAACGGCGAGCAAAATGATCGATCGTAGCTCCGGCAGTGAGAAAAACAAGATTTGCTCCAAAGTGAGATTCTCCACTACTCCAAAATCCTTGCAAATGAAATGGTAAATGAATTTTTGAATAAAGTCTTATTTATAGAATTCCATTTTTTATAAGGTATGATCATTTGTGGGTTTCTCTAATGATGTAAACGACTTTGCTAAACTCTGGTTTGTAGCTTTGGTATCGCAGGTTTCCTGGCAGTCCTGATTGGTTATTCACCTTGTCACACTTATGAGCATAGTCTTAGTTCGTTCTCGAGCTCGACAATATGAGAACGTAACCGGGTAAAATTTTATCTCTTTTTCGGACCCGTCTGGATACAAACACACGAAAAAGGAACCCCCCTGGAGTCTCCTTTAAACCCTTTTCAGACTCTCTAAATATGAAAAGATTGTCGAGTGATCTTGCTTCCTTTCACACTCGTTAAATGGTCAGAAAGGGCGTCTTGCGAGCGATAGTTTAACCCTTTTTCGGTCTCGTTGGACTATTGTACGAAAAAGGAACTGAGAGAGTTCTCTTTTAAGCGTTTTTCCAAACTCTATAATCCCGAAAAACCTTCGAGTTTTCTTTCTTTGGACTCGTTAAAGCACACATCGACAGGCCCGTACGGGACCGATCCCTTACTTCTTCCGATTCGTTAAAAAAAGGAAGAGGAACTTACCGAAGGTGAGTTATATCGAGCATGTGTTATCCTCCTCGAGATCATTAAATAAAAAAGAGGTACTCATCTATCTAGATGGGGGAAAAATTGAAAGGAGCAAGCCAAGCAGTCTCTTGAGAACATCGTCCAACACTTCTTAGAGTTGCCCTTGAACACGACACTTTGTCATCTGCATGTATCATAATCCGCTGAACCTCTGCACTGAGCCAATCCTTTGAGTTTCCTTTCACTTCTTTGGGTCACCCGACGCAAGTCACAGTCCCACTGCATAGTTTTGGTCCATGTCATGTTTTGCTGTTGTGCCTCAGTGTTCAAGGGAAGTATTCGCCTCGAGAGTCAGCCATCCCAAATATCTTGCCTCAAAACCTGTGTCAGTCCATGTCCATTTGATATGCCAATTGCATATCTATGTTTGTTTCACGTCATTGATGAGGGATACATCAAGGCCCTCCCTTGACGATTCTATTCCTATCGACTTCAGCACATTATCCGGGAATTAGATTTAGAAACTAGTTAGTACTTTGGGACCTCCATGCCTCAATGGCAGGCCTCCTCACATTCGACAATGGGTTTACATCATTGACCTCTGATCGAATGATTCCATGAATGTTCGACCTCATCTCATCTATTCACGTTCGATGGAATGTACTAAGGTACCTTGGGAATCATTGACATTAATGGTGATCTCCCTCGCACTTGTTAACGGTTTACCTCATTGACCGGTAATCAAGTGATTTCTACCATGTTCGACATCAAGACATCTATTCACATGGTCAACATCGTAGCATGTTGGGATTGGTAAGAAGACCCTGGGTTGAGTAATCACTTTGATATGCTCTTTGCCCAGGTTGCGAAGGAGTTTCTATTGGACAAGGAACACATACATTGTTACATAGATCCACTTTGTATTGGTCGTGGCTATGTCTTGTCATCTCGTAGATCCACTGTGTATCTTTCGTGGCTACGATCAGTGCGAGTCGTCAAAGTATAGATCCACATTGTATCTTTGGTGGCTATACCCTTTTTATCAATACAATTATGGATCTGCAGTGTATATTATGGCGGCCATACCTTACAAGTCTTGACCACCCAAGCATAGGTATGCCTGCCTTGGGTTTTGAAATATGTCATGATATTTTTTGGATGTTTGTGTGTATCTTCCGTCAGGTTCTCAGAATCTATACCCTTTCTTGAACGTCTACAAAGTATTTCAGTCATCAGTTCGCATCTTCTGAATTCATACTTTGGGGGGCATTCTGTTACACATCAAAATCACTCAACTGGATAAGTGTCGCATATTCCTCTCAATTGTCGTAAGTGTCACAACTTCCTTACAACTTTCGCAAGTGTCGCAAGTTGGTTACAAGTGTCACAAATGTTGTTTGAGCATACTGCCCTGATGATGACACTAAGGAGGCACTTAAAACATCTTATGTACTTGGTTTGAAGAAGGAGAACTAGTTCACTGGAGTCAAACATCTCTTAACACCTGAAAAGGGCTTCCAATCAAGATTTTTGAGGGTGAACGCTCCCCTGAAATAGCCTTAGGAGAGTTGGCGCTCCCCTATAAGGCCTCAGGGAGCGTTATAACACTTCCTCACCCCTCTGTAGGAGCGCTTCCCACTTTTGGAGTGTTGGCGCTCCCATTAAGCCTCTCTGGGAGCGTTCTAGCACTCTGATGCCCCTTTTGAGGGAGCGCTCCCTAATCTGGGTCAGTTGTTAGCCCACTAAGGAGAATAAGGAAAACATCTTTCAAGATTAGGAGGCAGTTGTGCTCGAATTCTTGGTTTCATCAACATATCCCTGATCTAAGGAGGAGGTTCCTAACTTGTTCTAAACATAACTCAAGAGGTTGGGCTCCTCCCAACCTATATAAACAAGCTCTATGATGGTGGAAAGGGGGAAGAATTACTAGCATGAAACCTATGATCTCATAAGAAACACACAGTCAGCCAAAGGAGACGTATTCAAATTGCCTCGTGATCCTTGGAGAAGAGCCTTCACCTATCTTTGGTTATTTTAGCTTTGGTTCTCTTGGCAAGCGTATGGTGGTTGGATTTTTCGGTGCCATTGTTCCTGCAACTTAAGAAAAATTTCAAAGACTGTTTAAAAATCATATAAACACATATAAATTATAGCCAGTGAATTAACAGACTTGGATACATACCTCTGAAGCTTGCTAAAAATTGGTTATTTTGATAATCACGGGGTCAATACAACTTGCGAGTTACTTGTATTTCTCCTTCGAACGCTCTGGAATTATCTTATGCACAAAATGATTTGTTCACAATGGCTCAAGATATTTTAAAACAGTAAAGATCTTACCGTGTTGCATCAACCATTCATTTCAGGTTATCAGTGAAAATTGAATAAATCTTCCACCGAATCTCTAGAACTTAAATTCATCGTGGATTGATAGCGGAGGTGTGGGTGGCGATGTGGTATATTGGTGATTTTATATCGTTATTTTTAGTGGCACATGAGGTAGAAACTAATGCAGGATTAGGTATTAATTAGCTCATTAAATGCTCAAAATCTGATCGTATCTAATCCTAAAACATCTGGTTGTGTCTCTCTTTCAGTGGGTGGATCGAGGATTGGGGACAGGGGTTCAACTATGAATGTTTTTGTTCATATCCTCTTTCAAAAATTTTTGAAACCGATCGATCTTATCGTACAATGCTGACAAGGAAAATCTAACTCAGAGGTGTGACTTGGACCTAGGGAACCAAGAATGAATCGGGATGGAACTAAAGAGTATGCCCTTCTTACATGGTAAAGAAACATGGCATTGGAGACCAGTGACTTAATTCACTTGTATTAATCAGAGTCAAGAATTTCCTTAAGTTATTTGTTCTAAAACAAACCTTAGCTTGTCGATGTCAAAAAGTGTACAGTATCGACGATCGACAATAACCTATCAAAGCGCTTTCGGATCGACTCCCTTGAAAAAGTCTTTATGTCGAAAACGCATCTGGTATCGACGATCGGGGATAAATTTTATGGTGGTCAAAATGTTTGTTTTGATCCTTCTGAGTTTTCCTCGATTTTGATAAAGCGTGTTAGGCCTTGGCTATTTTCGTTCTTCGTTAACGTCTGTCCTACCCATCTTTTACCGATGTCGAAGGGGAATCGGCTATCAATGACATATTTATGAAAAAATTAACGCAAACCAAAATTTCCTTCTACTGATGCCGATAGATATCGGTTCTTGGCGACTGTGGTCTTCCAAGTGGTTCCTTTTTATGAACATTTCCTACTTCAACTATGTATGAACATTGCTCAGAGAGACCTGTAGTTTAGCAGCTATAGTAGAAGCATTTTTCAAAGTGGAGAAAACCATTTCTCCAGTTTTCTTGTGCAGATCCATTTGATCGGCAAGGTGCACATCCTTGGTGTGAAACTCGAATGTCACCCTTTTGTAATCAGTGATTACCTTCAGGTCGGGCACTTGTGCCTGCAGAAAATCCATGTGCATTCTACCCTTCTCAGTATCAAATGCAGACAACAGTCTGTGTTGTTCCATTGATGTCTATTTCCAAAACTGAGCATAAGTGCTTCTGGTCAGCGTTTGATTCCTCTTCTTAATCACATCATACTGCTAAAAACTACTCAACTTCGGTCCTCCTTTACTTGGCTAGTCAACTAGTGAAGTATCCGTCAGCTTCTTGGAAGAAACTGAGGACATGTTCTACTTGCCGCTTGTGATAAGAGGTGGTTGATCACCTTCCCTAGTAGTAGTGGATTGGGTTTCCTTTTCACCAGTCATGTCAATTATATGACTGGATTTTAGCCTTTTGGTGTGTAATTGGAAATCTTTAGCCGAGACTTCGGTGACAGAAGGTGAAGTATCCTTCCTGGATATTTTCTCCTTGGGAACCTGTGGTGTAGTTTTCTGTGAGATCGTGACTGAAGGGTCCTGTTGTTCTATCTCTACCAGATTGTTCAACTCCCATTCTATTTGATTTGCAAAATTTTCTATCTCAGGCTTGGGTGTATGAACATATGGAACAATTTTATTCTTAACTCTCATCTCCAAAATTATCCTGCATGGATCATAGTGCCATAGGAAACTAACATGGAACTTCATTTCTCTCAAAAGTTTGTCTGCCTCTTCCCCGACGCCTCGGCTATTACAAATAAAAGACCCAATTTTACCTTTAATTCTAAGCTGTTGTTTCTTCTTCAGAGACACAAAGTATATGTCATCTGAGTTTATCATTTGTCTTATGTATTCCAGAGAAAATATCCTCACGGGTAAATACTTGGGTAGTTTGTATGGAGCCAACTTGCATCCATATAATCTGATATCGGTATGATTTTGGTAAAGGTACCAATCTCCAGTTTTTGCAAGGTCTGAAAGATGCAAGATCCTTTGAATCTCCTCATTAATTCTTGGTTCTTGTCTACCACTGATCATGTTCACCACTAGGTGGTAAAATTTCTCGATAAACTCTTTGAAACTGAAGTCTGTGGAATTTCGTCTGAGTAGGGAAGTCCAAGATGTTACTGCTTGCGGCTTCCCGTCCTTGTCCATTTTCTGCATTGAGAAAGAGAATCTGTCCGCTTGAAAGAAAGTGAACATTTAAGCCACTATGGAGGAATATGGGAACATGCCCTCTGTGGCGAAATTTGAAAGCTGCTCATGAACACTGCTCTCCAGGAAAGTGCTATAGTCAAACTAAGTGGTGGGACTTTCCTCTGTAGAGAAAATGGACAGAAAACCCAATATGGGTTCATCCACCCATTGGTCTGAAAAATAACCAAGCAGAGAACAGAGCAATGAAATGACTTGGTTTCCCTTCTCTGAGAATAGGGAGGAACGATACGGGGGATTTGTCTTGGGGAGCTGAGCATCCTATGAGAGGAAAAGCTCAAAAATATGGGCTCTCTAAGGGAAATATAGTTTCTGGTATAACTCTGTTATGACTTCAAGATTAAAAGGAGAGGTAAATTCATTTTTTGGGTATGTGCATCATCTGATCAATGGATTCTAGTGTGATGAAGAACAGAGTTTCTCCTGATGATGAGACTATGGTTCTCTGGTCAGGGAGGTAATGAGCTTGGAATTTGAGGGAAAATTTAGGGAAATGATGGACCTAGGGGAAAAGATATAGAGAAAGGTTGGTCTCCCAGAGCCCAATCTCATCGCTCCGATCTAAGAAAGTATCTTTGAGCCACGACTGCATAAGATAATAAATCGATGAATGATGGAGGCGAGTCAATTTTGATCCAACAGATACCCATTGGGGGCAGGAGACAGACCAGTAGGCTAATAGATAAGTTAGCCTATAATAAATAACCAACAGGTCCTTTGGAGCATGAGATGGCAGGTAGAAATGAGTGATGAGTACGACCGAGTGATGTGGAGGGTGTTGATTGGGGACCTCCCATGGTGGAAGGACCTATGACAGGTGAAAAGGGGGAAAGAACTAACAGATTTATGGGATGTGACCATTAGAAGAAGAGAGCGGAAAAATGATGTCATGAGGCGGCGGGGGTATATCAGGAAAATGGTAAGTGGTAAGTGGAAAAGTGGTTTGCGGTAAATGGTGGGAGTATAAAGCAATAGGTTCCTACCACGTTAGAGGAGGGGTCCTGATAGAAAACCACTCCATTTTGGACCCCCCCCCCAACCATTAAAGGTAGAATGGTTGGGGGGGTCCAAAATACATCGTCATCCATCAATCGATGCGCTTACCGCTGGACCGTAGATCTGAGCGTGGCCTTTAACCAACTTTCCGTACCCATGCCCCACCATTAAAGGAAGACCAGTTGGGGGGGTCTAGAAGTTAATCTCAACCATATATTTGGGCATCGAAGTCTCAACCGTTCATATGCGCGCCTTTGTTATCCAAGATTCCAGACCCCCCCCCAAAAAAAAAAATATTGACTGTAGATCTGAGTGCCATCGCCTCAGCCATTCATCTATGCACCTTATTTAACTTGTTAATGCAAAATTATATTTGTTCTGAAACTTAGGACAAGTTCTTTATGTGAATTTACCAGCTTCCCCTGCTTTTTATCACCATGGGGGTAAGACATTCACCTTTCAAACATCAAAGATAAGGTTCAACATCGATCATCATGCATGTTTTATTGAGACAAAGAAAACTAACCTATACTCTAACCTAATTACCTATGAAATTTATCCCAGATTAAACTATTGGACTAAGAAATTACTCTATCTTGGGGTTATTTGACCAAGATTAGGCAGTTTGGTAAAATTTATTCACTAGCTAACCTAATCTACTGGGCTAAGATTAAACAGTTTAGCCAAGTTTATTCACTAATACTATCAACATCAATTTAAAAGGACTTGTTCATGCTTAAACGGTATGGACCAATTCATTGTTATTGCATGGGGCTTTATTCAATTTATTTTATGCCCTCTTTTATTCTTTTTCTTTCTTTTCTTTCTTTTCTCTTCTTTTTTCTTTTTCTTTCATTTCATTTTCTTTTTCTTTTTCTTTCTCAAATCATTTACAGAATGGAAAATTATTTGGCAACCAAACACAGTGAAAATATGACATTTCTGTCACCAGTTGATCCTATAAATTATAGGGTTATAACAGAGTGAATAGGGATCAGACTGCAAGGTGAGGCACGATGACTTTGGTATGGTTCTTTAGGATGTATTATATGAAGTGTATCACTGTCTTGTATACTGCATAAGCTTTCTTGTCTATATATGGGTAATTTAGTTCGGCCCCTTGGAGATTAGTGCTCATAAATGAGACTGGGGCCTCGTTGTTATCATCATCCTTCTGAGTCAATATTGCAGCTAACGATTGGTTAGAGGAAAAAGTGTAGAGGAAGAAAACTTTTCTAAAGTCGGGACTTCGCAGCATTGGGGATTGAGGTATTGCAACCTTAACATTGTTGAAAGCACTATTTTGTTCAACATCCCATTTAAATTCAAAATATTTGCGGTTCATTTTTTTAAGGGTTTGATAGTTCCAGCCAAATCGGGGGTAAATTTCCTCACAAAATTAATTTTCCCAAAGAAGGATTGCATAGCCTTTTTGTTGTGGAGTAATGGAAGTTGAGTTATAGCCCTAATTCACTCTGGGTCTATGTGAATTCCTTCTTGAGATATAATATGACCTAGTATTTTACCTTCCTTGGCACCAAACAATGTTTTCTTAGGGTTTAAGGATATACCGTATTTCCTACACCTTTCAAAAATTTGGGTTAAGTGTTGGATGTGATGTTATCTTTTCTTTGAATACATAGTCACATCGTCCAAATAAAATACTAAACATGTGTTGATTCGTCCTTGAAATGCTATGTCCATGGCCCTTTGGAAGGTTTCCCCTACATTGATTAACCCAAAGGGAATGTGTTTATAAGAGAAGGTTCCCCACTTTGTTCATAAGGTAGTATTCAAACGATTCTCCTCTGAAAATGGAACTTGGTTGTAACCTGAAAAATCATCTAGTAGGGAGAAAATATCATAGCTAGACATAGTCTGCAGGAGTTGCTCCATTGGTGAGACTGGGTAGTTTTCCTTTTTTGGAGATCTATTGAGGTTTCTAAAATCTACACATAGGAGGATCTCCCCAGAATTGTTTCTCATAGGAACCAAATTTTCTACCCCTACAGAGTGTTTAACCTGGAAGATAATCTTAGCATCTAGTAATTTATTTAACTCCTGACACATGGGAGGCTCCAGAGATGGGTGGTACTTCTAGATCTTCTGTTGGAAGGGCTTCGCTCCAGGATTTAATGGGATGGTGTTTTGAATGGTACAAGTATCATAAGTTTTCAGATCTCGGTAAGATCATGCAAAGGCATATTGATATTATCTGAAAAGTTTGAGATAGGCCTTCCTTTCCTCTTTAGATACTGTCTTGTCAAGATTTATATTCTTGGGGTTTTCCGGGGTTCCTAGATTTATAGTTTCGTACATGGGACATGAACTCCCCATCTTTGCGTTCGTTGACCCTTTGAATATTTCCTTTAAGTCAAAAATGTTTTCTACATTGGCCACTCCCTTCAGTATCATGTGAGACCTTGGTTTGTCAGTCAGTTGATCTGTATGAGGATCGATTTCTGCCAATTTCTCCTTAAGTACATCATCGTCAATATCCAAGTCTTTAAAATTATCCTGATTGGTCAAGAATTTTATGATCTGTTCATCTCCTTCAAAGACCTTCCAATTAGAAATATTTTTGGGCACTGATGGTTTGTAGAGTAGCTCCACAGTCAACCAAGAGGCTTCATAGTCTTCTAGAGGGGTTAACCTTGAGGCAACAGTGTCTAGAGCATCAACAAGAGTGTTCTTTTTTTTGGGGATCATTGTAATGTTGAAGGCTTCAAAATGTTCTATTAGTCTATGCACTTCCTGTTGGTAATTCCTCAGGTGGGGAGATTTTCAATGTATAGTGTTCCTTGTCTAACGATGATTTCAGAAGCTTTGAAAACCTTCAATTCTTTAATGCTTAAGTCTATGGATTTCTTTATCCCTTGTACTAGAGCTTCATACTCCAGGATGTTTTTTGTGCATTCAAATTCCAGTCTACAGGACAAGAAATTTCATTTACCTTTTGGATCAATGAAGATGCACCTTTCCCCTGATCCCTCTTGCGATTTGGATCCATCAAAGTATAAGGTCCAACTTAGTGAAAAAAAACCATCAACTTCCTTTTTTCTACCGCTTTCCTCATTTCCTACTATATGTTCCATGGTTTCTAACACTGGTTACTGGAAGAAGAGGGTTTCCTCCGTCGTTGTTGACAAGTTTTCTTGAAAATTTATTTTGGAGTTATGAGTAAGAGGAACATATGATGAGAGGGGGGATAAATTCTTGAAATCAGAGATAAAGGAATAATTGTTTAGCACGAGGAAATATGTCGATGAGGGTTCCTTAAGGTTTTCTAGGTTGGTGAGAGTATGTTTTAGATATATTTCCATGTCGATCCTGATCATATTCATGTGTCCTTTCAATGGAAGCCAAAGGTGAGCCCATTCTATTCTAAAATATCCATTTAACTTCTTTGACCAATCCTGACATAGTAGTAATCCATAAGCTTCTTGGATATCTACTACAATGGTGTCAATTACTTGAACAAATTTAGGGTGTGTATCCATTTTGATCATTACATCTTTGAGCTCTCATATAACTTTCACTTGGGTTTTTTCTAGTTGTATTACATGTTTATCACTTTTGAGAGGGACTGCATTTAATTTCTTGCATATAGACAATGACATAACATTAGAGGATGCTCCTAAGTCAACCAAACAATTATGGAGGTTTCTGTTGAAGACTTCAAATGTCAAAAGGAACGGTGGGACAAAAGGATTTACCTTATCTTCAGAGAAAGCGTTTACTGTTGGTTTATTTCTTAGATCTGTGGGAGCTGGATTTTCTATTGACATCAATTCTTGTAACATAAATTCCTTTTTTTAAGGGGTTATACACATGTCCATGAACGATATATTTGCCTTAAAATTTTTCAAGTCTTCTACTATGTTGTAGTCTAGCTTGGGCAATTCTCATGTATGGATGTTTATAGGATTCCTTCAGGGAACAAAAGGTGCCTTCGGGTGATTAGGAGCTGGTTTTCCTCCCAAATTTTGGGTTGCAGTAAGGTCGTTTGAGATAGGATGACCCCTACTTCGTGTTTGCACATTCAAGACCTCCGCGGGTGGTTCTTGAACCTCAAATGGGTCATTAGAAGGAATTGGTAGGTCAGGGTCCCATATCAGCATGGCTGTTTCTTCTAGTGGATCAACTTATTCCAGGTCAACATTATTCATAGCCGAGGTTATTGATTGTTCGGTTAGGGAAACCTAATCTAGAAACTAGTTGGGCATCAAATTCATGGCATGCACCCATTGTGGGAAGTATCTTTCAGAGTGTTTCTCTTTGTGATAGGTACATAAAGAGTTGGATGTTACATTTCCCAGGTTGATGTTTAAGTTATCTAGGGGAGGTTCAATTTCTTTGAAAGGTGGATTTCTTTTAAAAAATGGTTTATAGGGCCTATGGCCTTGGTTTCCTTCCCCTTCACTTCTTTTCATATATATGATTTCGTTTGAAAGATTCTTAACCATGTGTTGTAGGTCTTTTATTTCTCCACTTCCCCTTTTGGGACCTTGTTCTGCTTGTTTCCCTGGAGGTATGTTCAAGAGGATTCCTCTCCTAGGAGGAGGTTGAAATTACTTCTTAACTAATGATACTTGGCCTTATTTACATCCCTTCATTTGGAACTCTATTGTTTTGGATTCTTCAAAATTCTCAGCTAAGGTTGTTTTCGCATCCCTCTTAACAAACATGGAAATATAAGTTAGGAGAGCATTAACATATACTTCAATTTAGAACTCCTGAATGGGTCTAGCTTTGGGTTGATTCTTTTTTAGGATAGTGGTGAACCATTGATTAAATTATTTAACCTTTTCCTTTCAACTCATGGTCGTGGTGAACAACTCAACCATCAAAGCTCATGTAGTGGTTTCTTCTGCAAATTTATCTAGAAAATCCTTTTGAAACTTCGTACAACTAGTTACGGATCCTACTTGTAAGTTAAAATACCATGTGGAGGTTGAATTCCCAAAAGTATAGGGGAAAATATTGCATACTACGTCTTCATGTTGGAAATTCATCAGTATGATATCTAGTATGAAGTTTTTGATATGGTCTTCAGACAATCCTGAGGTTTCAGGGTCAAATTTAGGGAGTAACTTTTCTGGATGTTAGAGAAGGTTATGTACTCATCTAGGGATGGCAAGAGAATCTCTATCCAACCAAGGTTGATTATTATGAGGTGGGTTTCCCCTTTATTCATTGTGATCATTGTTATCTTCCATGTCGTCGGATCCCAAAACTGAGCCTTCTGAGTTAAACCCTTCTTCGTTGGAAAAATCATTGGGCTCGAAGTAGTTACCAATTGTTGTTTCGAGGATTAGATTAAGAGGATGTTTAATTTCAGTGAGGGAAAAATTTATCAGGTCTTCTACTATGTGAAAGAAAACTTGGTCGGGGGTATCGACCACTGTTCTTCTTACTTGTTTTATACGATAAAGTAACGGAGCTAAGGAAAATCCTCTAATTTGTCGAACGTAATCTCTTGTGATTCTTCTGAACTAGTTCAAATCCTCGTGAGGAAGAGCATAAGGTATTTCAGAGAATATATGTCCTTCCTCTTGCGGGGGTGAGTTACTCATTTTAGGAGTACTCAGTGTGTGTGGGTTGTCTTGAGAATGACTAGCCATGCATGTGGGATGTTTTGAATCTACACGCTATGTGAAATATTATATGAACAATATTGTTAGCCATTCATTATTCAAGCCCTCCTTCTAGCGCCAATTATATTGAGGGGTCCTAAATCCCTTTAACTCAACAGTAGGAACCAAACCTGCCACCGATGCCCAATTAGACTCTACAACGTTTAATGGTGGAATGGTTTTCTACATTTTGCGATCTGGCCAAATAATCGATGGGATTTATGTAGTGATTGACAATATGTCTTCTTGTGAAATCTCCTCCTTCAGTTTGAACGTTCTCTTTTTTTATTTTCTCTTATAGGTGGGACCGATACAAGATAAATGTTGGTATAAACTTGATGGGTAACAAAGGGGAAATGATTAACTACTGAAGAAGGATGGCCTTGGGATAACCCTCGTGCTAAATCATGCAGATAATGATTCTTAAACCTATGACAAGCCTAGTACTAATATATTAACTTGTTGGTGTTCCAATCATTGACTAAGATATAATTATTAGAAGAAAAATATACATGTAATAAATGATGGAAAGAAAAATAGTTTCCTTATTTCTAATCATTTATCACACATTAACACAACGATTTGCTTTTCATCATTAAAGATAAGAACACTAAAAATATTTAATTAGATAACTTATCAACAGATTCATAGGTTCTTACTCGTTACAACATCCATTCATGAAATAAAATCAGAAATAATTCCTCTTCAGATCCAACCACACATGTTTTTGATGAAAAATGAACATAACTTGTTTCTAGTCCTAAAAACGACTTCTCAATTAAGGTATCTTCGAAATAGTTCTTTACAAATCCAAAAATGAGGGTCTTTGCAAAAACCATTGACCTCTTATAACAGGTATATCCTCTTATTTATAACACATTATTAACTAAAAATAACTATCGAAAGTGAAATCTAAGTAAAACAAAAAATTGCCACATGGAGCTTTCATCCCTCAGTCTTCTAAAATTCATCAAATGATTTCACTTGAGGGGATGAATATTCTCATACTGCGACCATTTGATGAAGAGATCCTCACATGTTTTGGCATATGATAATTTGTAATGGTCCAGTGGGGCCGAAAGGATCTCCTTTATCTTCACTGTCCATGCCCGATACTTGACTATTTTAGCACTTAACTGCTATAACATTGTCCGAGCCTTGATAACATGCTCCATGAACTGCTATACTTGACCTGACACCCTGTTCTCCACCTTTTCTATTTCCACATCCCACGATGAGTCTTGTTTGGCATGTAGTTTGACTACATCATGCAAGTCAAAAAATTAGTCGAGTGTGATGAACTCTGGGAGGTTGATGTCTCTCATCGCCCGACTGATATTGGTCTAGTTCCTTTCACACTCGACCCATTTCTCTTGGATTTCCTGATGAGGTTCTTTAGCAATTTTCTCCTAGTATTCGACTAACTTGTTTATGCGGTTGATGTTGTTATCCCTTAGTACTCAAATGTCGTTCTCTTTGGCATCTCATCCCTGTTGAAATGCATTGATGTAGTCGATCCTTTCCACTTATTTTTGTTCTTTATCATACCATATTTCCATATCCTTGCACGTTGTTAGCGCCACGAGGGTGTCTTCTTGGAAATCGGCTATCCCTGCAGTGAAAAGGTGTCGCTCATTCATGAATTTACAGTAGGCATCCCAGAATTCGCTCCCCAAGAACACCATGGCCTATGTGGAGTCCTAATAATATTTTGAAAAATGGTGTAGATTCTCCAACTCCTTCAGCGCAGTGGCCCACTCCTCTTCATCCTTCCTTTCTCTATATAGGGTGGCATCTGTGATTTCCATCCATGCACCTATAAGCTCGAACGTCTTGGCATGCTCCATGAAAATAAGTTTTTCCTCTATGGTGATGAGGATGGAGTTGTCCAGAGTAAGCCTCCTCTTCTTGGTGGTTCTCTTCATGATGGATTTCCTCTTTCGGTCGTAAGATATGTCTTGTATATCAATAAACTCATCCATGGGTTCGATTATTTTCTATTCTCCCCAGGTAAGCATGTTTCCCAGGCTCGTGATGGATTATATTTTTTCAAGATTGGGTTCTTGAACCTCTTCTGTGTGTTTTGAAAGTTCGGCCTCTGGTTGTTTCTCATCGGGAGTTAAAGTACTGGCCAAAATTGATGCATCAGGGGAAGTCTTGGTACTTACTTGATAATTGACTGTTGAGATGCCAATTTCTTTCTCTCAAATTCCTTCTTCTTGTTATCTCGACCCTAGCTCATCATTCATGTGGTTCACTTCGGTCTCTGGTGCATCGAGTAGTTCAATGTTTAAGACATTTTTGACCTCCTAGTCCCTTTGTGGAAGGATTTGAACTTGAGCATTGGGGGTTGGGGAAGATTGTTTCTCGGGCTCCTTTTCCTTTGTAATATGTAACAGAGTCAATGGGAAAACCTTCGAACTCTCCTCATCATCATAAATCATTATTAATTCATGTAAGGGGTTCAATGCACCTGCTCTCCTTGATGTCCTAGCTATCTCGGGCTGAGTTGAAACATCCCCTAGTGATCCGTCTTGTGCCGTTGAAACTTAAGGATTATCTAACCTGATGATCTCTTCAATTTTTATTGGCTCTGGGCCACTTGGACCTACCCGACTTTTGATTGGGTTGTTGGTAGGGACCCTTGTCATTTATACGAGGTCTAGGTCATTCTATAGCTGATCAATTACTCTATGTTCTTCTTCCATTATAATAGATCCCCTTTCCTATGCCTTCGATGTCATAGACAATCCCCTGTTTTGCACCTTTGTTGCCTCTGTCACTCTGATTTCTTCCCTGGCTCTGAGGGCCTCTTGAGTCGACTGCTCTATTGTTGTCACCTATTCATCCATTCTCATGGCCTTGAACCTGATCATTTTCGGGTCGACCATTATTTGCACCACCTCGTCGTTGTCCTAGGCATTCTCTCTGAAGACTTTGTCTTCCAACTTATCATGAGCATACGGGCAGCAGGATGACACTTGTGAAGCATGTTGCAGGACCAGACCCTTTTGATCATTCTTGTGAAATCGACCTGTCGAGAATTTGAACTCGAGTTGGATCAACCCTTCTTTTTTGGATTGAGCAATATCCTTTACCAAATATAACCCTACATGGAAACCATAGGGTGAAAACCCATTTCTTGTCTTTGACCAGGGTGGCATTGTATCCTTGCAATATGGTCTGATAACATATTTCTCTTATGACGAGCCAGTATGGAAATGAGTTGGTAGGAGATGTGGTGATCTGGTAGCCCCGAAAACCCTGATGTAGGTGGAATACTTGTCCAAATACCAATGGAATACCTTGGATATCATTTTCTTGGCTGCCACTGATAACCTTGGGAATTCTTTGTTAAAAATAATAAAATAAATTTGGGCGATGAATTCATCGCAGATGAGGGAGTAACATTTCTTATACCTATTTTCCCATAGAACATTGAAGTAGATGTGGACTGGGAGCTATGCAACATGACATCTCAGATTAATGCAGGAAAAGACGTTCATAGCGCACAAGACATCGAGCAGTTATGAAGCCATGTAAAAAGTTGGTGCTTCCACTTCCTTCAACATCTGAGCCTGCTGCACATAGATGCTTAGTTGCTTGGAGATTATTTCTCCCTTGTTGAAGATTCACCCGATGATCACAACTGTGTATGCCAAAGGCATCCATGCCTCTAGAAACTTGAAGCAATATTTCTCTCTGTATAAATGGCAGATGAGAGCCATCAAATAGACGTATGTCTCCCTCAGGTTAACCTTCCCATACTAGCCATTTCTCTAGTTGGTAAACTTATTTTCCTCCCTCCATCATGAGGCCATCACGTGGATGGTGTTGTGGTGTTCATAGAACTTCACCACCAAGTCTGTGTTTAGCCACTCCTCTGGGTCTCTGATTTTGTAATATTTTTGAACTTCTACCGAGAGGAAAACTCTGACACACCCACCATTGTCATAATTGAATAAAAATTTATGTGTGTCTTTGTGGTCGATGAACCATTTCAGGACCTCTATGAAGAGGAAAATTGGGGTTATGCTTTCCACCATGTGTAGATACGACCGTCGGATGTTCGGGAATACCTGGTCGTCGAGCACCCTTATGTACAGATCACCGTGTGTGACATATTCTGGTTATTTTTCTCATCTGATCCTGTTAAAGAGATACACTCACTGTGGGGGAACCATATTGGACCCGATGCTTTCCTCTGTATCGCCAAAGGCTGGAGGATAGATGAAAACCTTCTTCGTTGATTTCTTGATGACAGGCTCTTTCCTAGGGACATATTCCAATTGCCTCGGGATCCCTGGAGAAGAGACTTTTCCTGTCTCTGGTTCTTTTAGCTTTGCTGCTCTTGGCGAGCATCTGGTGGTTGGATTTCTCAGCGGCATTGTTCCTGCAACTTAAGAATAATTTCAAAGACTGTGTTAAAACTGGATAAACACATATAAATTATAGCCAACGAATTAACAGACTTGGATACATATCTCTGAAGCTTGCTAAAACATGGTTATTTTGATAATCACAGGGTCGATACAGCCTTCAAGTTTCTTGCATTTCTCTTTTCGATGCTATGGAATTCTCTTACATGTAGAATGATTTGTTCACAATGGTTCAAGAGATTTAAAAGCAGGAAAGATCTTACTATGTCGCATCAGCCATTCAATTCGGTTTATGAGTGAAAATTCAATAAATCTATTGTCGAATCTCTAGAACTTAAATTCATTGTGGGTTGATGGCGAAGGCGCGGGTGGTGATGTGGTCTATCAGTGATTTTAAATAATTGTTTTTTATTAGCGTATGAGGTAGAAACTAATGCATGACCGGGTATTAATTATCTCCTTAAATGATTAAAATTTGATCGTATCTAATGCTAAAATGTCCCATCGTGTCACTGTTTCAGTGGGTGGATTGGGGATCGGGGTTGGGATACGAACGTTTTCATTGATATCCTCCTGCAAAAAAGATTTGACGTTGATCGATATTACTGTACAATGCTGATTCAGAAAAGATGACTCAGAGGTGTGACTCGGACCTAGGCAACCAAGAATGACTTGAGATGTGTTGTCCCTTGGTTATGTATTAAAAAACAAAGAAAATATTAAGGAAGAATAAAGATGAAGTATGAACTATGCGGAAGGAACATAAACTAAGCAAGGGTCGAAGTGTTTAAAGAAGCAGTAAAGAACGAATGAAGTAAGGAAAAGAAAACCTTTGAAAGAGAAGATCAAAGAAGATAAAGCATAAAATAATATTGATCATGGACAACTCAATGAGTGGAAGAAGACACCAACGGATAATTTGGAGCACCTTGCAAAAAAGAAGGAAGGGCAGGCTGACAAATCCATGAAAACACAGGTCATGTGGACCTAGGGTTTTAGATGTAGGGTTTTGACACACCTAGAGTTCAGTCTAAGGTTTTCCGAGAGTCATGTAATGTATAAATAAATGTCTAGAAAAATTGAGAGGGTTGTTCATTGTTGTTGGTATTTTCGTTGCTATTATTGTTGTTGAGAGCAATATTGAGTCTGTATTCTAGATCTTCTGCTGGGTGCAAAGATTAAACCCTGTAGCTGGGTGCACAGGGAGGGAAGAGAAAGAGAGAAAGAAAGATAGAGAAATACAACTAAGTGCCCAGATAGAATTGCATGTTTTCATCTAATAATATCAAGAAACACAATTTCGTGGACGTAGCCCTAGGGAGAGGGTGAACCACGTAAATATTTTTGTTCTTTATGGTTGATACTGTGTATTTTCTATCTATTATACTATTATTGCATGGTTTTTTTCCTTATTAAAGATAGAAGGTATAAGATAACTTCGTGAAGCTAAGTATAAGAGTGTTAACGAATCTTTAGGTTATATTGCATTGTTGTTCTGGATACACCTTGCATTTCTTCTGGTTGTAGACACTTGTGTCCTGCAACCTCCCTATTGCTACTTCAGGTGAGACTTCATCTTCTTCATAGGTTTTTCCTAAAGGGCCAGTAGTTAGGGCTTGTTGGTGTGTGGTTAGAGTTGAACCCTAGGTCTACCCCTATGCCAACAAATGGTTCTGTTGTTGAGACCAAGATCTTCTTGAGGGAATGTCAAGGTGGTTTCCATCAAATATAGAAATTAAGAACTAGATAAAAGAACAAGAAAAGGACTTCGTCGAAGCTCAAAACAAGAATCCTAGCATTAGTACATAAGACTGGTTGGGAAGGTACATCTTTACTGACATACATGAGATTTTCTTTGGAGGCGTTCATAAGGATTGGTTAGCCAGATTAGCAGACACTCAGATTGAGATCATATCTAGACCACCTATGGTTTGGACAATGACGCTAATCAAGAAGGTCAAGATAATTGATAACGATGTGTCTAGAGAAATAGATCTCTGGTTCGATAGCACTATTGGAGGGTACATTACTGAGTTCACTATTGATAGAGTGGGATCATATAGTCAATAAGAGAGGTATTTCTTTAAGGGACCTAGAGAGAAGTTTCTATACTTCTTGAAGCTAAATATTAATATGCTATTGCATGAGAACAATATCTTGAAGATATAGTAATCAGTCGGATTTTAAAGATAATGTTGAAGAATTCAGACAATGAAAATGACACAGAGGTTGGACACATGCACAGTGGGAGATCGTTCAGAGAGGTTCCTCTTGAAAACCTATTTAAGAAGAATTATGGAGACAAGGGATTCTATAGTGGGGAAGAAGCAGATCTAACAGACGAAGAGTATTCAGAATCCACAAGGGTAAAGGAAGTAGAGACTGAAGATCTTTGACGAGGAGAACCAGAAACTTCAGGTACTACGCCTACTGTTAATGTAAGTATTACTACTCCTCCTATTTTTTTATCATGCTTAAGTAGCAGAGTAACCAGAGTAATCAGAGCACTCAGAGTACTATTACAAGAAGTTTAATACATACTCAGTCAAGAAACCAAGGAAAGTCCATGTAAGATGAAATAAGGCTACCTATTTTTAGAGGAGATGGATCTGAAGATCCTGACCAACACTGGTTCTTATGCGAAGTTGTATGGAGAAATAATCAATTCACTGACAAAGTTGTTAAGAGAGCTTAGTTTAGTACTACCTTGAGGGATCACACACTGAGCTGGTATATGAATTTTTCTTCAGGACCTAGACAACCTAAACCACTGAATGAAATTAAGATTGCATTGAGTGCAGAATTCAAGAAGCCTAATTCATAGTCACAGTGTATTAAATAATTGAAAGAGATCAAGCAGAAGGTGACTAAACTTGTTTGAGAATTTGATCAAAGGTTTAAGACCTTGACAGGCCATTTATGTTTTCAGATCCCAGACGAACATAATAAGGAATGGTGCATCGTTTCCCTCCTGCCACATATCAGAGTTCCTTTGATGTAACGGAAAGTCACTTCATAGGTTGAAGCATTGGATATCGCCATGAAACTAGAAGAATCCCCTGTAGGAGAATTTATCCCAGGTATGAGCTAGATCTTAAATCAATTAATTAGTTTATCTTTATAGGTTGAAGATATGAGAACGGACAAAGGAAAGGAGAAAAGAGAAGATATCTAGTGTATCATATGTAAATCAAAGGGGCTTGAAGAAGGTTATTGTACCCTTTGAAGAAGGCTACTGTAACCTGGTGTGAGGTACGTAGAAATAGACATCGCCGTGGTGAATGTTATTACATTGAAAAATATGTCCAGACACCCACCAATATTTACTGCACATTCTGTAAATATGTAGGGCATGATGAGAAGTATTGTAGGGATTATGATCTCATGCATGAAAGGTCGAGGGATACATATAGAATTCAAGGAGAAATGTAGTCAGAAGGAAACACTGTGCAGTTCAATTCCTAAGGATGAGGAAACTTCAACCCTCGCGGTGGATTCAGAGGAAGAGGACGAGGAGGAGGAATGGATCGAGGTTGAGGTCATATAATTTTCTATAACTGTGCCCAACCATGACATTTAGAAAGGGATTTTCAGAACCCTTGTACTACTTGCAGCTACTGTAATTCATTTGATCATGTCATTGAAGATTGCCCAATATTACTAGCAAAACTTCAGTAAAGAGGAGGTGGAAACCAACAAGTACAACTAATATCAGCTAAACCTCATGGTGAGGATCCTCGAGTCATTGTTATTAATAGAGGAGGAGATATTATAGGATAAGACAGGGTGACGCCAGGAAAGACTATAGATGGATCAAGGATCAAAAAAGATGTAGAGAAGACACAATTGTTTGATCCAAGAAAAGAAAAGCACACCTTTGAAGAAGAAAGAAGAGAATTTGTAGGAGAACAAGATTCTTCATCTAGAGCACAACCAGAAGTAAGGGAATTTGGAATGCCTTTGGCATTTGATCAGTCTTCCTTAGCTAGACAAAGAAAATAGGTAAGCAAGCTTATGGACTTCTTGTATACTTGAATCAATTTGATTAAAGATGAAAAATCTATGCAAGAACTACAACACTTAATAAGACAATATGAATTTGGGAGAATATATCATCTTTTAAGTAGAGTTGTGCATCAAGTATCTAGAAAAAGAAGGACAAACAAGGAACTACACCTTAGTGCTCAGATTGGAGACTACGACATAGAATATGTGGTCCTCGACTTGGGATTAGAAGTAAATGTTATGACGAAGAAGACTTGGGCATTGATGGGAAAAACTAAGTTTATCTACTCCCCTATTAGGCTAATGATGGCTAATCAATAGGTGGTGAGCCCCTTTGGAAGACTAGATCATGTCCTTGTGGACATTGACGAAGTAAGGCAATTTTCATATTTTGAAGTAATTGAGATTGTTGATGATAACTGCCCCTACACAACATTGTTAGGAATTGATTGTGGTTTTAACAATTTGGGTGTTGTTGACCTAAAAAAGAGAAGAATGGAATTTGAAGGTGATGGCCTTAAGGTCATTGCACCTCTTGACCCTAATGAAGGTCACAGATACAAAAAACTAATAAGAGAAGAAGACTGTGACTATGAGCTAGAAAGTATCTATAAACTGATAGCATGACAACAAGATTATATCAATCCTATAACATATGGTAATCTAAGTTGGTGAAGTGAAAGTTGATTCTCATCAAATTCAGAGGAAGCATTGTAAAATTGGCAGAACAGAATGTATGAAGTCTCTACACAGACGTGTGCCAAATTTGACCAGAGTAGTCCGTTGGATTGGCACAAAAGTAAGTAATCTCCCTAAATTTGATGAATTGAATCATTTAGAGACATTTCTCATTGAATTTGAAGGAAATGTACCAGTACAACAGAGGTTGTTAGCACTAGATGAAGCCTTAAAAGCAATGCCATCTATATGGTGGGGAACACACAAAAACCACATCATGGAGTGGGTACAATGCCACACCTTGATGACAATGTGTTTTTCAAACCAAGATGAAGGTTGTGAAGTTCAATACATAGGTCATATTTTTCCTAAGGACCATGTGCTAAGTTTCGAGGAAGCTTGGAGAAATATTCCTAAAGAATAGTGGGTACATAAGTTCATTAACACTTTGGATACTATGCCTATCAACTGGTATATTCAAGTAGAACTGTGCCTCATCACTACAGACTGGTATGGAATGGCCCATAACTTTATAATTGAATTCCTATTTGAAATTCATTACCCTACAGTAGATCAGGATTTACAACTTGTAAGACAAAAGGTCTTTAAAGATGCACCTAACCTCCCTTTTGCACAAGAAGAAGATGAATGGACTACACCTCTTCAGAAGTTATAGGGTTTTTATAACATTAATTATGATGACGATGGTGACCCTAGGGATGTAAACATTGAAAAAACTGAAGGTTAGAGAGACATAGAAGGGCCATGGATTGAATTACCTTTTATTGGACAACCTATTAAAATTAAGAAGGTTAATATTGGAATAGAGAAAGCACCTAAGTTGGCAAATGTTGGAGACTATTAGGATGATGCTACTATTGATAAGATTATAGAACTACTGCATGAGTATCAAGACTTGTTTCCAACCAAGTTCATATACATAAAGGGCATTAAAGGGCCCATGGGAGAAATGAAGATCTCTTTGAAACCAGATGCAAGGCCAGTCAAGTGGAGAGCCTACAGACTGAATCCCAAGTATAAGAAAAAAGTTAAGATTGAATTAGATAGAATGTTGGAAGAAGGAATCATAGAACTAGATTAAGAATATGAATGGATCAACCCTATGGTGGTCCAAGATAAGAAGTCAGGAGAAATCATAATTTGTTTAGATCTAAGGAAACTGAATGATGCATGCTTACATGATCTATTTCCTACACCTTTTACTGATTAAGTTCTATATAATGTAGGAGGACATGAATTTTATTCCTTTACCGATGGATTTTCAGGCTATCACCAGATCATAATTGCTAGGGAGGATAGACATAAGACCACATTTACAACAAAATGGGGCTCTTATCAGTACACTGTGATGCCTTTTGGGTTAAAGAATGCACCAACCATCTTTTTTAGGGGGGTGGTAGAAGCGTTCAAGGGGTTTTTACACAAGTTTTTAGAGGCATACTTTGATGATTGGACCATTTTTATCCGACTGAAAAATAATATTGAATGTCTGAGATTAATGTTAGATAAGTGCAGGGAATATCAGATTGCCCTGAATCTAAAAAAGTGTATCTTCTTTTCACCTTTTGGAGTGTTGTTAGGACACATTGTATGTAAATAGGGGTTGCTGGTAGATCCTTCCAAGATCTCTATCATTATTGATCTACTTCCTCCTACTTTAGTTAGATAGCTATGCACTACATTAGGACACACTGGATACTACAAAAAGTTCATTAAGGGATACACACAGATAACAACACCTATGTAGAAGCTACTAAAGAAAGATAGTAAGTTTCAATGGACAGAGGAATGCCAACAGAGCTTCGACACACTAAAGCAGAAAATGGTCACTGTGCATATTTTGATTTTCCCATATTAGAGTAAGGAATTCAATGTTCATGTTGATGATTCATCCATTGCATTAGGATAAGTGTTAGCACAACCAGGTGTAGGAGATATTGACCACCCTATAGCCTTTGCGAGAAGGAAGTTTTCTACATCAAAAATAAATTATACTACCACTGAAAGAGAAGGCTTAGCTATGGTATACGCACTGCAGAAGTTTAGACACTACTTGTTGGGAAGACATTTTAATATGTTTACTGATCATTTTTCATTAAAGTGCTTAGTTAAAAAGCTAGTGTTGGGGAGAAGAACATGTATTTGGCTATTATTATTCCAGGAATATGATTTTGAGATTGTGGTCAAGAGAGGGAGAATGAATAAGGGACTTGACCACTTATCTAGGTTAGAACATGGAGAAGAACCTACCAGTTTGGATGATACACTACTAGATTCACAGTTGTTTTCCATCAGGAAAATCGATGATCACTTCACTGAGATAGTCTAGTTCATGTCCACAAGAATGGCACCTCACAAATATACAGTCATTCAAAAAAACAGTTGGTATTCCATGCTTCATATTTTCAACTTATAACATGACAGTTATATAAGATGGAACCATATGAGATCTTGAGGAGATGTGTTATGGAGGCAGAAAGGCCACTTATTCTAGCATAATCACATGAAGGCATCGCAGGAGGACATTATGTAGGGAAAGAAACAATGTAGAAGGCTCTCAGAGATGGACTCTAGTGGCCCACTTTACATAAGGATGCTAAGGAATACTATAGAGCATGCGATGTATGCCAAAGGATAGGGAAGCCTTCTAGAAGGGATGAAATGCCTTTAGCACCTCAACTAAATTTATAGGCCTTTGAGAAATGGGCTATTGATGTTGTGGGACCTATCAACTCACTAGATAGGTGCACATGAGGTAGATACATCATCACTACTACATAGTACCTGACCAGATAGGAAAAAGAAAGAGAAGTTAAAGAATGAAGTGAAACTATAACTGTGCGTTTCATCTTTTTTGATATCATAAACCAATTTGGATGCTCAAAGATCCTTATGAGTGATCAAGGTACACACTTCATTAAAAAAATAATTGAATCCTTGAGTCAGGAGTTCAAAGTTTACCATAAGAAGAGCGCACCATACCACCCATAGGCGAATGGTATGGTCGAATCTTTCAATAAGATCTTGGAGAAAACGCTGATCAAGATTTGAAGCATTAATAAATATGATTGGGATCTGAGAATTCCAATAGTATTATTGTCTTATAGAACTACTTGAAAAAATTTAACTACATAGACTCTCTTTAAGTTAGTTTATGTCCTGGAAGCAGCAGTCCCTATGGAATATTTGGTTCCCATCTTAAGAATTGTAGCATTTACAGGTATGGATGACACAGACGTTGTTCAAGACAGGCTTGTGCAGTTGATCGAATTAGAGGAAGACATATTTATTGTAGGATTCCATCAACATGTATAGAAAGAGAGAGAAAAGGCTTACCATGAAAGACATATCAAGAGGAAAGCATTCAAGCAAGGAGATTTGGTACTTTTATATGAAAACAAGTTCATGAAACATCTAGGGAAGTTCAGGACACATTGGCTCAAACCATTCAAAGTTTCCTATGTTACCGAAGGAGGAGTTGCACATATGAAGACTCTTAATGGATAATGGAAGGATGGTTTAGTCAATGGAAGTCAGTTGAAGCCATATAGTGACAACTAGCTACCTCATAGCTCTCAGTAAAAGAAAGGAAAGAAGGGTCTAGATACCAAGTGTAGTTGAAATTGGGTACTAGACATATAAAATACATTCTCCACACGATAGGGAGGGACAAAGAAAAAATCACAGGCTGCTCCACCCAGTTTGTAGTTGAGGTAAAGCAAAAGGCTCAATCTTGCAGTGACTTGGGACGAGTGACATGTGACTATTGGGGGCCTGTTGGCCCTTGGTTATGTATTAAGAAAGAAATAGAATATTAAGGAAGAAGAAAGATGAAGTATGAACTACGTGGAAGGAACATAAACTGAGGAAGGGTCGAAGTGGTTAAAGAAGAAGAAAATAAGGAATGAAGTAAGGAAAATCAAGTCATTGAAATAGAAGATCAAGAAATATAAAGAATCAAAGAATATGGATCGTGGAAAACTCATCAAGTGGAAGAAGACACCAATGGATACTTTGGAGCACCTCATAGAAAAGATGGAAGGATAGGTTGGTGAAGCCCTGAAAATGTGGGTCATGTGGACCTACGGTTTTGGATCTAGGTTTTTGACACCTAGAATTCGGTCTAAGGTTCTCTAAGAGTCATGTAATGTATAAATAAACGTATAGAAGAGTTGAGAGGGTTTTTTGTTGTTTTTGGTATTTTGGTTGCTATTATTGCTGTTGAGAGAAATATTTAGTCTGTATTATGGATCTTCAGCTGGATGCGAAGATTAAACCCTAAAGCTGGGTGCACAGGGAGGGAAGATAAAGAGATAAATAAAGAGAGAGATCTGCAGCTAAGTGCGTAGATAGAACTGTATGTTTTCATGTAATAATATCAATAAACACAGTTCTATGGGCGTATCCCTAGGGAGAGGGTGAACCACGTAAATATTGTTGTTATTTATGGTTGATACTATGTATTTTCTATCTGTTATACTGTTATTTCATGGTTCTTTTCCTTATTAAAGATAAAAGGTATAATCTAACCTCGGGAATCTAAGTATAAAATTGTTAAGGAATATCTGGGTTATATTGCATTGTTATTATGAATTCACCTTGCATTTCCTTTGGTTGTAGACACATGTGTCCTGCAACCCCCCTATTTCTACTTCGAGTGACACTTCATATTCTTCACAGGTGTTGCCAAAAGGGACAATAGTTAGGGATTTTTGGTGTGCTTTTAGAGTTGAACCCTAGGTCTTCCCCTGTGCCAATAGGATGGAACTAGACCGTATGACCTTCTTATGTGGTAAATACACGTGGTGTTGGATACCAGTGACTTAATTCACTTGTATTAATCAGAGTCAGGAATTTCCTTAATTTAATTGTTCTAAAACAAACCTTAGCTTGTCGATGCTAAAAAGTGTCCAATATCGGTGATCGACGATAACCTATCAAAGAACTTTCAGATCATCTCCCTTGAAAAATTCCCAATGCCGAAAACGCATCAGGGATTGATGATTGGGAATAACTTTTATCATGGTCAAAATGGTTTTTGTGATCCTTGTGGGTTTAACCCAATTTCAATAAAGCGCGTCGGGCCTTGGCTATTTTTGGTCTTCGTTAGCATTCATCCTCTCCATATTTTTTCGATGTCGAAGGGGAATCGACTACCGATGACATCTTTATGAAAAACTTAACGCAAACCGAAATTTCCTTCTGTCGATGCTGATAGAGATTGACGCTCAGTGAGTGTGGCCTTCTGAGTGGTTCCTTTTTCTTCTTTAAATTCCTTCCGATGTCGAACTTTAGAACATTGGGTGAAGTGTTTTATTACTGATTCTTTATTCAGGTGTTAAGGTCTTTTTAATCATGGGGTTTCATAAATTCAAGCAAACTTGAAAAGGTGATGAGAGTCATGAAAATAAGCAAAGACAAAACATTTCTCAAGATAAAATTGAATCAAACAATGCAAAAGATCAAGTGGTACCCAAAAAAGTAAAAAAATGATAAAGGATTTTTAGGGTCTGTTGAGTGCTCAACACCTTCTTCTTCATATTTCTTGGAAAGAGAATTATCCACCACAATTTATTTTCCCTTCTTGTAAACAATCTCATAATCATATCCAAATAGTTTGGTGAGGGATTTTTTTTTCTCTAGGGATGATTTTTTTTTTCCCAGGAAGTACTTGAGGCTTTGATGGTCTGTATTAATTTGGAAGTTTTGTCCCAATATATTAGGGTGAAATATATCTACTACATGCAAAATAGACAACATTTCCTTTCCATAAATCAATTGGCCCAAATGTTGGCTTGACAAATATTTGTTGTTGAAAGACAAAGGTCATCCATCTTGCATGAGGACTGTCATGATTCCTCTCCCTGATGCATCAAATTCCAGAAAAAAGATCTTGGTGAAGCCAGGTAGGGACGATATAAGGGTAGTGGATATATCATCTTTCAAGGATTGGAAGGATTGGTCAGTTCCTAGAGTCCAACTGAAACGATTATTTTTAAGGAGAGTTGTTAGAGGGGTTGCAATTTTTCCATAATTTTGAAGAAACTTACAATAATAGCCCATTAAACCTATGAAACCATGGAATATTTTAAGAGTTTTAGGGTGATTCCAATTATGCATAGCTTCAATTTTCTTACGATCCACCCTCACACCATCCTTTCCAACAATATGATCTAGGTACTCAAAATCAAAGATGCCAAAAGCACATTTAGATTGTTTGAGGATTTTTTTTTCTTTGGAGAGGAGATGGAGAACTTGATATACATGGGTGAAATGGGATGGAAATGTTTTACTATAGATGAGAATATCATCAAACTAAAATAACACGAAGTGACAGAGGAAAGGACAAAAGACATGATTCATGAGACTTTGAACAGTGGTGGGGGGATTACAGATACCAGAGGGCATAACTAAGAACTCATAGTGGCCCTCATAAGTGTGAAATGCAGTCTTAGGGTTGCCTTCCTATTTCATAAATATTTGGTGGTAGCCAAAACAGAGTTCATGTTTGGTAAATTATTGAGCCCCACTGAGTTCATCCAGAAGGTCATTTATGATGGGAATGGGAATTTTTTCCTTGATGGTAATTTTTTTGAGGGCATGAAAAGAAGGAAACATGCACCAAGTTCCTTCCTTCCCGAGGAACATGAAAATAGGGGAATAATAAGGGTTGGTACTAGGATGGATAACACCCACTTCTAATAGTTTGTGGACAATTTTCTCAATTTTTTTTTTTTAGCAAAGGGGTGATGATAAGGGAGAACATTGGGAGGAATATTTCTCAGGATTCAAGGAATGGAATGATCATGGTATTCATAGGAGGGGGGAAGGACCTAGAGATTTTTGAAAACAATGTGATGAAAGGATATGATAACTTGAATAGAGGGTTGTACCACTGGTGTCTCAACTACATGAATAGAATGGATTTGGGAAATGATGCTAGAATGACATTTTTTGAGTAACTTTTTAATGCAGTGGGAATTGATTATGTCCGAAGAACCTATTGTAATGGCTTGGAATTTATGGGGCCAAGAATGCTTTAAAAACTTGAAATGTTGGCCTTCTTGTTGGAATTGCATGGTTAAATCCCTAAAATCCATGGTTATGGGGCCAAGAGTGCATAACCATTCAACTCCAAGCACAAAGTCATAACCACCCATGTCAATAGAAAACATGTGATATTTGAGATTATACTATCCAATTTGTAGGAACATGTTTTCACAATTCCCCTTACATTTCATGGAACTGTAACATCCTATTTGATCCAATTGGCTATTGGTGGCCACCCACCTATTCCAACTGGCTCCTCTTGTCCATTTTTAGTTCAACATGTTCTTTTATACTTCTTTGTAATTGTGGTTTCTACACTTATGGGGATTTATAAAGACCTACACATCTTCCAGGTGGATATTGGTGGCCTCTCACCTAATCCAAGTGGCTCATTTTGTATGTTTTCATGTCATCGCATCTTGGTGTACTTCCATGGTTGTTTTGGAGGCCTAAGCAATGTTTTTTTGGCTCACCACAGTCAAAATGTAGATGAAGTCATAGTTTGATGATAAAATTTGTATTTCTATGAAAGACCTTTCCAACGGGATATCATGTGTCTAAAAGGGAGTTCCTATGCAAAATTTATGACCCTAGGAATTTGAGTTACCAACTTACCCATAGGGTCCCCCATGACTTTTGACGTTTCACCTCCTAGGGTTAGGTTTTTGGATTTCTAGGGTTTTGGAATTCATGAGTAATATCAAAAATGCCTTTAAATCCTCATTGTAATTCATTCTTCTCATATGGATGCATGTAGCAGCCACATCTCTTCTCAAAGATAGCTACCACCATTCAAGAAAGTGTTTCAGTTCTACAGTTTTATAGTTTTTGCCTATTTCTTTATTCAATAGAAGATATTGTTCACTTGACATCTGTGTTATTATTCATATCTCTGTGTTTACTGTATTCAGTCTATTAATCAGTTCGTTTTGATCCTAAATCTAGATCAATGGTACCAAAGTTTCCTGCTCTTCATTTATTTCTCTTTGTGGGTGTCCCCAACAAGATCTAGGTGCAAGAAGTTGGTACTCCAACCAATTGAGCCATTGCAAGATCGGTCATGCAAAGCCCGAAAAAAACCCATGGGGGACAAGAATAAAGATAATGGTGCAGGATAACTTATTAAATTTTTTCTTGAGGAATACCTCGCACGACAAAGGAGCGAAATGATGGACAACTTTGCATAGATCCTTCGACGACTGCTCACAGGAGAAGCATATTCAACAAGAAGCCATGCAACTCCCTTCAAGGTACAGATAAATTTTGATATTACATTATTTGAAGTAATGATATATGTGGATGTTGTAGATAAATGGTTGAATTTGCTCGAAGGGTATTTTTCGATCCACAATTTTTCCAATAGGGAAAATATCACTTTTTCACTCCTCAAGGTCATTCCCCATGTTAAAGACTGGTGGGATACTTACTCTGAGAAAAGGGTCGTAGAGGAATCTGCAATGTTTGTGGTGGTCCCTACATGGGATTCCTTCTGGGATTCCATTAAAGAGAAGTACTACCCTTTTGGAAGCTACAAGGACCAATACACCAGATGGACCACCCTACATCAAGAAAGGGACTAGACAATATTAGATTTCATGAATATTTTCCATACCCTAGGCACCAAATTATTTATCAAAGACTTTGAGAGTCATCTGGTGCTGAAGTACTACGATTGTTTTCATAGATACATTCAAATATAAATGGAGTTTCTGGACATTGCCTCATTAGGCACGACTTATAAATACGTTGTCAAGATTGATCATAAATTTAAGTAGAAAAGGATAGAGTTTGTATCTTCCAATCCCTCACAGTCGAAGCAGGGAAAAGGTGGCCCCAACACACACCAAAAGGGACCAATTCATGATGGCAACCCTTAGGATAATCAGTCTAAGCTGCAACACAAGAAGGGCAATGAGAAGATGAAAGGGGACAAGGGAAAATGGTGTCAGTACCATAAAATCCCTTTTCACAACACTAAAGAATGTCGCTCCAAGCAGTCACTCATGGTTGAAATGAAGGCTTCTGAGTCAGAGGTCGATTATGATTTTGAATCAAATCCTAAAGGAGGGAATAACATTATCAATGATTAACTTAGTGCCATTGTCGCTACCACCAAAGTCCAACCAAGTGAACCAGAAGAATCAAAGGAA
This sequence comes from Picea engelmannii, assembly GCA_009831015.1. Classification (NCBI taxonomy): domain Eukaryota; kingdom Viridiplantae; phylum Streptophyta; class Pinopsida; order Pinales; family Pinaceae; genus Picea; species Picea engelmannii. Next base: position 1,733,741 of record ML776667.1, read on the forward strand.
GGGAATGCCTCTTTCACTCACAGATGTGGGTAAAGGGGGATCCTCTTCATTTAATTGTCAATAGCGGTAATTAGAAGAACCTAATTTCAGTAGAGGTTGTCAAGCAACTAGACCTTCCAACAACACCACACCAATAACCCTACACCATTGATTGGCTTCACCAAGGAAGAGATCTCCATGTTGGTCAATAATGTCGTCTACCCTACAACATCAAGCCTTTCAAAGATGAGGTACTGTGTGATATTTCTCCCCTTGAATTTTATGATGTTATTTTAGGAAAACAATATTTGTGGAAGTGTCATGTTTTGTATGAGTCTAGATATCGCAGTGTTATTATTACTTTAGGTAGACAATTGTACAGGATAACAAAGGTAGAGCCGCCTACTACTATTTCCTTAATCTCTGCTAAAAAATTCAGTAAGGTCATTTCATAGAATGGACCATTCGTATTCTTTGTGATCCATGCTCACACTAACCAGAAAGTCATCACCACATATGTGGCCTCTACATAGAGCCTCTCTTTGCAGCAGAAGAAAGTGGATGGGATCTTGGAACAATACATAGACATCTTCTCCTCACCTACAGGGGTACCAACACACTTCCAAGTCAAGAATCCAATTGATCTGACCCTCGACTCACCTATATATAATGGACCAGTATATCATCACTCGATGATGGAAAATAACAAAATCAAGCATGAAATCCAAGATCTTCTCCAAAAAGGTCACATCAGATCCAGTTCCTTCCCTTGCGAAAGCCTGATTGTACTAATGCAAAATAAGGATGAGACTTGGCAACTTTGCATTGATTACAGAGCCTTAAACAAAATCACAGTCAGGAACCAGTACCCCATTCCCAATATTTATGACCTTCTTGACCAGCTCAAGGGGGAAAAGTTATTCAACAAGATTGACCTAAATTTTGGCTACCACCAGGTTCCCAAATACGACCTTCAATTCTAAAGAAGGTCTCTTCAAATGGCTATTAATACCCTTTGTCTTAACAAATGCACTAGCCACTTTCATGAGGTTGGTGGATGATGTATTGAGACCCTTCACCAAATCCTTTTTGGTGGTATACTTGGATTACATCCTCATCTTCAGTGGAACATTGGAGGAGCACATGTGGCATATTCAACAGATTTTGATCACTCTGTGGTACATTTTGATCTAAGCTAAGATCCAAGTATTTATAAGTCCAGCTAAATACTTATCTTTATAAGATCCAGGATATTGATGAGAATGGGGTACATTTTGATCTAGCTAAGATCCAAGTCATATGTAACTGGCCAGCCCCGACAGATTGACTGAGCTTCTTGGGACTAGCCAACTTCTACCGATGGTTCATGTTGGGATTCTCCCATATTACATGGGCCCTCAGCCATGTGACCAAGGGAGGTGGAAGGGCCAAGCTCGTGTGGAGGAAGGAACAAGAATAAGCATTCGATGATCTGAATCATCTCTTGTGATCATATCTATTACTCTCTTTTCTCAATCTACAACAACCATTCAAGATTGAGACTGATGCAACTTACTACATTGTGGGTGAAGTTCTCAGTCAACATGGTCATTCGGTGGCATACCATAGTGAAAAAATCTCAAATACTTTTCGAAAATACCCCACCTATGACAAGGAAATGTATTCCATTTTACAATCCTATCGTCAATGGAAACATTACATTTTGGGAAAGGAGATGATCATACAAATTGATCACAAGCCTTTCTAGTTCATACAACCACACGAGAAATTGCAAAACTACCGCCATCATAAGTGGTCCACTATAACATACCTCACAAACCACATGCCGAGGGTACACTACCTTCAAGCTCACCCTTGGAATAATAACTCTTATCAATACCTTTTTTAAATTAATATGGATGCATAAAAGAAAATATCTAATGACATGCACAACAATAACCAACAAGAATGCATATTCTAAATATTTAATTAAACGATAAATAAATACACATCGGAATACATTCATATAAAGGTAAATAATAACGAATCACATAGAACTTATCTTTATAAAATAATACACCAACTGGCTGCAGACCAAGGACGTTCCACCCAACCGTAGACACTACTTTTCCAAATATCGACAACAGTGTCACCCATGAGCCAGGGCTATGAATCCACAAGGATAGTTCCAGAGTGTTACTTGGCTTCCCAAATCATTCAACACTCAATCTCTTACAGTCTTTCCCATAACTCACAAAAATCCAAGTACCCAACTCTCTTCTACACATATTGCACCACCCAAGAGAATGGACCCCACCCTTATCTGCCACGTAGTCCATCAGGCATTCCTTCTCCTTCTAGGGATCCAACGAAATTGGTCCAGAATCTCCATGCTGGAATTCCGAGGACTTGCAACTATGAACAAAGCTGGACACAGACCAACACATATCAGACATCTAGGCCTTAATTCATGGCTGGATTTCACCAATGACATCTACAATGAACAATACCATGACTACTCTTCATCAGTTTGTTTTCCTTTCCCCAAGATAAGACACATATGAGGAAAGATGAGTGGGTGATGGAAATGAATGGAGTGATATCTACATGCAAGGTGTGAAACAGTGAACAATCAAGTGAATGAATGCATGAGGGAAGAGTTAAGAGACCAACAACATAACGAGGATGAGAAATGGGAGTGAGAGAGAATGACCCCCCCCCGGCAACAGGCCAGGGATTGGTTTATGTAATCTGTGGGGATAAAGAACCTCTTGGCCTTTCCCCAAGGAGCTCATGTAACTGCTATTCTCCATTAAGAAAAATGGAGAATAAAATATAAAACAAAATGTGTAGCCCCTCAATCCCCCTCTCTTATGGAATCATAGCCCCCTATAACTCTATTCCTTATCTTTCTAGTAGCCAACAATGTATTTATTATTAATAATGATCAAAACATTACATTTCTTGGGCACACTAGACTTTTAATAATTGTTTGGGCACTCTGGACTCTCAGTAGTGTAACAATACATTATTTAGTATGGGGGATCAAAACCCAGGGTGTTACATTCCCTCCCCCTTATTTTGGCACTGTACTCAGTGAATATACAAAATACAGATCAAAATCTCAAAATTTATTCAAAACGTTGTTGGTACTCTGCCCGCATGTCATCTTCATGCTCCCAAGTAGCATCCTCAAGACCATAGTAGGTCCACTAAAATTTTACCAGCTCTATAACTTTATTCTGGATCATTTCGACTTTTCTTTCCAATACCTGCACTAGATGGACCTAAAAGTATCCCTCTGTCTCTACTTGAATTAGATGCCAATCAACAACATGATTAGGATCATGTACAGATTTCTTTATCAAAGAGACATGAAATACATTATGCACATTCATGGAAGCAGGCAATGAAAGAATGTATGAAACTAGCCCTATTTTGTCTAATATTTCAAATGGACCATAGAATTTGGTTGACATCTTTGTACAACTACCCAATTTCAAGGAGATTTTCTTTGGATTCACTTTCAAAAGTACATGATACCCTACTTTAAATTATCTATTTGTCCTATTCTTATCTACATAAACTTTCTGTCTATCTTGAGTTGCCTTTAAATTCTATTGGTTCTTAACCATCTGGTCTTCCATATCCTTGAGAAACTCCGACCCAAGTACCACTCTATTTGTTGCGTTGTCTCAACTCACTAGAGTATTACATTTCCTACCATACACGGCTTCAAATGGGCTCATTCTCAATGAATATCGATACCCATTATTATTTGCAAACTCAACCAAGTGCAAGTAATCTTCCCACTTAGATGGCTTATCTATCACATACATTCTCAACATATCTTCAATTATTCGGTTGACCCTCTCTGTTTTCCCATGTTACTGTGGATTGTATGTTGTGCTAAAGTTTATATTTTTACCAAGTCCTTAAAACAATCCCCTCCAGAAATTGGAGGTAAACTTTGTATCTCTGTCTGAGACAATTGTCCTAGGTATCCCATGCAACCTAGAAATCTCCCTCATGTAAATTTCTGTAATATTAGTTGTTGTATGTGTTGTTTTTACAAGAACAAAATGAGTAGAATTTTTTAATTTTTCAACCACTAACATGATTGGATCATGTTGTCTTTATGTCCTGGGTAATTTAGTTATGAAATGAATGGTTATCACTTCCCATTTCTTCTCTGGGATCGGTAATGGTTGCAACAAACCCGTTGAGTGCCTATGCACAACCTTCACCTTCTAACATTCCATTTATCGAGATATGTAATTAACAACATCCTTTTTAATTCCTGGCCAAAGGGATTGGCTTCTTGTTGTTGTAATCATTTTCTGGTAACCGAGATGTCCAACATAAGGAACATCATGCGTTTCCTTCAACACCAAATTCCTTAGTTCTCCGGAACTAGGAACATAAATTCTATTCTTATGTATAAGTCATCCATCTTCCTTTATCTCATACTCCTTTATTTTTTGTTATACATCTCCTTGTTGTAATCTTTCCTTTACCTGTAGGTAATGTTGATCTGTAACAAGATCATCTAAAATTCTTCTCTTCCAGTTTGACTGATGCATACTGACAACAATAACATGCATGATATGCACTCTTCTACTATGTGCATCAACAACTTTATTCTCTTTTCCTTTGATATGCTTTATATAGAGGTCATATTCACTTACAAGTTCCATCCATATTGTTTTCTTGGCATTCAAGGTTGGTTGTTCAAAATATTCTCCAGTCCAATATGGTCCGTCCTTAATTCAAATCTCTTCCGCGTGAGATAATGCCTCCACATCTTCAAGGTGTGGACAATGGAAGCAAGCTCCAAGTCATGTGTGGCATAGTTCCTCTCATGTTCCTTAATTTTTTTGGACTCATAACCAATGACATGTCCATTTTTCATGAGGAATCCTTGAATTCCTTCCTTACATGCATCTGTACATACCAAAAAACTTTCATTTGGGTCAACAATATTTAACACAGGTGCACTAGTAAGTAATTCCATCAATAGATTAAAATTATCTTCACACTTAGGTGTCCATTCAAATATAGTTCCCTTCTTTTGCAAAGAAGTTATGGGGTGAGCAATCTTATAGAACCCTACTATGAACCTTCTGTACTAACCAACTAATCCCATGAAAGATATGACTTCTGACACATTTTTGGGTGTTTTCCATCCTCTAATGGCTTCAATCTTATTTTGATGTACTGTTATTCCCTCCTCTAAAATAATGTGTCCTAAGTAATGGATCTCCTTTTGATAAAAAAAACACTTATCTTGGCATAAAACTGATGTTCTCTTAGCACTTGCAATACTAGTCTTAAGTGATGTTCATGCTCCTCTTCAAACTTAGAATAGACAAGTATGTCATCCAAGAATACTATGACAAACTTATCCAATTAATTTTTGAATATGCCATTCATTAAGAAAATAAGTACAACTGGTGCATTGGTGTGTCCAAATGGCACCACTACAAATTCATAATTCCCATACCTGGTTCTAAAGGCTATATTATGAATGTCTTCTTCCTTGATTCTTACTTGATGGTATCCTGACCTCAGGTCAATATTTTAAAATACCTTTGCTCCTCTTATCTGATCAAAGAGGTCATCAATTCTGGGTAGAGGATATTTTTTCTTCATAGTATACTTATTTAGTTTTCGAAAGTCAATACAGAACCTCAAGGTTCCATCCTTCTTTTTGACATAAAGTACTGGTGCTCCACAAGGTGAAACACTTGGACGTATGTACCCTTTCTTCAACAATTCCTCCAACTGCATTTGTAATTCTTTTAAATCCGGTGTCCTCATTTTGTAAGGTGTTTTTGACACTAGGGAAACTCCTAGAACTAAATCAATTGAGAAATATATCTCCATTCTTGGTGGCAGCCCTGGTATTTCTTGGAATACATCTTCAAATTCCTGTAGTACAGAGGAATCTTGAAGGCTTGGCCCCTTTGTATTTTCTGGCTCTTCCACATGAGCTACATATAATTGAGAACCTTTTCTAAAACATCTCTTCAACTATAAGGCTGAAATCTCCCTTATATAGATGGGTCTTGGAACTCTTTTCACAGTGCTCTGTTTTCCAGCTCCATCAAGACATGTAAGTTTATTTCTATGACAATCTAGGACAACATGATGCTCTTCCAACCAATCCATTCCAATTAGAATATCATAAGATCCCAAGGGTATGATATTTAGATCAACATTAGTATTCACACCATTAAGACTTATGGAAAAATTTATGACCATGTCATGGATTCTCCTTTTGGTTCGAGTGGCTAACTAAAGCAAACTTGATTTACCAAGCTCACTTTTCTCCAAATGTAATATATCCACTATTTTAGGATCATTGTAACAATGAATTTATCCCGAATCAATTAAAATAGAAACAAGATAAATTATGATCTTACCTTCCACCTCGATCATATTGGACTGGTATCCCGCTTGTTGGTCATCTAAGGCTGCATAAATCCTTCCCATATCTCTGAATGTTGTATCTTCTTGGATGTTGTGCACAGTCTTTACTTTATCCTTTATGTGTGGGAAATCCCTCTACAAATGATCTTCCTTACATCCCCAACATTGTATTGGTGGTCTTCCCCTTTTTCCCAAGGAGTATTCTTTCTTGGATTCACCCTTAGCATACTAATCTTGATGATTTCTATTAGGCTCATTCCTATTGAAGGGAGTTTTGAATCCTTTCCTCCTCTGATTAGACTTCTCCTTCTTCTTATCCTTCCAAGTTGTATGCATGGATTCTCTTCCCTGGCCTTGCTCATACATGTATTTATCCTTCCTGATGGTCTCAGTCAAGGTCTTAGGCTCATCATACCTAATCGTTTCTCTATAAAAGGTGGTTAGTCCACCTAGAAATCATTGTGTTTTCACCTTATCATCATTAATGAACCCGACATACTTAAAAAACCCCAAGAACTTCTTCTCATATTCTTCCATAATCATGCTTCCCAGCTTGAGTTCAAAGAACTCCTGCATTTTCTTGTCATATAAATTCTCTGAGAGGTACTCCTTCTGGAAGTATTTCTTGAACTTCTTCCAAGTGATCCTATTCTCGTTAATATGTTCAAATTTCTTCAGTTGATCCCACCACATTGCATCTTTCCCATGTAAATGGTAGGTGGAAATTATGGATTCTAGGTTTGATGAATAGTTATGCAATTGAAAATATATCCTAAGTCCAAGAAACCATGCTTCACCATCATCTTCCCTTTCTTTTTCACCATCAAAGGAGGGTGGCTTAAGCTTCCTCAACTCTCCTTGCAAACTATCCACTTTTTGTCTCGTTCTTTGGTTCCTAACAAGAGACACCTATAGACTTCTTACAGAATCTTTTGATGCATAAACATTTATTGTTAAGTAAGGAGGTGAGTGGTGTCTATGATTTCTTTTTTCACTTCATGAATAACCATCTCTTCCACGATCACCCCTTCTTCCACGAAACCTTCCTTCTTCCCCTGGCTCAAAGTCATTCCTTGTTTTCCTCTGCAATTGGTTTAAGCTCTATGAAACTCAAGAAATTATCTGACTTTTCCTTCTCATCATACTCTCATTGTCTTATTTGTAGCTCTGCACTTCTATTTTTAGGCTTCTTACAGTTTCTATTAATGTTTCTTTCTCTCCTATGTCCTTGCGTCCATTGGACTCTGTCTCTGCATTACCAACTCTGGTATTATGTCCTTCAGCCTCTCTAACATGGTTGGAGTCCCCCTCACCTTATTCCATCTCTCAAATATCCATTCTGAGATGATATGTTTAAATTTCTTAATTTTGCAAAATGTGAAAGTGACCATTTTGTTAGAATTATGCATACAAATAAATTTTCCAAACAATGCTACAGATCCTTTTCTTATTAGTTCATGAAGAATATATCCCCATTCTCCTCAAAATAACAATGTCATGTTATCCTTAGCTAATACAAAATTTCATTCTGCATAGGCACTTCCCTCAAACCAGGTTTCAAGTGACCATGGTTCGAATCCATGGCTTAGTCCCTTCCTTAGCTCCTTGCTCCGTTTTCTTTCACATAGGGCTTGTGCGAGCCACAAACCCACAACTAAGTTACCTCCCAAGCCCTTTTTTTTACCCGTGCATGGGACTGTTGTTGGGACGAAGTCCTCTGGACTTCTGCCTTCCTTTTTTCTCTATTTTCAACCATTGTTTCCTCCCAGAGTTACCCTTCATTGAAATCTCCATTAGTTCCACCATAAGGATCAGATGGTTGAGATTTAATCTCCCATCAAATGGATGACACCGCCCCCATATGGAGACTTCACGAGATCGATGGTCTATGTCTTAATACAATGTTGCGATGGACGGTCCTATAAAAATACGATGCTTCGATACTTTTCACTTGTAGAGACTTGAAAACCCTCATAGTACCAAGTCTTTGGACTATTATCACCATTTAAATTTTTGGTGTAAGATCAATATTTCAGGGCTTAGCGAGGTGCTAAACCGATTTGGAAGTTAGATAAATTTGGGGAAGGGTTAGAAAATGATAGAAGAGATTAAAATTGGCTGAGGAGTTAAGTAAATCGGGCTCAAAAGGACATAGATCGCCATCCACCAAGATCAACATTTTGGAGAGATTTTGGAGTTTGAAATGCCGTAGAGGTTAAAATATCTAAGCGGTCCCAAAATTTCATTCATGGATTTCCCGCAAAGGTACGTGGCATATTTTAGTGTATTTTAGGGCAAAAGGAGGGTTGCCTCAAAACCAACCCATCGCACCCCCGAAGTCACATGTTAAATTTCATTAATTGAGTCTAATCTGAGGGCTACATGTGAAAATGAAACTTGACGGCAAGTCAAATCACCCCGAGAAACCTGCTTGTGTACCATTCATCCTCATAGTGCCAAATAAGCACCGCCAAATAAACAATTTGATACTCATCATTAAAAATTGATAGTCTAACATCAGAGGCCATTATCTCCATAAGGATTTTTCGTCAGTAGCCAATGATTATAATTGATTGAGACTATTACTCAAAACCTAGGTGCGAGTACTCTATTTTGGGAAATTAACGGCTTATTCATAATGTGATATCTGCAAATCAAATCACTCGTCCAAATCATATGTAGTTTGAGGGAAATAGGCCCATGTTTCCTGACAAATCAGAGGAATCCGAGGAGAAAGATTTGGCATTTTTCAACAAATAAGGAAGTTAGAAGAATATGACAAAATTATCAAATAAAAAGAGAGAAAGGCATGCGGCACAAATTATAACAACAAAATTTCATGAAAAATCTATTGATGAGCCAAGATTAGGCGAAGAGATCAGGATGAATCATATTATGAAGGATTTGATTATTAATGGATCCACAGATGGATACAACACGCAAGTTGGTGTAAGCAAAAGGAAAAAACAAAGAAAGGAGGAGGCTAAATATGGAACAGTAAAATTGATCCAGGTGGATATCGGTGGCCACCCACCTTTTCTGACTGGCTCAAAACAGTTTTCTAGAAAATTTGACAATTTATTATTTTTAGTTGTTTTTAACTTCTGGGGCCATTTTGAGGGACTAAATGAAGGTTTTTAGAGATCGAGGTTCTCAATGATTGTCAAAGGCATGATTGAGCCCCCAAAATCAATCTCCTCGATGATACCTTTCCAACAAGCTATCAGACGCCTAAAATGGAGATCGTATGCAAACGTTACGACCCCGGGAAGTTGATGTACTAACTTAGCCAAATGGGGCCCACATGACTTTTGGCGCTTCATATCCTAGGGTTAGGTTTTTGGATGTATAGGACTTTGGGCATTCCTATTTATTGTAAAAATGCCTTTAGAGCCTCATTGTAATCATCTTCTTGTGAATGCGAGTAGCCATCACATCTCTTCTCAGAGATAAGCTGCCACCATTCTATCGAGTCTTTCACTCAGTATTTTATAGTCTCTGTACATTTATTTCATTAATAGAAATTGTGTATTAATGTATATCTGTGTTAATGGTTGCATCTTTGATATATTTCTATTATATTATTGAATATATGTGATATCTGTGTGCATTTCTTTATTATATCTCCGATCTCATTTCGTGCCAATAATAATCCGGATCACAAAAACATTGAAGAAAATCAGCTTAGATGGCTTGACACGTTAAAGAAAGAGATTGATAACCTAGAATAAAACTACATGACAAGCTAAATCGAGTATATTTCAGGGGATGTTGTGATACTATAGACAAGTGGCATTTAGTTGAAAGATCCTAGGTATTTCAGTTTATTTTTGTAATTGTTCCCTAGAAAGTAGGAGTTCGGTTTTGATGAGCTACTCCCTCTATAACAGATGTCTATTTTTGGAATCTTGGAAAGAATGACTAATTTTTAATGGCCTCATATGTAATTTATCTATATATACGGTTAAAAAGATAAAAGAATCGACTCGACTGGCTAGAGGGGGGCCTACCTTCGTAGCAATAAAACTTTTTGATTTCTCATGAATTTTAATACAATAAGAAAATGTTTTCTTGGATATCCAAGATTCATCATGGTGTTGATGTTCAATATGTTTTCCTGTATTTCATATTCATGAATGTGTTTTTCTGCTAGTAATAATCTTTAAGTAAAAGAAGGAATTTATCTTGTTGGTATTCCTTCTTACATCGATTATACTTGTTATGTGTTTATTGGTTTCTGGTTCAGAAATTCACCCTTGATTGGTGCTTTGTTTTCAGTAGCAAAATTTATTTTCATTCTTCTAAATCTATACCGAGAGATTCATCCTTTGTTAGATGCCTCTTGTCACAGTGGTCCATCCTTTCTTTCTAACTGCCATCTCATATAGCTTATTTGGCTGAACAAAATGACTATTTTGCCTATGTTCTCTTAGGAATACATATATTGTAAATATTCATATGATTTCAGGAGTTGACCCAATTGCCCGACGGCCCTATTCTCTTGTTTGTCGCACCAACCCTTTTAAAAATCCCATCCTATTGCAAAATCTGACCTCTATGTGTCCATTGCCAAATATTTTTGAGTATTTTCAGTCTCTACATGTTTGAGAGAGCCCTCTCTCATTGGAAGGGTCAGAATCCAACCTAAAGTTGGTTTCTAGGTTACCTCTGTCATTTGTTTTATCAACCAAACAAATTTACAGAGTGCTAACATTATGGTGCCATTGTTGGGGAGAGAAGGTGAAATATTCCCTGGGAGAAACGACAAAGTTCAGATCTGAGTACTGATGGTGAAAAGTATTCAGATAGAGAAAGGTTGTACATCATTCACCTGGCGACTCCATTTTCAAGATTCTAGAATTCAAAATTTTCATGGTGAATCCACTGTCTAAAGACTCAATAGCCTGAAGATTTTATTGGCGACTCCACTCAAGCTTCAAATGTGATTCAGAGACTCCACTGGAATATGAGATCCCTTGACAGAGGTATGAAAGGACATCATGGGATAAAACAAGTACCTAAAGTTGAGTTTTTCTAAGACATAATATTTTTTGTTATTAATTACCTTTTGTCCTTTACTGAACATGCTAAACAATTTTTTCTTTACATGTTGCATTCAAATGATGATAATGAGAATATTGCAATTGTATATCCTCCTCTTAAATTTGTACATACATCTCCTCACTGTATCACTGATTTTCATCAAAATTTTCCATCTAAGCCATGCGATGACCATAACCAAGTTGATGAGCCTCTTGAAATTACCAAGGATGATATTTCACCTCTTGTACTTGATCCAACACCCTCCAAGATTCAACATAGATATAGACCCTTAAAATTACCTCACATGCTTCATGATTTTCCTCCAAAGAATTACAAGTAGCTACCTGTGTTTTATGGAGAAGCTAATGCCATCACAGCTGAAAAACACATCCAAGATTTTGAACGTTTTAAAGATTTGTTTGAGATTGATCATGATGATGCTTGTATAAGGGCCTTCTCTCAATCTTTTAAAGGGGATACCAAAGACTAGTTTAAACATTTGCATCCAGAGACAATTAGCTCATGGGAGGAATTGAAGAATGTATTTTTGAAGTTTTGGGGCAAGAAGAAATATTTGGATCTACAACTTACAGAGTTCTATGCCTTGATAAGGCATAACAATGAAACTGTTTCTACATTCAGTAGGAATTTTTGCAGTATCTATTACAATTTTCCCAAAGAAATTCAACCCACTGAATTTGCTGCCATGCTCCATTATACAACAACTCTTCGTCCATATTTGTCTTTCCTCTTGATGGAAAGAAGGCATAAGTCCTTACAAAAATTGTTTAATGATTCTCAAGAGATTCAACACAATATCCAAGCATGTAAACAAATCCGAAATGAGGAGTTGGATGCTAAAGAACATGACAGTGAATATGAACAGAAAATAATTTATTTGAATCTTGAGCAGAGAGCTAATAATATCATATGCCCTCTTGAAGTTTTAAATGCTAATGATTTTGAAAAGGATTATATTCCACTTATTGAAAGAGAAGGTGTTAATTTATCTTCTGATCCATCTCATGATAAGCATGGGGCATATTGTTTTATGTATTCATTTGTAGACAATTGAGAAGATGAATTTGCAAATCATCTTGTTGAAGAACAAGTTGATGTTCAATGATTTTCCTTGCTACATGACATTGCAGATGTTGTTGATTTGCTTATATATGATGAATATGATGATGATTATGATGTTGACTTCCTAGAACAACCATTTGCATGTTCTCTATCATAAAATGTTCCTTTTCAGCAGTGTAATGAGACCAATCAGCCTACATATCACTGTTACAAATAACAAAGTATTGAATTAACTTAAGGGAATTATTTACCTTTATGTTTTTCTTCATTTAAATTGTTGAAATAAAATTCTAAGATCATCATTGAAGCAAAGGAATGTGTGTTGATGCCAAATCACACTGATTCACTCGAACAAATTGATAAGAAATTGCATAAATATTCCCATGTGTTTGATGACCATGTTACTTGTTATGTAGAAGACCTTGTTAGTTCAAAATTGTAGACATTGATCGAAGAAGAATCTGAAAATGTGTGTGTTCAACAATCTAAAGAAATTGAAAAATGTGCATATGACGACAGCGAAGAAAATGAAGAAGGTTTTGAATCAGGTGAAAGAACCTTGGCATTATGTTTTTCTTCTTTCAAATTGCTTAAGAAAAATATTTATAATATTTCAAATAAAAAATCCTCCAGGCATGATGTTGAATATGAAGAAAGAAGTGGAATTGCAAATGAAATGTGTATTCCATTATGTTTTTCTTCCTTTGAATTGTTGAAAGTAAATCTTGAGATAACAGAGGAAGAAGGGAAGTCTGACTGCATTCACAGTGACATTGTTTTACATGAGCAAATTGTTATCAATACGGAAGACCAACAACCTTCTCATGCATTTGATGATCGTGTTGTTGATTACGTGGAAGGTTATTTCAGTTCATATTTGCAGGTTGTGCTCAACTACCATCCTGGAAATAAATATGATGGTCAATCAACGTCACTATTAGATATGGGTTTTTTTCCACGAGGGGTTTCATTTCAATCAACATTGTCTTCTGATTCAGAAGATTGTTATTTCCAGTAGTCTTAGCAGATTTTTTAGCCTCTTGGTGGAAATCAACAGGTTAAATCACATCAAAACAAGGATGCAGTGGAAGGGGTGAAACATGATTGTTGTTTTGTGCATGTTTTAGAGGATCCATTTGCAGTTTTGTTGGAGGTAGTAATCAGTCCCAATATTTCAATTTTTTTGAGATTTGAATTTATAGGTAAATTCTTGAATGAATTATCAATAAACATGTTTTGGAGAAATCATGTGCAAATGGAACAGACAGTGGATAAAATTCTTGCATGGTTGCATTGGCATTATTATTTCACTTAATTGGTAGTTCATTTCAGCAGTTAGGGTAGGTAGCTGAGAATAAGCTTATTGGTAAAGCATTTTTCACTTTGGATTTTCAATAGTATGTATGGTCGGATTTTAGTGGTGTATTCAATGTTCACTCTGCAATTGAGAGCAGTGTGTAGACTTTGGTTTTCAACAGACACTGGTGACAGGTCGGAGTAGGGTACACACACATGTTTTTGGAGAAACCCAATGGATCAGGCATATGGTCTACAAGTTCTGTTCTACCTCGTTGGGAGGATAGAATCCCCGGTTGGAGCGCATATTATCAACATATAAATTTTTGGTGTAAAATCTAGATTTCAGGGCTTAGCGAGGTGCTAAACCGATTTGGAAGTCAGATAAATTTGGGGAAGGTTCAGAAAATGACATAAGATATTAATATTGGTGGAGGTGTTAATTAAAACGGGCTCGAAAGGACATAGATCGCCATCCACTGATATCAACAGTTGGGAGAGATTTCAAAGTTTGAAATGACACGGAGCTTAAAATATCTAAGCGGTCCTGAAATTTCAGTCGTGGTTTCCCCGCAAAGGTACGTGGTATCTTCCAATGTATTGCGGGGTGAAATGAGGGTTGCCTCAAAACCACATCATCGCACCCCTGAAATCACGTGTTAAATTTCATTAATTGAGTCTAATACGAGGGCTACACGTGACAATGAAACTTGTCGTCAAGTCAAATCACCCCGAGAAACCTGCTTGTGTACCATTCGTCAACACAGTGCCAAATAAGAGCCACCAAAAAACCGATCTGATACTCATCATTACAAATTGATAGCCAAACGTGAGAGGCCGTTATCCCCATAAGTATTTTTCATCAGTACCCAATGATTATAATTGATTGCGACTATTACTCAAAACCTAGGTGAGAGTACTCTATTTTGGGAAATTAATGGCTTATTCTAGAACGAGATATCTGCAAATTGAATCGCTTGCCCAAATCATATGCATTTTGAGGGAAATAAACCCATGTTTCCTGAAAAACCAGAGGAATCCGAGGAGAAAGATTCAATGGTTTTCAACAAATCATGAAGCTCGAAGAATATGATAGAATTATCAAATAAAAAGAGAGGAAGGCATTCTACACAAATTATAACAACAATATCTCATGAAAAATCTGTCGATGAGCCAAGATTACGTGAAGAGATCATGATGAATCCTATTATTAAGGATTTGATTATTAATGGATCTGTGGATTGATACAACACACAATTTGGTGTAAGAAAAAATAAAAAACAAAGAAAGGAGGAGGCTAAAGATGTGTTTATTGGTTTCTGGTTCATAAATTCACCCTTGATTGGTTCTCTATTTTTGGTATCCCACCTTTATGTTCCTTCTTCTAAAGCTATACCAAGAGATTCATCCTCTGTTATCTTCCTCTTTTCATAGTGGTCTTTCCTTTCTTTCCAACTACCATCTCATATAGCTTATTTGGATGAACACAATGCCTATTTTTCCTTTGTTCTCTCATGAATACATAGCTTTTAAATATTCATATGATTTCAGGAGTTGAACCCATTACCCAATGGACCTGTTCTCTTGTTTATCCTACCAAACCTTTTAAAAAGACTGTCCTATCATAAAATCTTACCTCTGTGTGTCCATTGCCAAATCGTTTTGAGTATTTTTAGTCTCTACATGTTTGAGAGAGCTCTCTCTGGTTGGAAGGGTCAGAATCCAGCCTAAAGTTGGTTTGTAGGTTACCTTTGTCATTTTTTTTATCAGCTAAACAAATTTACAGAGAGCTAACGTGAACTATGAGATCTACTGCCACGTGTCTTCCAGAATCAATGATCGATATGTACTCTGGCCTTTGGGCCTTCGGGAGCTATGGATTTTTGCATCCATATTTCTTCCGAAGTGGTTATCCGTCAGAAAGAAAGATCTCTTGCCATGTGTCCACTTTGATCAACAGTCTAGATCTACTTCGAATGTTCGGAGCTTCAGGATTTTAGGAGTTCTGGATTTTCGCATCCATCTTTTTTCTGAAGTGGTTATTTGCTGGAGTGTAGGGTCTTCTGCCACATGTCCACTTCGATAAATGGTCTGGATCTAATACGGCTCTTCAGAGATTTGGGCTTTCGGAAGTCCTTTACTAACTCAACTTCTTCTTGTTTCCTCCTAGAGTACGAGATCACCTGACATATGTCCCTTTCTTGAAGATCAATGTCCACAAGTGATTGTGGAGACTCAACTCACTCATTCTTTAATTTTATTGTCGATATTCACAAAGTGAAGATGATCATCTGTAGTGAGATCGATATCCACCGTTGATCCATTGATATAGCAAGATCAATGATCATGAGTGATTGGGAGCTCACAACTTGCATAAATTTTGATTTTCTTCTTGATCCCCACGATTCCTCCCCAACATCGATTTCTCTCCAATGCGATTTGACGGTTGTGACTTAACCTTTGCTTCGCCTTCATAGGATGACCCTTTTTCACTTGCCCTCCAATCCAATGATCTCGGATCTCTCTTTATCCCACACTAGCGATCACTCTTGAATTCGAATGGGACAGTCATGATCCTTCAAACCCTTGCAAAGGATATTTGACATTCTAGCTCCTGCATAGATTCTACAACACCATTCCTCCTGATATTTTCAAATTCAAGGTTAGAATTCAATCTCAACCACGAGACCCTGACCAACAGACCCGACCCATACTAGCCCAGTGTTTCAACGAAAGGCTCTGATACCAATCTGTAACATACCCCACCAACCACATGTCGGGGGTACGCTACCTTCAAGCCCACCCTTGGAATTCTTTCTCTTATCGATACCTTTTTAAATTAATAAGGATGCATAAAATAAAATATATAAAAAAATGCACAACAATAACCAACAAGCATGCATATTACAAAGATTTAATTAAACGATAAATAAATACACAACGAAATACATTCATATACAGGTAAATAATAACAAACCAGATAGCATGTATCTTTATAAAATAGGACACCAACTGGTTGCAGACCAAGGATGTTCCAGCCAATCGTAGACATTACTATTCCAAATCTCAACAACAGTGTCACCCCTGATCTAGGGCTATGGATCCACAAGGACAGTTCCAGAGTGTTACTTCGATTCTTGAACCAGTTAGCACTCAAGCTCTCACATGCTTTCCCAACACTCATAGCAATCCAAGTAGCCAAATATATTCTACGAAGTTTACACGACCCACGAGAATGGACCCCCACCCTTCTCTGCCATGCAGTCCCTCAGGCAGTCCTTCTCCTTCCAGGGATCCAGCATAACTGGTCCAGAATATCCATGTTGTAACTCTTAAGACTTGTAGTTGGGAACAAATATGGACATAGGCCAACACATCTCATACACACAGGCCTCAAGTCATGGTTGGATTACACCAGTGACCTATACAACCAACAATACCATGGCTGCTCATTAGCAATTCATTTTCCTTTCCCCAAGCCAAGACACAAATGAGGAAAGATGAGTGGGTGAAATAAATGAATGGAGTGATATCTCCATGAAAGGTGCGAAACAATGAACAATCGAGTGAATGAATGCATGAGGTAAGAGTGAAGAGACCAAGAGTAGAACAAGGATGAGAAACGGGAGTGAGAGAGAACCCCCCTCCCCCCCCCCCAACATCCAAGGGATAGGTTTATGTAATCTATGGGGATCAAGAACCTCTTCCAATTTCCCCAAGTAGCTCACGTAACGACTATTCTCCATTAAGCAAAATGGAGAATAAAATATAAAATAAAATTCTTAGCCCCTCAAGCCCCCTCTCTTGTGGAATCATAGCCCCCTATAGCTTGAGTCCTAGTCTGTTTAGCATCCAATGATGTATTTATTATTAATAATGATAAAAAAGTTAGATTTCTTGGGCACACTATCCTTTTAATAATTTTTTGGGCACTCTGGCCTCTCGGTAGTGTAATAATACATTATTTAATATGGGGGTTCAAAACCCAGGGTGTTACATCCACCTACCTACAACAATTCCATATCAACATGAAGTATAAGAAAATTATCTCAAATCATGTCGTTGTCTGCCTTAGTCAATCTCCCGTGGTTGCACTCACCATTATGCTCCATTCCTGTGGACATGAAGCATATGAGTGCCCCCAAATTTATCAGCAAGATCCAGACTTCACCACCACCTATCATCTCTTGGTTACAGGCATGACTGTCACCAATTTTCACATTCAAGACAAACTATTATTCCACATGGGCCATCTCTTTGTTCCTACAAGTGAGCGTGCAAAGATGATTTTGGAAGCCCACTATAGTCGGATGGTAGGACATTTTGTCGTGGACAAAACTATGGTCGTTCTTTAGAAACATTTTTATTGACCAAAACTTCGACATGAAGTCCAAAATTATATCATATCTTGCACTTCTTGTGCCATTTACAAGCCATCCATCAAGAAGCATGGCTTATACACCCCTCTTCCTACTCCTGAGAAGCCTTGGGAATCCATCTCAATGGATTACATGTTTGTCCTTCTGTCCACCAAACAAGGAAATGACTGCATATTTTTTGTCGTTGATCGATTTTTGAAGATGACCATCCTCATACTGTACAAGAAGAATATCACAACGACATATACTACCAATATCTTCTTTGAACGAGTGTGTGTCCACTTTGGGATACCACATAACATCATCTCCGACCGAGACAGGAGGTTCCTTAACAAATTTTGGTCGAGTCTTTGGTCATTGTTGGACACCAAGCTCATAAAATCCACTTCTTTCCACCCTCAAGCAAAGGTCGTCAATCGAATGATTGTGCACATCATGCGCATGTACAACTCTAATAATCCACATACATGGGACAAGAGTCTCCCTTATGTTTAATACAGTTGCAACATGGCTCTCCATAGCTCCACCGAACATAACCCATTTCAGGTGGAGCGAGGATTCCAACCCTTGGGACCCATTGATGTTGCTCTTCCTCTTGCCACCACACCGATAGGCTCTTTCCATGATTATTCTGTGATCGACAAAGCGACCGGATTCATTGAGAAGATTCAACACATCTTCCAACAGGTACATGAGATTTTTCAGAAATCCAATGCTAAGTATAAGAAGCACCATAATCAACACAGGGTACCGCACCAGTTTTAGGTTGGCGACAAATTTTGGTTACATTTGCAGAAGGAGAGTCTCACAGGGCCCCATCAGAAGCTCCACCCACTTCACTATGGGAATTACACTATCACCAAGGCTATGGGTAGCAATTATTTTGAACTCAACACTCCACCCTTCCTTGGCCTGCACCCAATGTTCAATGTGGACCTCCTTCGACCACATTTTCCACCATTATTGGACACCTTAGATATTGTAGAACAACTCACTCCCACAAAGCTCAACCCTGATAGCATGGAACAAGCATCCAATGATCAGATAGTGTACATATAGGTTAAGGGCACTTTCCATAAGAGGATCCAACTTTATTGGGTTGTCAAGGTAGGGAAACTCCTACACCAAGGAAAGTGCCTCACTCAAGGCCAAATCCAATAGAAGTTTCCTCACCTGATGGGGGAACTCAACACAATGTAGACCATTGCTTCCCAAGGGGGAATGATTGATCCAATTGGCTATTGGTGGCCACCCACCTATTCAAACCAGCTCCTCTTATCCATTTTTAGTTCAACACGCTCTTCTGTACTTCTTTGTAATTGTGGGTTCTATAATTATGGGGATGTCTCAAGCCCTACACATATTCAAGGTGGATATTGGTGGCCTCTCACCTAATCCAACTAGATTATTTTGTATGTTTTCATGTCAACACATATTGTTGTACTTCCAGGGTCATTTTGGAGGCCTAAACAGTGTTTTTTGGCTCACCACAGTCAAACTATAGACATAGTTATATTTTGATGACATAATGTGTATTTATCTAAAATAACTTTCCAACGGGCTATCACATGCCTAAAACGAAGGTCGTATGCAAAAGTTACGACCCTGGGAAGTTGAGGTACCAACTTAGCCATAGGGGCTCACATTACTTTTGACGTTTCACCTCCTAGGGTTAGTTTTTTGGATGTCTAGGGTTTTGGCATTCATGGGTAATAAAAAGAGGGCCTCTAAAGCCTCATTGTAATTCATTCTGATCATACAGATGTGCGTAGCAACCACATCGCTTCTCAGAAATAACTACCACCATTCAAGCAAGTGTTTCAGTTCTGCAATTTTACAGTTTCAACCTATTTCATTATTCAATAGAAGATATTGTTCACTGGACATCTGTGTTATTCTTCATATCTCCGTGTTTATTGTATTCAATCTGTTAATATGTTTGTTCCGCTCCTAAATCTAGATCACAGTTCCATTGATCACTTTTTATATATTGAATTATTTTTTGAGTACACTTGCGAGCAAGTGATCTAGTTAAAACATGGTACATTACTATTATCAATTTTTTTTTATATGTTTATGTTATAATTGAGTATTGGAATTGATATGTTATTATATTGATGTATAGCAGTGACCAATATTATGATGAGGTTTCCTGAGTGTGCATAAAACGTGACATGATGATGATGTCGATGGCATCGAACGACTTCCGTGGACTCTGGATTGAGTCACAGAGCGAATTATTTACTTTGGTTATGAATACTTGATTTATTATGCATGTTTTATATAATGATTTCAATCATATATTTTATATATGATTTATTGATATTATCTTTGTCATTGGATGTATGCATGTGATGCTTGCTAATCCGACTCACATATGGAGTAAAGGAGTCATACAAAGATATGAGATGGATGAGGGAGAGGTGTGGTAGCGTCCCTGTCACAGTCTACTAGCACTCCCACCGTAACCTAAACTAAAGGTTAACGTCTACCTTGTTATGAGAGGTTCAAAATGTGGTGAGGGAAGACTGAGACAGTCGCTCACGAGGATTTATGAGGGGCGTGCAATAAGGAAGATTCTTTATTCCTCAGTAATCCCTTAATCCCACACAAGGTCGAGAAGTGGAGTAATGACTCCAAGCACTAGACAACTTCCAAACTAGTTAATGACGAGTGGCACCCTTGGATCATGGAGGTGTGTCTTGAAGAGCACGTCACATGTTTAAAATTTGAGTGAATAAAAATATAGAAGACCTTAGGAAATAAAATGAATGATAGATTTTTGTTAGAGAAGAGGTTCAAAATTTTATTTAAATTATAAACCAGAAGACATAATCAAAAGTCTAAGTCTAGGTGTTGTGATTAAATAAAATTAAATTGGGTTATGTTAATTTTAGAATAATAAGCTTTAGTAAAGGGGAGAATAAGAATAAAAATTTAGGTTTGTGCACAATGTGTGCATGAAAATAATATTAAAAAGATAATTAAAATAAAATATTTTCATGAGAGAATGGGTTGTTAACATATAATAGTATCCTAAGTTAATTAAAACTCTAAATCCTAGTTAAGAGAATAGTCATAATCAAACTCCAATTGTAAATTAGTTAGGATAGACAATAAAAAAATAATTGGGGAACTAAGAGACAACTAAGAGAAAATTTAGGAACTAATTGTGGGTGTGAGGGAAAATGCTTAATTATTTAAATTAAAAAGAGATTTAACATGTGCAACTTGAGCAGACAATGAGATGTGTTGTGGGTGAATAATATTTAATTTAAATATTAAAAATTAGCTAATTGTGCATGAGATGACATGTGTCAAGGCGAATTTTCCTATATAATGAATGGTGAGGAAGAGAGAAATTACCCTATTGATGGATGAATGAAATGTTTTTGAAATTTCTATTGACTAAGTTTACTTGTGTGAGTTGGGATAGAAGCTTCTGCAAGAGGTGGAAGCCTCTCCTTACGTGGTATGATCTGAATTTTTGTGCTAATTTTTTATCTGAATTTTTGTGTCACCCATTTAGGACCCGAGGGGCTAAGAGGGAAGAATAATAACCCTAACATTGGATGAGAGGTACTGGTGAATTATTTATATTAGCAAGCAGAAGCAAAGAGGACATGCACATGACTCCAAGTTGAAGATCGACATCATTTATCAACAAAGTTGTTGTTTACGATATTTTATAATTTAGTTTTTATTGTTCAATATAACTCATTTGTATGGTCATTAAATCCATGGAGGATAAATTTAAATTATGAAAGCGTATAAATGTGGAACCTCTATTGGTACCTTAATAAAGGATTTGATTTTCATTCGAAGTTATCGAAATAAAATAATATTAGTTTTTATGTTTTCAAAAGAAAAAAACAAATTATTGTAAATCGTTGTTAAATTACACGAATGATATTTTCAATAAAATTATTAATTGAGTATATTGCTGGTTAAATATGGTTGTAAGATATTTTTTGGAACGCTTTACAAATACCTGTAAATTTGAATATCAGGATTATTTGTTTGGACTCTCGAAGCATTCAATCCAAGGGTTAGTTATCTTAGTATTTTTGTAATTAAAAACAAAAATAAGCTATACACAAGTCTTTTCCGTAAAAACANTATATATATATATATATATATATATATATATATATATATATATATATATATATATATATATATATATATATATATTATTGATTCTTAGATTTCATCATCTAGTATGGTATATAGTGATGGTTATGCTTGTGTTAAATACTGATGCTGAAGCATTGAATGTTTGAATTAAATTGGTGTATGAGATCTCCTTGTTTGTGGGATAAGAGACTTCTTTCCACCTTTTTCCACCCAATGATTTCACTGGTAAAGTTTACAAAGGTATACATACCCTACCCCTTCTGGATTTGAACCTGTGACCTCTTAAGAGGAAACACATGTTCTTAACCATTAGACCCAGTCAAAAGAAATCCCTTGAAATCCAAATCACTTCCTTGATAAGGGACAATATTATAGCTAATTTCCTCATTTTAGAGTGATAAATAATACAAAGAATAAACATGTTATCATAAAATTATATTTTAAAAATTATAAATTAATGATTGTAAAAGTCGTTTTAAATTAAACACTTTTGGTTGTATATACGATGCAATCTTTTTCGGCTCTAAATTTCGATAAGAGGATGAAGAACCAAAATACTTTACGTCCTCTACCCCTCTCTCTCTCTATATATATATATGAGAAGAAAAGGAATTGATTAGATCCTCTTAATTTCCTCTATATATATACCACGTCCTTAAATTAAATTGATACATACCTTCACTTGCAATGAGCAACCGAACATTAATATACTATTATATTATGGACATGATTTATTCTTATTTTTCATTCTAGACAAATTTTGGTCTTCAACGAGAATTTTTGGAATCAATTTGAAAAAATATTATAGAATTATTATAATATAAAAAAAATTATATTCTTTAGAAATAGTTAAGATAAATTTCTTATAATTGAACCTAAGTTTTGGAAAGGAAATGAGAGTTATTAACTTTTTATTTTTTATTTTTTATAAATTTTATTGCACAATTTATTAATATAATGAGTGCTCTAGACTCAACCAAAAAAAAGATTGGAAGATGTCACTACACTTTTCCTTGTTGCACAATTTATTATAGTTTAGTGTAAGATATGTGCACTGGATTGTGCAACCTTAGTTAATGAAGATAGACAAATTACTTGTTGTCGTAATATTACACCATTTTGATGAATTGTCATTACTTGATTAAGTGGATTAATATTTCGTATAGGATACTTATAATGAATTGTCATTACTTCTTGATTAAGTGGATTAATATTTCGTATAGGATACTTATTTAAATGCATGTTATAATGTTGAAAATAGATCTGTTATGTTTAAGTTAAACACAAGTATATATATATATATATATTCTTCCTTCATGTTTTTGTTTGTACTTTGATGTTCAGTAACGATAAGCTCATTACAAAGTTGTTTTTATTCACCTATTTTTATTGTATGTAGAGGGTTATTACAGGAACCACCATTGGTAATCGTGATTTGAAAATTGTTGACAACATAGATATAGCAATTGATTTCTTGGGCAAGGTGGTGATGAATGAAATTATGAGTGTTGCCATTATCAACTAGGATGATGACTTTCCTATGCTTGATGTAACCAATCAGTTTGAGGGTTTGGGGAGCCGAAAATCTAGTGAAAGCATTCAACGAAATCAATGTTCAACTTTGGGAGGATCATAGGGTGGTGTGATATTATCTATTTGAGGTAGGATTGCTTCAGGTGAATCCTCAACATATTCATCAGAAACATCCTATGAAATGGACATAAAAAAAAATTGTTCTTTACACTTGTTCCCGGGAAAGTATTTATCATCACAATTATATCAAAGGCCCTTGATATAGAGTTCATCCATTCCCTCATGTGTTAATGTTTGGACCTTGAGAGGAGTTTCCTAAGAGACAAGCATGGTGGGATTAGGGCGGGGAATAAAAGTGAGCTTTCTGCTTTGGGACAAGATTACCTATTGTGCCTCCTTGACACTTTTATTTGCTTCCAACCAAGTCTTGGGGTGATCCATTATGACATGGCTCATATTTCATCCTTGAGGCCACTGATAAAGAAATCCCTGAAGAAAGAAGATGGCATGCCCTCTGTTCGGAAATCCAAGTGCTCAAAGGTAGCAATAAGATATTTCATTGTTCCAAACTGTTTCAACCTGGTCATACGTGCTAAATGGTGGGTGTCCATGTCAAAGCGTTCATACAAATTTGCAACAAATTGTGGCCAAGAAACATTCCCTTGGTGTGCATTTCAATGCCATTACTACCGTTTCCATCGTTCTAGATAAAAAATAGATAATTCCGTAATGAAGGTTGGTCAAATAATCAGTAATGTCATGCAGGGAGAAACAATGTTCCATTTGAGTGACCCGGGATGTTGGATCTAAGACATCAAATTTGTTCACCTCAACTATGGGAATATGGGGGTCACAAGGTAGGGAGTTGGCATGCATAGGCTAGTTGGATTCAATACCTTCAATACAAAAAGGTGGGTATGAGGAGGAAGGACCATGGAATTTGTTCATGAATTGTTTGCGAGTGGAAGTGTCTTCATCAATTTGGATACCTAGTTGATCCTACATGTATTCCATTTTGGAATGAATGGTAGGAATGTCATTATTCACTTTGGCCTAAAGGGAAGTAAGGTCATTATTTAGTTTTTGATTGGTTTCTTCTTCGCGGGTGGAAACCATGAAGGGATGAGGAGTGGGTCCATGGTAAAAAAAATCAGATAAGTGATATATACCACTATGATTAGGGAAATTAGAGGAAACCAATGGACTAAGTGAGAAATAAGGGTGTCGGGAATGGTATGGGTCCATGGGGTAAAAAAAGGGTTTTAAATGATATGGATCATCGTGATCAGGTCAAAAAGGGGAATCCAATAATATAGGTCTCAAATAATGGTGTGTATAGGACCCATAATTTTTTATGTATTACTCTTGTAGAGTTATACTCCGACCCGAATAATACTATAATGTCCAAATGTCCAAATTTTTAATAGGAAAAATGTGTAGTAATTTCACCACTAAGATGCAGGAGGCAAGGTTGTGCAACCAAAATATCCTTTCTATTCCTTGTTTGGTATCTTACACTTGGGTTATGGTTTGCAGGGTGCACATGGAAAAGGGTTTTCCCAGTGCTATGGCTCTCTGATATGCAAGCATGGTTGAATAGTAGTATTGTGCCCAATATCTAAGAGCACCAACTAAGGAGACTCTACCATACCCTTAGTCGTAATGCTCGATTACTTAGGTACTAGAGAGTATCTTCCTGAGTGTTACTCTTGGTTTTACTATAGTAGTCAAGCAACCAATCTATTGATATAGGGATGGTTTTTGGAGACATACAGGTATCCCGATATACCTATCGATACATGGTAGTGATCGTCATGTACATATTCTGTCTGATGCGGTACTACTTGAGGGGTACCAATAGGGGTTACAAATATTTCCAACAAGGGTGAAAATTAGGTTTCTAGGCAACCCCGTGAAACCATCTGTATCGCCTATGTGTAGTTTTCCCCACTGTAGTTTTACCCATTGAATGATAGATCCTTGTGATTTAAATACATCGACAATACACATCTCTACCATGGAAAAACAAATTTCCCACAATTCCAGCCAAGGAAATTGATTTGATACCACTTTTAAGGTACCAAATGTAATATACTATGAAAAATAAGAATATTCAACAGATATCAATTGAACCAAAAAATATTGAGAAGAGCAATACCATAAATAATAACTTTATTAAAAGAAATCAAAGTTCACTTGCCTCTTTGAGGGGTAAACCTCCAACATAGCAAAGATCTATTACAATAATTCTCAAGACAATCTTGCTCATGCCTTCTAACCTTATTTATACTAATTTTATCTTCTAAAGAACATTTTAGAGAAAGATGATTCTATAAGTGGAAGCTTATATTAGGTATTCTCACATTGACTTGTTCACATTTATTAAATAAGCCTTATTACGTAATGTTGTCCTTTATTAAATGGAAACCATATAAGTCTGTCTACATGAGAGGTTATGGAGGTTAGGTCCCTAACATTTCTCCTCGTGAATCCCTAGCTTGGAAATAATCTTGATATTGTCTTAGGAATTCTAGTCTCATAATTTTCCATTTTTGAACAAACTTTTCATCCAACCCCATAAAAAACATAAAGATACATCCTTTAGAATGTCTAGATTTTTTATTTTTATTTTTAGGAATTAGATGAGTAATCATAACTATGGAATAAGACATAAAACCGAAAAAGAAACATGTTTGGACCCTCACTGCTTAACCCATGAAAATGAGGTATAGCATAAGGTGGGATATTTTTCATCTTGGTTGTATCTTCTATATCTTGAATAGGAAATTCAAATGTTACAATATTATATGGAACATATATGTCTCCCTCCATCTATGATATATAAATTATTTTTACAAAATCTTAAAGGTCCGCCAAAGGATAGACATTCTTCTGAGGTGAATGAATCAATATAAGACTCAGGTTTATGACTAGGTTTTTTGGGAGGATTTCTATCAGCATAGGATGTATATCCTTCTTCAAGATTTGATAGTATTTATTCAATAGGATGTTTGTGTTCACTTGTAAAAGTAATTGTTGTCTTTCCTACTCTTCCTACCAGTGTGTTAGCTAATTGGGTGGCTCTTACTATACCATGAAAATGTCATCTTCAATCTCTAAATTTTTTTAGGCATCCTGATATGTGTGAAAAATCATCTAGATAAATTTTAGGAAATGATTTATAAATATTCTATTCATCTAATATTTTTTCCATTTGATATTATCCTAAATTATTTTAAACTATAGGTCCTTAATTTGTTAGTGTTTCCCCGACAACCGTGCCAAAAATGACAACTCTAAAATATGTCTATTTTAAAAAGAAACTTGCTTCATTTTATTATCAACCTAGTGTTTGTTTATGAAATTTTGAAACACTATTACTATATGCACATAACTAAATATTTGAAGATTAACCAATTACCTATAAATTTATGAAAAACAACTATTCTGATCAAAGAAGAGGATTGATTTATTGTAATGAAAAATTATCAAGAATTATTCTGAATGTATATATTTTTCTTTGACTAGTGGAAACACTTTAGTTTGGGGAAAATGTACTTAGTCATATGATTATCCTTTGTATTCTCTATTTTGTGAAACACAATATACACAATCATTTCATTATAAAAATAAATATGAAAGACACTCCATTGGAAACAAAAATGAAATTGCAAAATTAATCTAGTAGAAATAAAAAACACACTTGTGTAGAGACATAGACAAGAGTATAAGCAAGGAGTTTATGGGAAATTCTATAAATAGTCAGCTAGCATGAGAATATAAAAAAGGTTATTCACATAACATTATCCTCATACATTTTGAATCTGGCCCCCCTTCAAAAGTCTCAATGATTATAAACAATGAACTACAATGATTTAAGAAAAACAACTCATAACACATAAGAGAAAGATGGATATTACTTGAAAAATAGAAATTTACAAAGTATTTACTTCTAACTATTCTCTATATCTATTCTAGATAGAGTGATGATATATATAGTGTTTAAACTGGAATTATTTACAACAACTTCTAAACTGAAATGTTAATGACAAACCCTAAAGTTTTGGGAAATAATAAACAATCCATTATAGAGTTTTTAATATGCTATGCATCAAAAGTAATTTTCTAGGCTTTAGATGCTACAAAACTACCTTCAATAGGTTTCCTCGGCCTTGATTCTTTGTAATGAATAAATTCCAACCGAATGTATTGAAAACAACATTGATTCCCTCTTCACAACACATGTTATGACTATTACGTGCAATGAACCTGTATACTCAATTTATGGACTTCTTAATATTACCGTCGATCTTATTCCAGAGGTATGTTGATTCACTTTATGCTTTGAATCCATTTGAATGAGCCTTTGCAACAACATAATTCATGATTTCTACCCATACTACAGGTTTCTTATTAGCAATATTTATTCAAACTTAACAAATTTTTACAACCATACTCTAAGGTTCATTATAAACAAGAAAAACTAAAAAAACACAATCAAATAATACCTTTTGGGACTTGTGGTTTAATTAGGTGGAAAATGAGGGATATGGATATCATAATGACCTTATTGGTGATAAAATATCTTCGAAGCTAATGAGTAAATATGAAAAAATGGTATCATTTTGAAGTCTCATCAATTAATTCAACTAATTAATTTCCTAAATGTTCATTGAATTCTAAGGGACATGAAGAGATATTCAACCTTTCTGACCAACCAAGAATGTTAATAACGAAATATCAATATAGCATAGAAAAACTTCAGAAAAAGTACTCAACGACTTGAAAAAGAGATAATTTCAGATAATAAGCCTCTTCGAGGGGGCAACCTCCTTTTACCCCACTTAAATGTTCAAGTACAAGATGATTCAAAATGAAAATGTCTCCTT
>ML776667.1:1766318-1793220 GCA_009831015.1 Picea engelmannii
CTTTAAAGTTCCTATGAATACATCAATCAAGTGCTCATCTGGAATATCGGTTACCTTTATATTCAATCTTTGGAAGTTCTCAATGTGCTTGGTAACTGAACCCTTTTGCTTGAGATTTATCAATTGGCTAAAGAAGGTATTGCCCCTTGTATCCTCATAGTGTGCTATCATTTCTTCCATTCAATCTGTCCAAGTGACGAATGATTTGTGAGAACAAAGCCATCAATACCATACAAATTGATTAGGTTCTAAATATAAAGAAGCAATTCTTACCTTTTGTGTATGTGTCACATTATGGAGATCAAAGAATTGCTCCATCTAAAGTATCCATGTGATTGGGTCTTGCCATCAAACTTCCTCATATAAATCTTAGGAACATGGTTGGTCATCAAACCAAAGTTGGAGTTTCTCCATTCTTGATTCGCCTTCCTTTTTTCCTCATCATGAATTTCATGGTATGCATTTTCACTTTCAGGTGTCTTCTCTATTACGAAATTTTTCAATACTTCCATGATCTCCTTTTAAACCCTCCATCATCTCTTGTAGTTCATCTTTTGTTACTATCTTCTTTTGTAAATCATTTATGTCCCTACGCATTTCTTCACCTTCATCAAGAGTCCAAGTAGGATTGTCTGGAGGCTTATTTAGTGTAGAATTTCCTTTTTTGGGTGGCATGTTGGCCAAGTATCACTTTTGAACCTTGATTTTGAGGTGGTCCTACTAGATAATATTTCTTCTGTTGTATCTCCCAAGTTTTGGCCCTTGTGGGTATGAAACTTTGTTTTATGTAGTTCTCTAATATTTCTTCTCTGTAATTCGACAGGTCTGATCAAAATTAGATGTGCCAAGTGGAATTTATGATAACTTTCCCACAACTTGCTGATTTTTGGCCTTTCCAGGAGATCTCACTTGTATAGCATGCCCCCAAAAAAATAATTGAAATAAAATTGTGAAACTCACACCAGAAATATTACAAACTGTCCACGATCCAATGAAACTAGTCCCACTCAATTTGGATACTCTAGGAAGAAGTTATGATTGTTTTACCTGGAACACCTTCTTGCGACTAGTCAGATTCCCTATCTTACATAGGGTGTATCTCCAAATTTAAGATGACCCAGAAGCTAAAATGTTTACCATAGATACCTTACTAATTTCTGTGAATAGCCTCTAGATTTTAGGTTCTGAAATGTTACAGAAAAGTGTTTATAGCGAAAATTCTGCAATGACTCAGTTCCATATGATTCCAGAACCCTATGTTGTATAGGTTGTATATCCGAAAGTATAAGGTCTCAGGAGATGAATTTTGAACCCAACGTACCTTGATCTGTCTACTAAATATACTCCAAGATGTTCCTTCTGAAACATTGTAGAAAAATAGTTACAGCAAAAATGCCAAGGTGTCTCAGATGTAGCAGCGAAACACCAAGACCTTGAGCTCTGATACCATATGTTAAGAACCAAATATCAATATAGCATAGAAAAACATCAAAAAAAGTATTCAACACCTTGAAAAAGAGATAATTTTAAATAATAAGCCTCTTCTAGGGGGAAACCTCCTTTTACCCCACTTAAATGTTCAAGTACAAGATGATTCAAAATGAAAATGTCTCCTTGGTATATATAGGGGACTAGGAGGTATAATTACAACTAATGGCCTAAAGCCGACATAAATAAAATAACATTACTATTATAATATGCCCCAATTAAGGGGTAATGATCCAATATTAGGGCTTAACAAAGAACACCCTAAGGTGTGAGGTAGAGAGCATACTAATTTGGGAAGATTCAATCTTAGTTCCATAAAATCCAAGTGATGAAATGGAAATATCTACTTAATAGTTCATGTGCCTTTTAAGAATCCATCCACATGGAAAGGGAAAGAAGAGTGGTTCTTTTTAACTTCCATACCAAGCTAGGTTGACTATCTACTTATGCAAGAATGAACCAAAAACGTGTTTTTTGAGTGTTACAAAGTGCATAAAAGGTAAATATTATCACCTAACAAAAAAATAAAATGAAAATCAGACAAACTATTGTGAGAAAGGTAATTTGCATGGGCTGGTTTTATGGCATAATCATATATGTCACAGACAAAGACTGTCACAATTGTGGGTTTTGTATAAGTATTTTTTTGAATTTCATGTAGATTCTTCTGTATTCTAGAAAGAAAAATTATTCGCAGTTGAAGGCCTAAAAAATTGATTTAAGATCGTAGGTAGGCCAGTTTGACCACCTTAAAAACAAATTTAATGAGGGAAAGCTCCAAAAACCTAGGAAAGGTGACCTATTAGTTATAAAACAAGTGTGAGTCACTAATCTATTTGGCCTCTTTTCCCACTTTGATGATCAAAATAAACATTGGATATAGTTAGGCTGAAATCTATACAACATGTAAATGGTTAGAGTTAGTCCATAATCATGAATACCATTTCAAATATACGATAAAAGGAAAATAAATAATTAAACATAATGAAAATTAAAATAAAAAATAGAAGAAAATAAATTATGATCATATACAAATGAAATTTTTTTTTTGTTACATCGTAGAGGATGAGTGAACGCAAGTAGGTTTTCCCTTCCTCCTTCAGAGGGTTATTTTGTGTTCTTTGGAGTTCTCGTCTGTATCTAAAAAAAAGAGTGAATGATCTCTTCACGGGAAGGGTTCCAAACACTATATAGTGGCTATGTTTGTTCAAAATGATGCATTGATATTGTGGCTATCAAGGATCATTTATGTAACGACCCCCGTCGTTACGACAGCATGCAACGCATAACAAGTGATTTTTTTTTTAATTTTTTTATAAGCATGGAGGTAACCAAGACAACTGTTGATCAACATATCTCGATGACAAACACAACACATGCAATTTAGGAAACATACAGATTAACGACCTAAAACACTAGCACGCTATGCCACTGGATGTAACATACGAAAATCAAAGAGAAAAATAAAAACGACTACCCTCCTATCCTACCCTGCAATGGTTAGGACCTCTTGGACAGATAAGCAATGCTCAAGACCAGGTTCCCATCGATGTTGACCATTTAAGGTCTGAAGGCTGGCGACTATTCTGAGGAACAAGTAGATGTCTAAATCCTGCCTGACACACACAAGATCATGCCTACTAAGCTAAAAGACAACGTCCATTAAACCAACTACAAAAACTTCAATGACTAGTATATAGAACCTTCCCAACAAGCGAGAGAAAATCACAAGGATGTTACAACCTAGTGAAACCTTACTTATACAAACAAATAATCCATAGTGGGAGGCGCAAGATCCAAGGTCAGGTTTCACATGTGCTTATCGATCAACGCATGCAATGACCCAATCATAAGGTATCACGTCGCCTTAGTGCGACAAGGGAGTTAGGGACCCACACAAAACCCAATTAATTTTACACCTTCAACCAATTTTACAAATATACACATGCGTACCGTATCCAAATGTGAATGCTCCAAAGTCATTGTCATGCACGTGCTCCGTCCAGCTCTCACTTGCCAATCGATGTAACCTCACCGGTACCTCCTAGCCAACAATGGGGGTACTCTTCTTCCCTCTAAGCCCCCCCGAGATGCAAAGTGATGCAGGAGCATCATTCAAAGCCAAAGCACATGCCTAGCCAAAGGAATAGCTGAACATGCAGCTGAAAAAAGGACACGTTTTTATGAAAACGTTTTGAATTTTGAAATCTGAAGCATTAATGTAATAGCTAGGAGAAACGTACTTACATTTATATCTTGGAGTTGTGAATATATCTTGAGCGATATCTCTCATATGTCAGATGTAATAGGCATTTAAGTCTGTTTAATAAAGGTAGGTGGATGTAATTTAATAGATTAGACAGTTGAAGAGCATAGGAGGGAAAACGGATATAGACACCCTCACCCTTGTATCATTGTAACTATATGATCATTCATAATTCATAAGCTGGAGATCTGTAGAGAAGAACCCATGTACAAGAACACTTGAGTTAATATATAAAGCTTTGACTCAATTTTCATGGTGTTATGATGATTACTATTTACATTTGTTGAATGATATGGTTACAGTTGTTTTGTTTCTCTGTTATGCATTTATCCCAATGTTGTGTTGTGTGTATGATTTCATGTTGAATGTATGAAGTCTAAAAGAGAAGAAGAATGAGTTTCAATTGTTTCTCTTCCTGATAATTCCTGCAAAGAGTGCAATGAACGTCTGCAAGGTGTGCGTTGACGAGGGTCTGAGTTTTATCTCAGAAAAATCAGGAGAGATATCGATGTTCTCATACCAGCAGAAGTGCAGGAGAAGTACAGATCCGTGCAAGGTGTGCACAGGCCGGTGGAAGTCTTATAACTTATTAACGAGGGGGAAATTTGATGGACCACTATTGCAAAAAGTGAACAGGGTCGAAGACTCAAATAACCAAAGGTTATTTGAAGGTTTGCCACAAGGAGTGCGAGTAGGAACCCTTTTGTAAGGCTTGAGTTTGCAAGTGAAAGATCAAGAGAGATAATGCCTTTGAAGTGTTCAAATGGAGACGGGGATCGAAACTGTCAGATAGAAATTAAGTTCAGGAGGGAGAACACTCAGTCGTTGGGAAGAAGTCATTGATTAGTGAATCGGGTGGTCAAAATTCTCCGTGGAGAGATCGAGAAATTGCGAGGACTGTAGGATCTAGTGGAGCTATAAGGTGGTTAAGAGTTGGATGAACTCACCACCCTAATATCAAGAATCAACATGAACCGTTGATCGTGGTAAATAAGAGTCGTTGATTGCATTTCAACCCACGTCGTCGGATCATTTCGTGAACTCGGGGTTTGTGAGTTTGGGGGGCAGACCAAATTCTTTGGTTTTGTGAAGTCCTGAGTTGCGCGGAGCAGGGAAGGATATCCAGACAGTTGGATCCAAGCCACAGGAGAGCCGTTGGATTAGAACCTTCACGGGTATTGCGTATTCGGGGGTTCGGGGGTTGAAAGAATTTATTTTCAATTGCAAAGTTGTGAAACGTCGAACGCCAAGGAAAGGAGTCAACCGATTGTTGACTTATCGTGTCTCGAGAATTCACAAAGGAGGAGAACGAGGGCTCAACACTCCAACTCGCGAAGTTACAAGTTGTGAGGGGTGCTAGAGTTAGGCCTTAGCCAGTGGTCGCTTGTAGAGGCGCTAGCAAGGAAGGGGCCATACCCATATCACATTCTCGGGTATCAGAGGTTTGGAGTCTAGGGTCTTCGATTCAAGAAATTGTAAGATCGTGAGTCATGAAAGGTGATTGCGCTAAGGCCCAGGTTGTGGTCATGTGGAGGTGAAGACTCACACCTGGTGCATGTTGTGCAGGTGGATTTTTCTTGAAGGACCTGTGGATTGGATTCGTTGAAGGTTTCAATAGGAAACAAAAGGAGCTGCTTTGGCTCGAGGAGAAATTATAACGATCCTATATAGATCTCGGACAGAGGGTCGGGGGATCTGCAACAAATCGGTATCAGAACCTAGAACAAATTATTTTCTCTCTGTAGCAGAGAGAAGGGAGAAAATTTTACAGCCATACCACTGAGAAGAAGAGACAGGAAAATACCTAATCCAACAGAGGAAAGAGAAATGCCAAGAAGAAGAGACAGGAAAATACCTGATCCAACAGTGGAAAGAGAAATGCGTGAGTTGCATGCCAGGCTTGATGCTATGGAGACAACATAGAGGCGCACAGTTTATGTCAGGGATATCAGTGAGGTTGAAATTGAAAATGAGGCTGGAAATGAAGAAGTTGCAGTCGAAGATGTTGTCGAAGAGTGCCTATTCAAGGTTGTTGCAAGGATAGGTGCCAAAGCAAAAATGGGCATTCTAGTGTATGAGGGAAACTTGGATGTTGAAGAGCTTCTAGACTGGATTATAGCTCTAGACAAATACTTCGACTACAAGGATGTGGAGGAAGACAATAAAGTCAAACATGTCGTTACTAGACTTAAAGGCCATGCAACACTATAGTGGGATGAACTGGAGGCTGACAGACGTTGCAAGGAAAAGAAAAAAATCAAAGCTGGGATAGAATGGTTGCAAAAATGAAAGCCAAATTCATACCCAAGGATTATCAAATTACTTTGTTTCTGAGGATGAAAAATTTGAGACAGAAGTTGATGTCAGTGAAAGAATACACTGAATAATTCTACAGGATAAACATCAGAGTAGGTCATTGGGAAAGTGATGATGAAAAAGTTGCCAAGTACATGAATGTTCTGTGATATGACATTCAATATGAGATGAGCATGATGACCATCCAGACTGTGGAAGATGCTTATCAGATGGATCTGAAAGATGAAGAGAAGCTGAGCCAAAAGCAAGGTCGAAGAGGCCGAGGTAGAAGTCAAAGTAGAGGAAAGACAATTGCCCAAGGCAGAACTCAGAAACCTAAAGAAGAGGAGAAGAAACCTCAAACTCAACCTGAGAGAGGAGGAAGCTCACAAGGAAGGAAGTATGCTGATAGAAATAAAAATCAGACATAAATCCTATGAGTGTCCAGATAAGAAGAAAGATGGTGGTGAAACTCACATTACCGAAGCTCAAAGATGGAATGTTGAGGTAGAAGACGCTGAGGGCAGAAGATCCTTAATGATGAGGAAAGTTCTCTTGAAGCCAGAGAAGGATCCAGAGAACCCAACCCAAAGGAACAGTTTATTTAGGACTGCTTGCAAAACTAAGGATAGAGTATGCAAGGTCATAGTGGACTGCAGTAGCACAGACAATCTCATATCTATAGAGATGGTAGAAAAGTTGGAGTTGGAGACTGTTGTACATCCAAGCCCATACAGAGTTTCGTGGCTACAAAAAGGACATCAGGTAAATGTCACTAAATAGTGTTTAGTCGAATTTAAAATAGGAGGATATAAAGATAAAATATTATGTGATGTCATTCCCATGGATTTTTTTCATCTATTGCTGGGTAGACCATGGAAAGATGACAGAAACATGGTTCATGATGGGAGAAAGAACACGTACACCTTGGAGAAAAATGGTAGGATGAACATGTTGCTTCCAATTAAGGATAAAGAGGTGAAAATAGAAATAAGCAACACTGTACTTCTCATGAGTGGGAAGGAACTTCTTGATGAGGTTAAGAAGAAGGAAGAAACGCAATTTATTGTGGTCAGGAAACCCACAAAGCAGCATATCGATTGACACCGCAGGAAAATGAAGAAGTTAAGAGACAGGTCCAGGATTTAATGGACAAAGGATTGATTCGGGAGAGCTTGAGTCCATGCGTTGTTCTGACAGTGCTCAGCCCAAAGAAAGATGGAGGCTAGAGAATGTGTACAGACTCAAGGGAAATCAATAATATTAGCATTAGATACAGATTTCCATTGCCAAGGATGGACGACTTGATGGATTGCTTGAGTGGAGCAAAGTTTTTTTCAAAGATTGATTTGAAAAGTGGATATCATCAGATTAGAATGAGATAAGGTGATGAATGGAAGACAACATTCAAGACAAA
This sequence comes from Picea engelmannii, assembly GCA_009831015.1. Taxonomy (NCBI): domain Eukaryota; kingdom Viridiplantae; phylum Streptophyta; class Pinopsida; order Pinales; family Pinaceae; genus Picea; species Picea engelmannii. Next base: position 1,773,785 of record ML776667.1, read on the forward strand.
TGGAGGGCTATATGAATGTCTTGTCATGCCATTTGGCTTAACAAATGCACCTAGTACTTTCATGAGATTGATGAACGAAGTCCTGAAGGATTTCATTGGGAAATTCGTCATTGTATATCTTGATGATATATTAATTTTTAGCAAAACAAAAGAATAACACTTAAATCATTTAGATGCAATAATGAGGAGATTACAGCAAGAGCAATTCCTAATCAATATGAAGAAATCGTCATTTATGAGGACATAACTCATTTATTTGGGTTTTGTTATCTCTGTAAATGAACTGAAAATGGATCCAGAAAAGATAAAGGCGATTAAGGATTGGCCATCGCCAAAGAGTGTATTTGAAGTATGAAGCTTCCATGGTTTGGCTAGGTTCTATAGGGAATTTATCCAAAACTTCAGTGGAATTAGCTCAATGATGATGGATACAGTGAAGAAAAGACATAAATCTTTTCACTGGATGGAGGAAGCAGAGAAGAGTTTCAATCTGCTAAAGAAGAAGATCACTGAGAAACCAATTTTGGTTTTTCCAGATTTCAGCAAGACATTCCAGGTCAGGTGTGACGCAAGTGGATTTGCAATTGGAGTGGTCTTAAGCCAAGACAACAAGCCAGTCACATATTTTAGTGAAAAACTGAATGAAGCGAAGATCAAGTACTCCACATATGACAAAGAATTCTATGTAGTTATACAAGTGCTGAAGAAATGGAGACACTATTTGGTTCCCAATGAGTTTTTTTTGTACAACGATAATCATGCTTTGCAATTCGTGACTCGACAAGAGAAGTTGAACCAAAATCATGCTAAATGGGTTGAATTCATGCAAAATTTTACTTTTGTGATTAACCATATTTCTGGAACTGCTAACAAAGTTATTGATTCTTTGAGCAGGAAATGTTTGCTTATGCAGGAATTTAGAGTCAAGACTTTGGGTTTTGATAACCTTAAGGAAATGTATAGGATGATCCATATTTTAAGGAGGCATATGAGGCATCTAAGAATCCAATTCTCAGAGACAGAAGCCAATGGACTGAATACATGATCCAAGATGGATTATTATTCAGAGGCAATCAACTGTGTATTCCAAAATTCTCCATGAGGGAGAACCTGCTGAAGGAAAAACACAGTGGAGGATTGGTCAGACACTTCGGTCATGAAAAGATGTTCTCAACATTGAATAGCTCATATTATTGGATAGGGATGAGAACAGATGTTAAGAAATTTGTGGGCAGGTGCAAAATTTGTCATCACACTAAAGGAAAAATTCAGAATGCAGGATTATATCAACCATTGCCCATACTTGAAAGGCCATGGGACGCAGTGAGCATGGATTTCATATTAGGACTGCCAAGGAAAAAAAGAGGACATGATTCAATCTTTGTTGTAGTTGACAAATTTTCAAAGATGGCACATTTCATACCATGTCAGAAAACCAGCGACGCCACTTATATTGTGAACCTGTTTTTCAAGGAAGTTGTCAGTCTTCACGATTTACCAAAGAGTATGGTTTATGATCGAAATACCAAGTTCATGGGACATTTCTGGAGGACCTTATGGAAGAAGCTGGGGACAAACTTGTCTTTTATCTTAGCGTATCATCCTCAGATGGATGGACAGACAGAGGTCATAAATAGGGGCTTGGGATATTTGCTAAGGAGCTTAGTGACTAAACACCACAGTCAGTGGGATCACATTCTGCCACAGGCAGAATTCACTTACAATGATTCACTCAATAGAAGCATAGGGTAGAGTCCATTCCAGATTGTATATGGAATGCAGCCAAGGGTAGTTTCTGAATTGAAAGATTAAAAAAAAAATGAATTTAGGAGTGCTAGTGCAGAGGACTTTGCAGAAGGAATGAAGGAGCTTCACAGCTGAATCAAAGAGCGATTGCAAAATTTAACTCAAGAATACGAGCATAGAGAAAATCAACATAGGTGAGAACTTCAATTTGAAGTTGGTGATCTGATTCTTGCACATATGAGGAAGGAGAGGTTCCCAAGGGGAACGTATAATAAGCTAAAGATGAAAAAGATTGGACCGTGCAAGGTCATAAGGAAATTTGGGGCAAACGCATATGAGATTGAATTACCCAATGGGGTCAAAATCTCACCGATATTCAATGTTCCAGATTTGTACCCTTACAGAGCTGAAGAAGCAGGAGCAGAGGATGAGCAAGAAGAAATCCAATGGAAAAAACAAATTCTTGTAGCTGAAAAGCTGTAGATGGAAAGCATAATTGATAAGAGGATTAGCAGAAAGACCAGGCGAAAGGAGTATTTTGAATACTTGGTCAAGTGGAAGGGACATCCAGTTGAATATGCCAGTTGGGAGAATGAAGCAGAAATTCAAAAGCATGGATAGACCGTGAAAGAGCTCATGAACAGGAGTTCATGAAAATTTTCAAGCGAGGGATTATGATGCAGGAGCATCATACAAATCCAAAGCACGTGCCCAGCCAAAGGAAAAAATGAACATGAAGATGAAAAAAGGACACGTTTTTATGAAAACGTTTTGAATTTTGAAATCTAAAGCATTAATGTAATCGCTAGGAGAAGTGTACTTACATTTATATCTTGGAGTTGTGAATAGATCTTTAGCGATTGCTCTCATTTTTCGGATGTAATAGGCATTTAAGTCTGTTTAATAAAGGTAGGTGGATGTAATTTAATATATTAGACAATTTAAGAGTGTATGAGGGAAAACGGATATAGACACCCTCACCCTTGTATCATTGTAACGATATGATCATTCAGAATTCATAAGCTGGAGAGCTGTAGCAGAGAGCTGTAGAGAAGAACCCATGCACAGGAACACTTGAGTTAATATATAAATCTTTGACTCAATTTTCATGGTGTTATGATGATTATTGTTTACATTTGTTGAATGATATGGTTACAATTGTTTTGTTTCTCCGTTATGCATTTATCCCAATGTTGTGTTGTGTGTACGATTTCATGTTGACTGTATGAAGTCTAAAAGAGAAGAAGAATGATTTTCAATTGTTTCTCTCCCTGAGAATTCCTGCAAGGAGTGTAGTGAACGTCTGCAAGGTGTGTGTTAATGAGGGTCTGAGTTTTATCTCAGAAAACTCAAGATAGATATCGTTGTTCTCATACTAGAAAAAGTGTAGGAGAAGTATAGACTCGTGCAAGGTGTGCACAGGCTGGTGGAAGTCTTATAACTTATTAACCATGGGGAAATTTGATGGACCACTTTTTCAAAAAGTGCACAGGGTCGAAGAATCAAATAACCAAAGGTTATTTGGAGGTTTGTCGCAAGGAGTGCGAGCAGGAACCCTTTTATAAGGCTTGAGTTTGCAAGTGAAAAATCAGGAGAGATAATTCCTTTGAAGTGTTCAAAGGGAGACGGGGATTGAAGCCGTCAAATAGAAATTAAGTTCAGGAGGGAGAACACTCAGTCATTGGGAAAAATTCATTGATTAGTAAATCAGGCAGTCATAATTCTCTGTGGAGAGATCGCAAAATCGCGAGGACCGTAGGATCGAGTGGAGTTGTAAGGTGGTTAATAGTTAGACGAAATCATCGCCCTAATATCAAGAATCAGCGTGAACCGTTGATCGTGGTCATCAAGAGCCGTTGATCTCGTTTCAACCCATGTCGTCGGATCATTTCGTGAACTCGGGGTTTGTGAGTTTGCGGGGTAGACCAAATTCTTTGGTTTTGCGAAGTCCCAACTTGTGAGGAGCAGGGAAGGAGATCTAGATCATTGGATCCAAGCCATGGGAGAGCCATTGGATCAGAACCTTCGTGGGTATCATGTATTTGGGAGTTTGGGGGTTGAAATAATTTCTTTTCGACTGCAAAGTCGCAAAATGCCGAACACTGAGGGAACGAGTCAACCCATTGTTGACTCATCGCGTCTTGGGAATATGACAAGGAGGAGCACAAGGGCTCAAAACTCCAAATCATAAAGTTGCGAGTTGCGAGGGCTGCTAGAGTTAGGCCCTATCCAGTGGTCACTTGTAGAGGTGCTAGCAAGGAAGGGTCCATACCCATATCACATTCTTGAGTATCGGAGGTTTGGAGTCGAGGGTCTTTGATTCAAGAACTCGCGAGATAGTGAGTCATGAAAGGTTCTTGTGCTCGTGTGGAGGTGAAGAATCACACCTGGTGCACATTGTGCAGGTGGAGTTTTCGTGAAGGACCTGTGGATCAGATTCGTTGAAGGTTTCAGCAAGGAACCAAAGGAGCCGCTTCGACTTGAGGATAATTTAGAATGATTCTGTGTAGATCTCTGACAAAGGGTTGGGGGATCTACGGCACAAAGGGGCCATGGACACGATACTAGAGAATTCTAGCACCCATCTCGCCTCGCAAGGTCGAGCTACCACTCATTACTTGAGATAGGTATCCCGACTCCCACAACAGAAATTTCAGTCAAGATGAAATGTAATGATCCCAAGCCATTATGCAAGGATCATCACTATTTTGGTGTCTTTTTAAAACTTTTTCTGAGTGAGGTATTTTGTCAAACACTTTGTTGATCTACCTTTTAGATGTGTTTATATGTGTGTATGCAACAAATAATAGAAATATATAACCATGGAACATACCTCAACCATATGCAATAAGATAGACAAGACAAAACATCTCAATTCTTCTTTATTCATAAAATAGAGAAACCTGCTACAATGAAGATGTCGATCTGGAATGCTCAACAAATGGCCAAGAATATAGACAATAGATAAGAGCTACTACAAAATACTCCCGCTAATACAAAAGATGCCTCCAAAGGCTGAATAAGAAATGAAGATCAATACAAGCAGATCTGAATGCCAAACTCTCCAACTGAAGAATGCCACGCTCTAATAGAAGGCTGAAACCCTCAATAACTCGACCCTGCTGCCAAAAGTGTCCAATCACCCTAATAAATATGCCAACTGATAGATCGGGTGATGGTAAGAACAACCCAATTGACCGAATCTCCAAGATCCCTCTCAATCTTCGTAGATATGAAATCCCCCACTGAATGGTGTGCCCCACTAGATGACTGAAACCCTAGATAATTTGGCCTTGCTGAAGGAGGCCTCCAAATGCTCCAAAACTCTCCAGAAATATAGATCGGGACACTGCAAGTCACTAGGTAAAGTCTCAGGGTCATATCTAAAGTGTAACCCCTCCAAACAGACTAGATCTGGATCTCAAAAATGCCCTCCTTCTCTTCAATTCGCCCCACTGCTCAAGAAATAATATGAGCCATAAAAATGTCTTAGAAAGCACTAGATATGATGTCCAAGGCCTTGCAATGAAAACCCAATTGATAGAATCCTCAACGGCCCTGCCAATCTCCTACAATGAATCTCTCTCCAAAGATGGTGCGCCCCTCTTCCTGGAATCCCTCAACTGGTGCACCCTCTCTCTATCTGCACATGAAACTGATGTAGAATCCTCCTACAACTGAGTAGATATGGAACTAGAATGGTGTGGAAGAGTATTTCATCTCCGAGACCAGGCTTGGGACAAGATAGGTGGAATCTTTCACCACCGAATCGTCCTCTAGGCTTTGTTATGTCAAAACCCTCAAAACCCCCAATATTGGGCTCACTAGCTAGAAGCCAGAAATCAAAATAAGATCATGAATGAATCATGAGTAGAGGCCCTTGCCTTCCTTTTATACTTTTTGTCTCACCTTGTCCCTCCAAAGTGACTTTCATTTTATTAATATTTAATTAATTAATTAAATCACTTTAATTAATTAATTAACCTTTTTACCTTTGAAAATCTCCTTATCTCTCCTTGTGGCTTCCATGGCCACTGAAAGTCACTTCTAGCCATCCCATCCTGTATTGCTTCTCCTCCCGATTCCAATGAGCTATTACACTGAGAGGTTCCTCCAAGTAATGTTCCCCAAATGCCCTCTTCAGTGATTTTAATTAACTTATAGCTCAAAATAGTCAAAATCATGGAAATCATCGGAATGGAACGAAACCAAAGCCAACCTGTGCAGAATGGATCATAATGATGGAATATGATGATAAATGCCAACTGGACCCCACAATTCCTCTCAAATACCCCTGTACTCACTATAACATCCATCTGGCTACTCTTGGTCATCATAAGTCTCTGCCCTGTGATGATGTCCCAAAGTGGGGACATTACATGAAATATCAGCAACGTAACATTACGCAAGCCAGATATGATCCATACTCCTGCTCCACCATATCTTTTATAGAGTTTCTTAGTCATTAGTTTCCCAAACTTTCATTAGATTCCTTTTTCATTTATTTAATTAGGAAAAACCTCCCACATACACATGTCCCCTGATCCCCTAGTTGCACCAGAAAATCAATTTTATTAATTAATTAAATATTTCTATTTCCCTCACCCACGTAAAAGCGTTCCTAAAAACGCTCCTCGGTGTCCCAATATTCCCTTACAATTCTTAAATGACTTACACCTTACTAAATTCCTAGTTGAGTTCATAAATAGAAAGTTCCAAAGGCTAGATTTCTTACTAAGTTAGACATTCCCCTTTTTCTTTAAGTTTCCCATTTTCTTTAAGTTTACCCTTTTTCTTAGGTTTCCCCCTTTTCTTTAAGTTTCCCCTTTTCTTAAATTTTCCCCTTTTTATAACTAAATTTAGAATTAGCAGGTTTAGACAAAAACAACCAAATACCCCTTTATTAATTGACCTTTATTAAAATTTCCACTTTAATTATTAATGCTTGTTTTCTTTACCCCCTTCTTTTTATATGTCTAATTAGTTTTTTTTTAATTTTTTTAAGGTTCTACTCAGACCTAGGTTTTCAATTCACTAGGCTTGGCGACAATTCTTAAGGGAAAACAAAAATAGTTGATAAACTTTATTTATCACATCATTCATTTTAAGGTTGAACAGGTCCTAAGGAGGCATAGTTTTCTAGGCACTAGGTTTATTAACTTACCAAATTTAAATTTGTGACGTGCCCTTCAGGAGGCACTACATGCTCCAAGTGTGCCACTCATCTCTTTACATTTTCTTTGCACGATGTGCCCTTCAAGATGCACTACATTCTCCAAGGGTGCCACTCGCCTCTTGACTAAATTTGGTAGACGTCAAACCCCTGGAGTCAATACTCCGTCAAGTGATCTTGTGGGAGACTAAGGGCCTCTAAGGAATAAGGACCATGCCTTATTGCGTGCCCCTTAGAATCATTGTGAGTGACTGTCACAGTCTTCCCTCACGACATCGTGGGTCTTATCGAACTAGGTAATCGTTAACCTATAGTTCGAGCCATGGTGGGAATGCTAGTAGGTTGTGGCAGGGATATTGCCACACCTCTCCCTCAATGTCACTATTTGTCGTGCATGACCCCTTTAATCCAAATGTGAGTCTGGTCGGCAAGCTATTGTCAACCTGCATCCATCAATGAATCATTTCAGCAATAACAATCAACATCATGATATCTATTCATATGTACATATGTCACATAAATAACATTTAAACCCTAACAGTCCACTCCCTGACTCGATCCAGAGTCCAAGGAGTTTCATCGATGCCTCGACATCCTCAACGTCTATTGTCTTTCACACTCAGGTGAACCCAATCAATAACACATGTCAATGTAAATACAACAAAAACAACATATGATCGAATCCACAATATCGCATAATCATAATCAAATCAACCAAATCATATACAGAACCGGATCACTTGCATGCAAGTGTCCTCAAAGAATAAGTCTTCTTAGTGAACGCAAGAGAGAGATGTTACATACACCACCTCTTGTTTTAAACTTCATCCTGTATTTTCACAATATGTATGTGTCGAAACAAAGTGTATCACAGTATCATATGTGTAACTATCAAACAGAAATGGGAACTGCCGAAGCATATCATATGCATCCTCCCAGGTCGTCAAGTGTGGACTATAGTTGTCCCACTAGACCTTGACCTGATCTACTGTTCGACGTTGTAGCCGTCGAATGCAATGGTCTAGGATATGGATTGGCTCCATCGTGGGAGAAACCTCATCCGATACCTGCAAGTAACTCATGTCGATAACATGTGTAGGATCACTAACATAATGTCTCAAAACAAATATGTGAAAAACATCATTCATACACCTCAAGGAATCAGGAAAGGCTAGTCGATATGCCACGTGCCCCTTCCTTTCCACAATATTGAAGGGTCCCATGAACCTAGGAGAGAGTTTAGAACCGTTTCCAAAATTGATCAAACTCTTATGCGGTTTCACCCTCAAGAACACTCGATCACCAACTTCATAACTACAGTCGACATGATGCACATTGACATAACTCTTCTGTCGATCCTACACTTATTTTATCCTTTGTATTATTGTTTGCAATTGATCTTCCATTTTTTGGATCGCTTCTGGTCCCACCAGGACCCTATCCTCAAGCCGATCCCAACTCAAAGGAATCTAACATGGTCACCCATAAAGAAACTCAAAAGATTCCATCTTAATGGTGCTTTGATAACTATTGTTGTATGCAAAATCTACTAGTGGAAAGAACTCTCCCCAATGCTTTTGTTGGTCCATAACGTACATACGCAACATATTCTCTAATATATGGTTTGTTATTTCGGTCTTCCCATCTGTCTCTGGGTGATACGTGGTACTAAAGTTAATTTGGGTTCCCAAGGCCTCTTGGAAACTAAGCCAAAATCATCTTGTAAACACCAATCCTCTATCAGCTATAATCCTCTTAGGAACACCATGCAGCCTCACAATCTCACTGATGAAAACTCTATCTATGTCAGGTGTCGGATACATCGTATGCATAGGAATAAAATGAGCACTCTTCATCAGAGTGTTGACTACCACAAAAATCGATTCCTTTCTCCTTGTCGTCAGTGGCAGTCCAATAATGAAATCCATCGAAATGACCTCCCATTTCTATTGAAAAATAACACGTGGTTGTAGTAATCTTGTCAGATGTCTATGTTCATCCTTCACTTACTGATATTCTAGACATGTTTCCACCTAGTTTACTATGTCTTCCGTCAATCCTTTCCAAAAGAATAAGGGTTTAAGGTCTTCCCTCTTCTTCATGACTCCTGGGTGAGCCATGTACACTGCTCTATGAGCCTCTTTTAGGATCAAAATCCTCAACTTGTCGTTAGGTGGTACATAAATTCAACTTTTAAATCTCAATAATTCATTGGTGTCCACAGTAAATCCCTCAAATTTTGGTACCATCATTATGTTTTTTTCGATAAAATCCTTGACCTCCTTGTACCAGTCACTGTCATGATGTAAAGTTAGAATATTTTAACGTAGATTCATCCAAAGAGGCATCACCAAAAATATGGGTAGTCTATGACTTAGCACATCAACCACTCTGTTCATTGTTCCCTTTATGTAAGTAATCTTGAAATTGCACTCGCTAAGCAATTCCAACCAACATTGTTGTCGCGCGTTCAATTCACTTTGTGTAAACATGTGTTGTAGTCCACTGTGGTTCATTTTTAGTTCAAATTTCCATCCAATAAGGTAATTTCTCCAAAATTGCAAGGCATATACAATGGCTAACAACTCCAAATCGTGCGTCGTATAGTTCTCCTCATGCCTTTTCAACTTTCTCGAGATGTAAGAGATCACTCAACCGTCTTGCATCAAGACTTCGCCTAATCCTTCCTTTGATGCATCATTGTATACCAAGAATTCTACGTACATGTCAGAGACCTTTAGTATCGGTGTTGTTGTCAACATATCCTTGAGCCTCTAAAATTCTTTCATGCATTTCTTGGTCCAAACAAACTTCTTGTTCTTCTTCTGCAATTCCATATTCGGATTTCCTATCTTTGAAAAACCCTCGATGAACCATCGATAGTATCTCGCTAAACTCATGAAGATACGCACTTCGGGATCTTCATCGGTGTAGGCCATTCCATAATAGCCTCTACCTCTACTAGATCCACAATGATACCTTCAACGAAGATGACATGCCCTAAGTAATGAATCTTCGATTGATAAAATGTGCATTTGGATAGTTTCTCAAACAACTTGTTCTCTCGTAGACATTGTAGTACCAAGTGAAAGAGCTCGTCATGGTCCTCCATCATCCGAGAATATATCAAAATATCGCCAATGAATACTTGGACGAACTTATCCAATTATTCACAGAACACCTCATTCATCAAACTCATAAATACCCCTGGGGCGTTTGTCAGTCCAAATGGTAAAACGGTAAACTCATAACGTCCAAACCTCATCTTAAAAGAAGTCTTAGGGATGTTGTTCTCCTTGATCCGTAAATGGTGATACCCTGATCTCAAGTCTATCTTTGAAAACATCATCATGCCTTTCAGTTGATCAAATGGACCATCAATCTTTGGCAATGAATATTGATTCTTGATCGTTTCCTTGTTTAATTGACAGTAGTCAATGCAGAGTCTCCATGAACCATCCTTCTTCTGTATTAAAATAACAGGGGCACCCCACGGTGACACACTGGGACGTATAAGTCCTAGGTCCAGCAATTCCTTCATTTTCATTCTCAACTTTTGTAGCTCCATGATCGATATCCAATAATGCATTCTTTCTATCGGTTCAGTTCCCGGTTTTAGGTCGATGGTAAATTCCAATTCCTCTATGGCGGAATCCCAGGTAACTCCTCAGTGAAGACATTCTCAAACTCTCTCACCATCGAAAGGTGTTCTAGACCTTCCACTACTCCCTTCTCATGTAACTAAAGGATCGCATAAAGATTACATCCCTTGCACATGTTCTTTCATAACTGTAAGAAAAAGATGAACCTCAGGGAGACTCCCTAGTTCCGACCTATAATCATGTGTCTATGTCCCTTGTCATCGACCAAGCTCAACCATTTCGTCTTATAGTCGAGTATCGCATCATGCGATTCCAACCAATCCATATTGATCATGATGTCATAAGACCCTAAGGTTGTGACGTATAGGTTGGCCCTAGTGATAAATTCTACCAGGTTAAGGCTATAGGTCATAACCTTCCCACCGACCTTCTATTTGGCTCCCAAATCCATTTCTAAAAAACTAAACTCATCCTATTCGACTGCCTTAACCTTAATTATTTTTAGCATTGAAACATAAATAAAAATATTTGTAGCACCTCGATCTATCAAAATACTAAGGGTCTGGTCAATGATGGTACCTGACGTCTCGAGCACAGTCGAGTGGTGCTCTGCCTGGCGGTTATTCACCACCACATGAATTCGATGGGCCTTGCCCAAATATCCCATGGTAGTGGGTATGGCTGATTCATATGCTAAAATCCTCTCCACAGGGAAGTTAGGATGGTAATGTGGCTCTCCACATGTCCAACCCCCTTTATTTAGTCCAATTCTCCTTCTACCCAAAGTAGAAGCTGACAGCCCACCAGCCTGGAACCCTGGTCTATTCTGTTGAACATGCCTAAACTATTGTTGATGTGGTCGGCGTTGTTGTTGGGGCTATGGTCCTCGGTAAGGAGTCTAATGTTGAGGCATTGGTTTTCGAGGTGTAGCGAAAGTGGATCATCTCTAGAAGCTGCGATATCTCGGTGAATGTCTAGATGGTGTCTGATGTTTCTACGCACCAGATGACACATGCCCCACTGGTCTCGTTGGAGTCCTACTATGACCTTCGCTGATAAGATCCTCCTCTACTATGAGGGCCTTTGGGACAACATCATGCAAGGTTTGAGGCATCATAATCCTAACCTTTGCACGAATGCAGACATTAAGGCCAAACACGAACTTGTTGACCTTAAGTTTCTCAGTATTCAGTTGTGGAGCATACTGATGCAGCTCCATAAAACGGTCCTCGTACTCGGGAACCATATGACCACCCTGGTGCAAAGCATTGAACTTGTTGAGATGACTCTCAATGAATTCCTCAAAAGGATACCTCTCTCGAAACCATTCCTCTAACATTTCCCATGACACATCTTCGACTACCATGTTCAATTGTGGTAGGAGCGTCGTCCATCATAGAAGAGTGATCCCCTTCAGTTGAAATATCGCCCTATAGACCTTCATGATGGAGGTCATAATTTCAAAGCGTGAAGCACATTGCCTTTCTCTCCAGCCATTCGTCGATGGTTGAGCCATCCACGACACTCATGGAATTGATAAATTATCCCTCTCTAGTTCTCGGTGAATACTAATAGTACTGGTTGGGGAACGTTGTGGCACGATAAGAGTTAATAATGTTCTCCTTGCTTTTGTTGGGTACTATTAGACTGGGTCTTTTACTTGGGAGTCCACGATTTTGTAGGCTCTCTCAAACCACTAGATGACTCTTACAATTGTAGTTTTCTTTTTAAAATATTTTTGTATTTTCCATTTGGTATATATATATATATATATATATATATATATATATATCAATGTAAATTTTGTGTATCGAATGATACGTTAAGAAGCACACTGCAACAGACTATTATTTGAGTCTGTGATTAAAATTAGGGTTACATATTTCGTTATGATAATATTTTTATCTGTGTGTGGAAGATAACATTTGAAGTCTGATATTTGAAAAAAATATTAACTCTGTGTTTAATCTTCGATCATTGCATTCCCTTCGGCACAGATAATCAATTTATGTTTAGACTTTTATAAACTTGTTCGGCATATAATTTAAACTCTGTATTTATAGTTTGGGCAATGTATTCTTTTTGGAAAGAATTATTTAAATTGATACCCTAACTTGATTCATGCATTTGGTCTACACATGCCACACGACCCTTGCAGTTCGGATTTATAATGTTATTGTTGTTTATTTGTTTAAATTCCTAAAAGGTTTTGTTTTAATAAAAAATGGTAGCCAATCTAATGATGGGACCTTGTTTTTCTACAAGGGTACCCATCAGGTCATTTAAGCTCACTCCTCCCCTTTCAACATGTTGATGGATTGCGAATGTGACTGGGAGCATTACTGTGACAATTCAAGATAAGTATTACTCTGTAAAATGATACCTTCATTGTCTTATAAGATTTTACCTTTAAAATTTCAAGTGATGTTGGTTTCTATTTGACACTAAGAAAATATTGTCTCGTCTTTCTTGCAGGCTTATGAGGTCGATGCGATGGAACATAACCATGCCCTATCCAAGATGGTACTCGAGTTCCATGCTACTGCTCTTAAGAGAATTCCCTAGATTTTTAAGAAATGAAATGATTCTGATCTAAAATACAATCATCAAGGTCGAGATTAATCAGGTTCATAAAGATGGCCGATTCACTATCTCTATATCTTCAATTTAAAGGAAGACATAGGCACTAAAACCCTATTACTGTGTAATAAGTTGATATGAGTAGGACTACACTATTGTTCATAATTGTATAGTCGACTTAGATGGAAACTCAAATAGTCCCTTCTTTCAAAATAATAGATCTATTATACCAATATTTCTGCAATGAATATCAACACATATCGGTGAACAATAATTCTGTCTTGTACCCTTTCCAGGTTTACTTTGGATTTTATAGAGAAATTCGAACGATTCCTTTGTTTATTCCTATAGCTTTTCCTTTTTCGATTATTACTGCAGTAGGTCTATGCGTATTGGAATTATATGGTTCCAGGGTGTATACTCTTCACTTCCTTTAGTTTACTATTGTATTGTTAATTTCCAAAACTTCGTTTGTGACTATCTGAACTATTCGTTTTCATTTCAGAACTTCGTCTTGTGACTATTTGAACTATCCATTTTTTATTTTCATTAAAATAGTCTAATCGTCATAGCCCTTTATTTTTACCTGTTTATTTGGTCTATAATAAAATATGTATGTATAATTCTAATCTCTCAAGTTTATTTCCAAAATTTTCTTACTAATGAGATACAATAAAACTGTAAAAATTAAACTATGTTTACTTCATTCCAACAATAATAAATCAATAGGATGATTCATCAAGAATTAAAAGGATGTCCTACAGACATATGACTGTACATATATAAATATATATAGATCTCAGTCTTTCGAAATATCCTTTAGAGTTTGCAGAATCTACAGTTTACATTCAAATTGAATATCTAGATGTAAATGAATCACCTATATGGTAGGGATTTTCTAGCACAATATTAAAAATCATATCCTATTTAACATAGATGCATCTAGCAGCCAATAATTCCATAATATTTAACCAGAGAAGGAATAGATAGAAATATATGAATAGTTATCGAACAACAAATGGAACAACCAATTTACTTGTCTCGTTCACCCCCTAGCTTGACCATGAATCCATGAGGGTGAACTTAGAACTCATCCTCATCAATAGTCCTTTTGTTTCAACAACTTCTCCTTGCCTCACACTCAACATGTAGTGTTGATAACAACATGAGATCATTTCTTTCCCCAAGCATATTAGGCAATGTCCTACCTCCTTCCATATGCTATATATCAAAAGCAATTGTGCCTAGGTCTTTTCTCCCTTGGGAATTTTTGCAGATTTCCAAATCCTTGATTTTTAGGGGCTGCCAATGGGAAAATTCTTGATTTTCCACTTGTCACATTCATTCCTAAGGTAGTTCCAACATGTTACCTCTCATGGAGTCATGGTCAGCTGATTTTAACCTGGCGATTCCATTTATCCATCAACAATAAATATAAAATATTTTGTTTCATACAAGTGTCATAGTCAAATAGTTAGTTGGGTCAAATCAGATCTCTTCCCAACAGTCATAATCATCAATTACAATTAACTAAATTTGAAATTCGTAATTGCCATAAATGATAATAGTTTTCCAATTTTGAATATACCAAAAACAAAAATAATTTCCTAAGCAATTTTAGAATTAAAAGTAATTTATTTTTGGGGATGTTACATCCTTTCCCCCTTCAATAAAACACTATCCTCAGTGTTTGTCCCTTTCTTGGAACAAGATTGGATGATTTTTTTGCAAATCTCCCTCCAGCTCCCAAGTGGCCTTCTCAGGGCTAAAGTGCTTCCATTGCACTTTTACCTGGGTGACGACTCTGTTCCGAAGTGCTATTTCTCTCCTGTCTAGAATGCAAAGAGGTTATGCTTGGAACTCGCCTTTTGGTTCCACCTAAACCAAGTTCCAATCGATCACATGAGTAGGGTCATGAACATAATTTTTTAACAAAGAAACATGAAATACATTATGAATTTTTAGATTGGCAGGAAGTGTAAGTTGGTATGCTATAGGTCCAATTCGAGCTAAGATCTCGAAAGGGACACAAAACTTGGGTGCCAACTTGGCTTAGTTCCCTACATTTAGTGAAATTTTTCGAGCTTTGAATTTTAAATAAACGTGGTCTCCCACTTGAAATTCTAGGTGTCTTCTTTTCCAATCCACGTAACTTTTATGTATGTCTTGCGCCTCTTTTAAGTTCTGATGAACTTTTCTTACCATGCTCTCCATTTCCTGGAGCATCTATGGTCCCACCATGAGTCTATCAGCTGGGTTATCCTAGATAATCAAAGTCGTACATTTTTTTTCGTACAGTACTTTGAAAGGGCTCATCTTAGCTGAAGTTTGGGAACCATTGCTGTATGCAAATTCCACCAAGTGTAGGTAGTCTTTCCACTTGATTTGTTTTGTCCTGACGTACATGTGTAACATATCTTCTACGATTTTATTTGTTCATTCAATTTTCCCATCCATTTGTGGATGATAACTCGTGCTCAAATTTAAGTTAGTATTTAACCCTGCAAACAATTCTTTCCAAAAAGAGGATGTAAATTTTATGTCTCTATCCGAAATCACCATTTTAGGAATACCATGCAGTCTAAAATATCATTTCATGAATATTTCAGAAATGTTAACAGATTTAAAAGTAGACTTTACATGAATAAAGTGTGCAGACATACTAAGCTTATCGATTACCACCATAATTGAATCATTCTTTTTTTGAGTTCTAAGCAAACCTATAATAAAGTCTAGTGATATAGTCTCTCATTTCCATTCCGGCACAGGTAACGGCTGCAACAGGTCGACTGGATGATGGTGTTCGACTTTTACCTGTTGACAATCTTGACACTTAGCTAAGTATTATGTTGTTTCTCCCTTCATATTAGGCCAATAAAATAACTTTCTTAGTGTTATTGTTTTCTGGTATCACGAATGACGAGAATAAGGTTTCTTGTGTACTTCATTCAAAAATGTTAACTTCAATACTATCGAATCTAGTATGTATATTCTATTTTTAAATCGTAGTAGACCATTTATGTCCAAACTCAGATCTATTTTGTCTGAATTTTCTATAATGTTCTATAATTCTGCCATTGTTTTAGTGTAATTTTCGTCGTTATTACCTATTGCCTTTATCCTCTTCTCAAGATCATTTTCTTCCCTGGTAATGTTTATTTCAAACAGTCCATGAACTCTTCTTCCTAAAACATTAGCCACCTTGTTTTCCTTACCCTTTATATGTCTTACCTCAAAGTAAAATTCACTCAATAAGGCCAACCATATTGCTTGCCTTGCATTAAGGTCTAATTGACTAAACAAAAATTTCACACCAATGTTATCCGTCAATAACAGAAATTTTCTGCGCATTATGTAGTGCTGCCACATCTTTAAGGCATGTATTACAGTTGCCAACTCTAAGTCGTGAGTGATGTAGTTTTGTTGGGGCTCCTTTAGTTTTCGGGACTCATAACAAATCACGTGCCCTTATTGAGTTAGGACACCACCTAGTCCTTCTTTACTCACATCCACACAGACTGTGAATTCTTTGTCTGGATATGCTACCTTTAAAATGGGCGTGGTCATTAACAATTAGTTTAACTTATTAAAATTTTCCTGACATTTCTGCGACCAATTAAATTTAGTTCCCTTCTTTTGTAATGACATGATAGGGTATGCAATTTTGGAAAACTCCTCTATAAATCTGCAGTAATATCCGATGATTCCCATGAATGACCAGATGTCTGCTACATCCTTTAGAATCAGCCATTCCATAATGGCTCTTATTTTATCAGGATCGACTGCAATACCTTCCTTAGATATTACATGTCCTAGGTACTGTATTTTCTTCTAATAAAAGTCGCATTTATCGAATTTGGCATACAGTTTGTGTTTTCTCAAAGTTTGCAGGACTATCCTTAGGTTCTCTTCGTGTTATTCTTATGTTTTAGAATACACTAGGATATCGTCAATAAATAACAAAACAAACTTGTCCAAGTACTGACTGAAAATATTGTTCATTAAACACATAAATGTGGCTAGCGTGTTAGTGAGTCCAAATGGTATAACAACAAATTTGTAGTGTCCATATCTCGTTCTGAATGTTGTTTTACTTGTGTCCTCATCTTTTATTCTAACCTCGTGATAACCAGATCTTAAATCTAGTTCAGAAAAATCTTTGCCCCACCTACTTGATCGAATAGATCATTAATCCTAGATAAGGGATACATGTTCTTAATAGTCATTTTGTTTAATTGTCTTTAATCGATGCATAATCTCAGAGTTCTGTCTTTCTTTTTCACAAAGAGAACTAGTGCTCCCCATGGTGAAACACTCGGTTTGATATATTCTTTGAACAATAATTCCTGTAATTGAATTTTTAATTCTGTTAATTCTGGTAAGATCATCTGGTAGGGTGATTTAGATATAGGGGTTGAACCAGGTAGTAGGTCGATAGAAAAGTCTATCTCCCTCCTTGGGTGTAACTCAGTGATCAGGGGATCAAATTTTGCTCAAAAATTAAAAGTGTTCAGAATTGCTTCAAATCGGACAAGAGCGTAGGCCTTGTCATTCTGAACCCAATGCAACTTGTTTGGGTTCAAACGGATGTCGGGAGAAATAGATATCGCGTTCTGTTCAAATTTACAAACAAGCAAAAAAAAAGGGTTGCTGACTATACAGTCTGTACAGTCCGTACGAATGTTGATGTGGCAGGCCGTATGGCACGTGGCAGGCCGTATGACATGTGGCAGGATGGAATTCAAAAAATTGGCAGGTGACTTGGCATGTTTGGCAACGAATGGAGCGACGACACGTGGCCCAGTAGATGGCCACCACGTGTCATCTTTTTATTTGGTTAAAACTTGTGTCATTGGTAGGATTCGACCCCGCGACCTCCGGGCAGGGGCAACGACTTGGAAAAGAGCTGCCAACCGGTGCGTGACTGTGTGTTGTTTATTATATATGTGACCTGGATTATATTTAAATTTGAATGTATGTGTGGTTTGGGCCGCGACCGGGTCGGGGCGTAGCCCCAGCCCTTGGCCGCGCGCTATTTCATATATGACCCACAACTATGTTATATGGTGTGCACGCGCACGGTTGTATATATGGTTCAAACAATTGTGTAACCAAAAATACCCGCCACTTGTTACTTTGTTATTCGCCTATGGGACAGAGCCCCATTTGAAATTGCGCATGGTCACATGACCATATGACTTCATCCTTGGCGGTTAGGGGCTAGGTGCGCCTGTAACCATCCTACTGTTCACATCATTTGTGTGGTTGCGTTCAGTGCCGGGTTTTTACGCTTAAATAAATGTGTGTGCTAGGTTGAACATACAAGGGTGCAATTTGTAGATGTAGAGACAACAAGCTTGAAGGGGGGACTTCCAGGAAGCCTAACTTCTTCAATTTTTGGCCAAACGAGGTGCCGAAAAAGCCCAGCTAAGGGTTTTTGGACATTCTGAAGCCATTGGAGCAGTCTATTGGTCATTTTGAGCATTGTAAAGAATTTTTTTGAGAACATTGAGAAAATAATACTAATGATCCATTGGAAGTTGGACCAGGATATGTAGCCCAAGAGAGGGGTGAGCTCCTTTATCATTTGTTGTGTTATGTGTTTATGTTCATTGATTATGCTGCTATTTATATGCATCTTGAATGAGTAAATCCTATTAATGATGTGTTGCAAAGTTGATCCATTTGATTTTAACACATAAAATTTAACTTGCAAATATTTTCAAGATTACAAGTCTTCTTCATTTTTAGGTCAAGTTAGTATCAGAGCACTGGTTTTTGAAGATTTGATTATTTGCAAGTGTTTTGTTTTCTGATGCTCACAAGGTTGAAACTCACAAGAGGAGAAGGTCAACTTGTAGAGCCAATTTCACATCCTTCAAGGAGGAAACATATTCCGTCACCGCAAGTTTCAAGGAGGCATTCACCAAGTATGGCTCATGAAGAGAGTCATGAACATGTTCCTACAGAAGATGAAGATCTCAGAAAGGCTGTCATGGAAATGAGAGAGATGATGAAGATCTTGATCAAAAGGAATACAAGGTTGCAAGGTGAAATCTCCAACCCTTCAAAGCATAAGGGAGATAGTGGTGATAAAACTCCAAATGGAAATAGAGGGAATGGTGCCTCTCCACCACCCTCTCCTCCATCATCTTCTTCTTCTTCTTCTTCTACCAGTTCAAGACCTCTTCCAAATTCTCCAAAGGGACATGGTAAAACTCCTTCACAAATTCCTTCATTAAAGCTTGATATTAAATTCGAATTGCCAATATACAATGGAGAAGTTAATGCTGAGAAATTAGATAATTGGATACATCAGATTGAGGTATATTGTA
>ML776667.1:1804287-1819843 GCA_009831015.1 Picea engelmannii
TTAACAAGTGCGAGGGAAATCACCATTAATGTCAATGACTCCCAAGGTACACTAGTACAATCCAACGAATGTGAATAAATGAGCTGAAGTCGAACACTCGGCGGAATCTCCCGATCAAGGGTCAATAATGAAAACCCACTGTCAAAAGTGAGGAAACTTGCCATTGAGGCATGCAAGTTCCAAGGTACCAATTGGTTTCTAACTCTAATTCCTGGATAATGAGTTGAAGTCGACAGGAAAAGACTTGTCACGGGAGGTCCTTAATGTATCCCACATCAATGACACGAAACAAGTAACAAGATTTGATGTAGATCAGAGTAATAAGTGATTCAGGACCGACTCAGGGATGGCCGACGCAATAGAAGGCTTAAAGACTGCAAAAATGGCCGACGCAATAGAAGGCTTTTCGTATTGAACATCTCTTTGAACATATTGACGACACGACAATTGTCTTGGAAATACTGACTCAACAACAAGGATCACAAACCAATTTGTAATCTTATAGGAGTATGATCAGGAGACAAGTGGATTTTCCAACCTAGACACAAAGCAAGTGAAAGGGTGTCATGTTCAAAAGTGACTCTTCCATAGAATACAAGTTTAGATACAATTCTTTCCCAATTTCCCCCCCACCATTTCTGGTGAGTACCTCTTTATTTTTACGCAAGCTTGAGGAGGATAACGTAGGCTTGTAATGTAAGCTCATCCTTCGGATGAGTCCCTCAGAGTATGTTTAATGAACCCTAGGAAGGAGTGGTTCGGTCCCATCACGGGTCTGTCAATGTTTGTTTAACGAGTCCAGAGATAGTAAAATCGAAGGTTTTTCAAGATTATAGAGTTTGGAAAAACACTTAAAAGAGAACTCTCTCAGTTCCTTTTTCATACAGTAGTCCAACGAGACCAAAAAAGGGTTAAACTATCGCTCGAAAGATGCGTACTTCAAATACTTTATCGAGCGTGAAAATAGCAATGTCGCTCGACGATCTTTTCATGTTTAGTGAGTCTGAAAAGAGCTTAAAGAGAACTCCAGGGGGGTTCCTTTTTCGTATAACCTTGTTGAGCCCAAAAAAGTGATAAAAGTATTCTCAATCACATTCTTATGTATTTACGAGTGCAAGAACGGACAAAGACCACGCTCGAGATTGTTTTCATTTTTACGCAAGCTTTAAAACAAAACAAAACTATGCTTGGGATAGATTTTAATTGTTACACAAGTTTAAAAACTAAACAAAACTATGCTTGGACCTGATTTCATTTTTATGCAAGCTTGAACCAGAGGAAACTATGCTTGAAGTAAGTGGTTTCATTTTTACACAAGCTTGAACCATAGAAAACTATGCTTGTGACTTCCCAACGCATGGTTGGTACTTGGCCCCCAGCTTAAGAAGCTAGTGGCTCTACTTCAGCATGAAGTCCATAGGCTGGAAGTATGGCCCCCCAAGCTTCGTTTCATCCAATGACAAAGGCGGAGGAAATGAAGCTTCAAATACTAGATGAAGGACTTGACTCAAACAGAGAGGGGGAAAAAATATTTCATTCTTTAACGAGATTGACATAGAAACAAGAACTATGCTCGTAACCTCTGTTTCATTTTTTAATGAGGTTTCCTCAGATATGAAAAAAATATCCTTGTGACCTATGCTTCATTTTTTAACGAGGTTGCCGCAGAGACGCAAAAACTATCCTCGAAAGTTGTTTCATTTTTTAACGAGCTTGAAATCAAAAAACCATGCTCAAGTCTGGTTTCATTTTTTAGTGAGCTTGAAATCAGAAAATCATGCTCAAAAGACCTCTGTTTCATTTTTTAACGAGGTTGCCTCAGAGACACAAATACTATCCTCGAAACCTCTGCTTGATCATGGATTCCAAGAGGACAATGCTCTGGAAGAACACCATGTCAAGGGACAAAACTCGGTCATGGCTTCCAAGAGGTCTTCACTGGAAGGAAGAAATGCACTCCGGAAGGACACCATGTCGAGGGTCGCGATAGGAGTTAAGAGATCAGGCTCTAACAACCCTATCGAAGAGATCACCATGTCAACTACTGCATCTAAGTCATCAGAAGTTGAAACCATGGGCGACAACGACACATAATTGACCTGTGGTGGGGGCAATACTGTCTGCAAGCAAGAACCATTCAGGGAGGCAATCCAGCTAGGGTCAATGAATGAATGTTGATCAACAGTCACAACTCATCCATCGTGAGGGAATAATATCACACGAAAAAAAGTAGACACAATAGCTTTCATGACATAGACATAATCTCGATCAAGGAGTAAAGAAAAATCCAAGGGGTCTTGGACTACCATGACGTCAATGAAGACAATTTTCCCTCCCAAAGTTATAGGAAACTGAGGAAGGGTCCCTAAAGGTTGACTAGTTCTTCTATTAAAATCTAACAGATTCTGCGTAACTGACGCAAGTGGAGGACAACCCAATGCTTGCCAAGCAATAAAGGACAAAATACTAACAGATGAACCTTCATCTATCAATGTTTTGGTAACGTCCCAACCACAAACCTGTACTGTAATCTGGAAAGGAATGTAAGAGGGAAGACGAGGTCCAATTAGTACATCCCAATCAAAATAGATGGCCTCATTACTTGGAGGTGGTTCTATGGGAGAAGGAGGAATACCCCCTGACATGGCAGAGTCTGTATCAAAGAGAAAAATGTGGGTAGTATCGATTTTACTCTCGAGCGGGAGAGTAGGATCAACCGATGATGAGATCAGATCAACCACTTGGGTTTCATTCTCCAAGGGGAGAATGGGTTCAACAAGTGTAAACGGATTGACCACTTGAGTGACACTCTCTAACGGGAGAGTGGGATCGATCGAGGATGGGATCAGATCGACTGTTTTAGGTTCACTCTCTGAGGGGAGAGTGGGATTGACCGAGGATGGTATCGGATCAACCACTTTGTCAACTGGTTCAACTAAGGACTTGACTAGATTGACGACATGATCAACCGGATTGACCGGTGAAGGGATCATAATGATATTTCCATAAACTACAGGTGGGTTGAGAAAAATCTTGCGATAAGCGGCTGGAAGTTGAGGCTGTGAAACAATCATGTCTTCTAGTAATTTCGAGGCTTCGTCCATACAAGGGAAAAGGTGAGTGAGATGACTCCCTTTGCATAACATACACGGGAACTTGGCTCTACTTTTCTTCTTCCCAACTATATCGTGACTAGTCGACGGGAGGTCATCAGCATGTTGTTCAGAGGCTAACGACATGGGTTGGCGAGGGCATGTAGACCATGCTTCTACAACCTTGTATAGACCAGGGCAATCCTTAAGAAGATGGCTACCCTTACAAAGCCTTCAAGGGTACTTGGGCTTACGGTTTGTTTGGGTGATCTTGACTTCATCAACACTCCCAGTACGATTAACACTAACTGGTTGTTTTCCAACATGTTTGACAGTGGTTGGAAGTTTGGATCCTTTCTTATTTTTCTTCTTCTTCTTCTTCCTTTTCTTCTTCTTCTTATTCACCGAGTTACTAGCTTCAGAACTTTCACTCGACGAAGAAGATGAAACGGAAGATGACCTTGCAAGTGAAGAAGGCAAAGAAGACCTTACTGGTGAAGAAGGTGAAGGATCAACATGAGGTTGATTCTCTTGGGGGGAAGTGCTTGTGATTGAAGCACTAACTGCATTCGGGATTACCTGAGTGGAAAACAACCATACCGGTAATCCAATAGTGAGACTTGGAAGGCTCAAAGTAGCGATGTGAGGAGGACCAATGTTTCTGTAAGAAGGAAAAAAAAAGGTTCCCCTGGAACAAAGGTTCCTTCATTGGTCATTTCGGGAACTGACGCCATGAAAAAAAAAATCCAATCTAGAGTCCACTAGGGGAAACAAACAGCACACGCTAAAAATATAGGAAGAAAGCAAACAAACAAAACCTTCTTACAATGAGCACACTAGTTGGTGATGAAATCCAACATCATGGGAACAAAGTAAGAAGGGGCTGAGATAGAGCGGGTGGAAAAGTTACTTTGACGACCTGCTTAATAGACTTACACCCTGGTGCAAGCTCCCACACATAATCATGGGTATACCCTCCAAGGAGCCTGAGTGAGTTTGGCCAATGTCGATTCCAGGTACCTTGAAGACTTTCCCCTCCATAGTCACCTCGTGTAAAGAACCTAGAAATATAGGCCACTAAGGTTACCACCAACAACAATAAATCCTGGGGGGGCAGTCGAAAATCTGATCCACACACAAGGGTAGGGTATCTAGCCCGAAATCAACTCAAAAGGCTTCGAGTCATCATTGTGGGTATACCTCTGAGTGATCCCCGTAATACGTGCAATCTCTACACTAATGTCAACAAAGCAGGGTGAGTAACTCTGCCAACACCAATGCGACCTAGTGCTTGACCCTTGTGTAAGGGCTTCCCAGGAAAGTATATTGAAAATGGATTTAACTCTCCCTATCACAAGATACGATGATTGTTTGTAGCTTTGGAAAGTTATCTTTCACACCTATTCCAAATCCCTACAACTAATCTAATGTAGCTTTGCTACCAGAAAAGATAAAAATGTCTAATCAATTTTTATAAGCGCTTTATTTTATGGCTGTTGTTACTCAAAAGTAAGATGGCGTGGACAATATGGTGTTTTGACCGACTCAAAAATTATGCAAATATATGAAGATGCAATCGTTTCATTTCAATGAAATCTATGCTACGAGAAGGAGAAAACATTTATCATTCCCATATGAACGATGTCCCAAAATATATTAATCTCATCAATATCAATCATGCAATTTCGCTACTTCAAATGCAAGGATGCTCCCAATCTAATATAAAGCAAGAAATTAAATCTTTTTGTTTCAAAAATTTCACTAAAATCAATAATGAACTTTCTTAAAACAAAGAAACCCAAACTAAAAATTCTCTTTTAAAGCGAACTATTCAGAAGAAATCTGATCTTTCCCTAAACAATTCTAATGAAAACACATGCTTTGTAATTGAAAGACACTCAAAGAAAGAGACTAATCCTTCAAAACCAAACAAAGAAAAAATGGCTATACGCAACTCAAAGAATGTTAAGCAGACTGTAAACAGATCAATATAGGCTCCAAAAGTTCAATCCATCTAATCAAAGAAAAACTGGGTATCAGAAAACTTAATCCAAAATTTTCACAAGTGAGTTCGCAGGCTAGCAGTGTATTACAGTGCGAGAATCAAGGATTCTCGCAGGTTGGACATAGGTTGACTGCGAGGTGTTCGCATTGGACTAAACACCAGGGTGCGAACTCAAGTGATTCTCGTAGGCTACTAACAAGTGCAGTGCGAGAATGGTTATAAACAAGCAAAATTTGGAAAAAGGACAAAATTTCTAAGAGAACTTTCAGATCCAGAGAGTCTTGATAGATCTCACACAGACTCAGAGACCATAAAACAATCAATCAAAGAAAGGGAAACTAGACTAACTAGGAAACAATCTGTTCCCCAGTGGAGTCGCCAATTTTGTTATTGGATAAATCTGTAAGTGCGAACACAAACCAATCTCCCTAGATCCACCTGGATCTAGAACAAAACACACCAGAACATGACACTTTCCTTAAGTTTTAGATATTGAATTTACTAGTAGGAAGGAACAAGTAACATACCTTAGTATCGCTTCCTAGGGTCGTTTTTTCTCCTGCTTCACTCTGGTGCTCTCGTGAGGTCAATACCAAGACAACACAAACCAACCAAAGTGATAGAAATAGCATAAACTCAATAAAAACCTATGTATGTGATCAAGGAAACATACAATAAAACACAACAAGCTTTATAGGAAAGAATCATATTACTGTATCATATTAAATGTAAAAGAGAGATTACAACCATGGCCTTGATGTCATATGGTCCCTTCCAACTGTCCTTCGTTCCCCACACACTTCCACTACAAGAATTCTGAGAGCATAGATCTGATGATATTCACAATCTATCTTGACAAAGACAAATCTCAAAGCCACTCCAACCAAGCTAATAAGCTCAAGAACCAACAAAGCTAACCCAAGCTAACAAAATCTAACTTTCTCCATGAGAACTCCTCTCCTTTTATAAGCTGAAGAAGATAAGGTGAGGAGGTTAGGATGATCCCACTAAATCATGAAAGCGAGTAAGATCCAAACCATTTGGATGCCACCTCACCATAGAAGCTTCTTCTTCTAGAAGATTCGCGAAAACGCTCATTTTTCCCACATGCTGGAATTCTCGCACCCTAGTTATAGAGCAACCTGCGAACACCTCACACCCTGGATATAATGCAACCTGCGAGAATGGGGCATTCTTGCACCCTGCCTATATAGCAACCTGCGAACTTCCCTTTTTATAAGGATTTTACATAGGAAAAAATAATTTATTTTCTCAGGAGAAGTTCTTCTCCCTTCTCTCTTTAGGAACTCAGGCCATTGATGCCTCTGAAGGCAACAGATAGGTTTATATCATTAATTATCATAGGGATGACGAAAATAATGTGTAACAATCCATTCTAATGATGGGACCCTGTCTTGCTGCAACGGTACCCATCAGGCCATTCAAGCTCACTCCTCCCTTTTCGGCGTGTTGACAGATCGCAACTATGACTTGGAGCATTCCTGTGACAATTCAAGGTAAGTATTACTCCGCAAAATGATACCTTCATTGTCTTATAAGATTTTACCTTTAAAAGTTCAAGTGTGGTTGGTTTCTATTTGACACTAAGAAAAGATCGTCTCGTATTTCTTGCAGGCTTATGAGGTCACTGCGATGGACCAAAACCACGCCTTGTCCAAGAAAGGTACTCAGGTTCCATGTTACCACTCTTAAGTGAATGCCCTAGATTTCTAAGAAATGAAACGATTCTGATCTAAAATACAATCATCAAGGGTGAGATTAATCAGGTTCATAAAGATGGTTGATTCACTATCTTTGTATCTTCAGTTTAAAGGAAGACATAGGGACTAAAAACATGTTACTGTGTAATAAGGTGATATGAGCAAGACTATACTGTTGTTCATAATTGTATAGTCGACTTAGATGGAAACTTGAAGTGTCCCTTCTTTCAGAATAATAGATCTGTTATACCAATATTTCTGGAATGAATAGAAACACATATTGATGAACAATAATTTTGTCTTGTACCCTTTTCAGGTTTACTTTGGATTTTATAGAGAAATTCAAATGATTCCTTTGTTTATTCCTATAGCTTTTCCTTTTTTGATTATTACTGCAGTAGGTCTATGTGTATCAAAATTATATGGTTCCAGGGTGTATACTCTTCACTTCCTTTAGTTTACTATTGTATATTTAATTTCCAGAACTTCGTTTGTGACTCTCTGAACTATTCGTTTTCATTTCAAAACTTCGTCTTGTGACTATTTGACCTATTTGTTTTCATTTACATTAAAATAGTCTAATCATCATAGACCTTTATTTATACCTATGTATTTTGTCTATAATAAAATATGTATGTATAACTCTAATCTCTCAAGTTTATTTCCATAATTTTCTTACTAATGAGATATAGTAAACTATAAAAGTTATACTATATTTACTTCATGCCAACAATAATAAATCAATAGGATGATTCATCCAGAATTAAAAGGATGTCCTACATAGATATGACTACATACATATATAAATATATATAGATCTTAGTTTTACTTTCGAAATCTCCTTTAGCGTTTGCACAGTCTACAGTTTACATTCCAATTGAATATATAGATGTAAATGAATCACCTATCTGGTAGGGATTTTCTAGCACATTATTCGAAATCATATCCTATTTAACATAGATACATAAAACAACCAATAATTCAATAATATTTAACCAGAGAGGGAATAGATAGACATATCTGAACAATTTTCGAACAACAAATGAAATAGCAAAGTTCCTCCCAACCTTAGAACAAAACAACCAATTTACTTGTCTTGGTCACCCCCTAGCATGACCATGAATCCATGAGGGAGAACTTAGAACTCCTCCTCAGCAATAGTCCTTCAGTTTCAGCAACTTCTCCTTGCATCACACTTAACAAGTAGTGTTCATAATAGCAAGAGATCATTTCTCTCCCCCAACATATTAGGCAGTGTGTTGCCTCCTCCCATATGCTATATATCAAAAGAAATTATGCCTACGTATATTTCCCCTTGGGAATTTTCACAGATTTCCAAATCCATGATTTTCAGGGGCTACCAATGGCCAAATTCTTGATTTTCCACTTGTCACATTCAACCCTGAGGTAGTTCCAACATGTTCCCCTCTCATGGAGTCATGGTCAGCTAATTTTAACATGGTTGTTCCATTTGTCCATCAACAATAAATATAAAATATTTGTTTTCATACAAGTGTCATAGTCAAATAGTTAGTTGGGTCAAATCAGATCTCTACCCAATAGTCATAATCATCAATTACAATTAACTAAATTCAAAATTCAAAATTTCCATAAATGACAATAATTTTCCAATTTAGAATTTACCAAAAACGGAAATAATTTCCTAAGCAATTTCAAACTTAAAAGTAATTTATTTTTGGGGATGTTATAGGGGGAATTGGATGTGTTCTAGTATGGAAAATCCCAAAGTCACGAAGCTCGAAGAGCCGAAGTTATGGGGCACGATGACATCACCTAGAGGTGATGTGGATGTTAGAATTCTCGAAGTGACGTGGCTTGTGGACGTCACCTGGGATGACGTGGACACATGGGATGTGTGCTACATGTCAGCAAGTTTTAAGCATATGGAGTATTGAAATTTTAGTTAGAATGTGACATGTGTCACCCACCCGATTGGGCCACGTGTCCACTTCTAGTATTTCACCATGTGGTGACAGATTTTGTAGTCCAGAGACTAGGAACTCTAGTGGGGAAGGATGTGATAGGTTGCGTTGGGTTGAAAAATCCTGAATGCCTGAAGGCCAAAGTACATATCGACCATTAATTCTAGAAGACACACATCGAAGGATATTGACATCAGGTAAAAGAACTTCGAGATAATGTGCAGGAGCAAAGTTTGAAACTTTCGAAGCCCGAAGAGCCGAAGTGATTCACAACCTCTGATATGTAGGAGGAAACCCATCAGTAGATCATGAACTCTGGGTAAAATCATTCTGGGAGGAAGCAAGCAAGGAAATTTGAGGCTTCCGAAGCGGGGAGTCTTGAAGTGGATCTCGATCGTTGATCGTGAAAGAGAACGAGGATCATTGATCTGGTCATGGCTGAAAGTTCCAAAGTCCCAAAGCTCTAGACAAGCGCTTTTTCAACTAAGTGCAGGGTCATGGCCATGGTCACATGAAGATTGAGAGTTGAGGGAAGGAGCTGTAAGGGCTGAATTGGTGGTCTACGAGATAGAAAATTTCTAAGGAAGGATTTAGCCATGGTTTCTAGTCGTGGTCACTTGGGAACGTGGTTTGAAGAAAGCTCTTGCGCATGATGAAATTTTGTGTCAGCCAAAGATAACAGGACACTGTTATTTTTGGAGAATGGGGATATGATATCCATGAATAGAAAAAAAGAGACATGTAGCATGGTTTGGCAATTTTTTTTATCACGTGCATAATTCTAACAAAATGGTCGCTTGCACATTTTGCATAATTAAGGGGTTTAAACACATCAACTCAAGATACATATTGAGGAAATGGAAGAAGGTGAGGGAGCCTCCAATCATGATAATGAGGCTGAAGGCAAGAATACCAGAGTTGATAATGCAGAGATAGAGTCCAATGGATGCAAGGGAAAAATAGAAAAGGAAACATTAATAGAAATGGTAAGAAGATTGAGGATGGAAGTGCAGAGCTACAAAGAAGACAATGAGAGACTTATGAGAGATAAAAGTCATATAAATGATCGAGTGATGCAGATCTTAAATCAGTTGCAGAGACAAATGAAGAAGGGATCAAACTCAATATAAGAGGAAGAAGGAAGGTACCATTAAATAAGGGATGATCATGGAAGATCTAGTTATTCTAGAAGTGCTAGCAGAGGTCATGGACACCACTCACCTCCTTACTTAGAAATAACCTTTTATGCATCAGATGATCCTATAAGAAGTACAGAGGTGTCTCCCATCAGACACCAAAGAAGAAAAAAAGAGGTACATAGTTTCAAGGAGATCTGAGGAAGCTCAAGCCACATTCCTTTGAGGGTGAAAGAGAAAGGGAAGATGATGTTGAAGCATGGTTTCTTGGGCTCAGGATATATTTTTAGTTGCATAACTATTCATCAAATTTGGAAGCCAGGATTGCCACCTACCATTTACACGGGAAAGATGTAATGTGGTGGGACCAACTGAAGCAAGTGGAGCACATTAATGAGAGTAGGATCACTTGGAAGTAGTTCAAGAAGTACTTCTAGAAGGAGTACCTCTCAGATCATTTCTATGATAGGAAAATGTAAGAGTTCTTTGAACTCAGTTTGGGAAGCATGACTATGGAAGAGTACGTGAAGAATTTCTTGGGATTGTTAAAGTAAGCCAGGTTCATTGGTGGTGAGAAAGTGAAAATACAAATATTTCTAAGTGGAATGCTAGCCTTTTATAAGGAAAAGGTCAAGTATGATGAGACCAAGACCTTGACTGAAGCCATCAGAAAGGATAAATACATGTATGAGCAAGGCGAGTGAAGAGAATCTCTGCAGAAATCCTGGAAGGAAGGAAGATCAAAGGTCGGTGATGCAAGGAAGATCACCTGTACAAGGATTTCCCACATAGAAAGGACAAAGTGAAGACTGTGCACAACATCCAAGAAGATACAATAGTTGAATATATGGGAAGAATCTATGCATCTTTAAATGATCGAAAAGAAGAGTACCGGTCCAATATGATCGAGGTGGAAGGTAAGATCATAAATCAGCTTGTTTCTATTTTGATTGATTTAGGAGCAATTCATTGTTACATTGATCCTAAGATAGTGGATAGATTACATTTGGATAAAAGTAAACTTGTAAAAGAAATTTTGGTTTAGTTATCCACTGGAACCAAAATAATAATCCATGACATGGTCAAAAGTCGTTCCATCAGTCTTAATGGCTTGAATACTAGTATTG
This sequence comes from Picea engelmannii, assembly GCA_009831015.1. NCBI lineage: Eukaryota > Viridiplantae > Streptophyta > Pinopsida > Pinales > Pinaceae > Picea > Picea engelmannii. The sequence continues at coordinate 1,815,312 of ML776667.1, forward strand.
ATCTAAATATCATACCATTGGGGTATTATGATATTTTGATTGGAATGGATTGGTTGTACAAGCATCATGTTGTCCTATATTTTCATAACAAGACATTTACATGTCTTGATGGAAATGGAAAACGGAGCATTGTGAAAGGAGTTCCAAGACCCATCTCTATAAGGGAGATTTCAGCCTTACAACTAGAAATATATGTTAGGAAAGGATGTCAATTGTATGTAGCTCAAGTGGAAGAGCTAGATAAATTAAAAGGGCCAAGCCTCAAATATTTATCAATACTACAAGAATTTGAATATGTATTCCAAGAAATAACTTGGTTTCCACCAAGAAGGGAGATGGATTTCTCAATTGATTTAGTGCTAGGAGCTGCCCTAGTGTTAAAAGAATTACAAATGTAGTTGGATGAATTGAGAACACCAGAGTTAAAAGAATTACAAATGAAGTTGGAGGAATTGTTGAGGAAAGGGTACATACGTCCAAGTGTTTCACCTTGGGGAGCACCAATACTTTTTGTCAAAAATAAGGATGGAACCTTGAGGTTGTGTATTGACTTCCCACAGCTGAACAAGTACACTATAAAGAACAAGTATCCTCTACCCTGAATCGATGACCTCTTTGATCAGCTAAGAGGAGCAAAGATATTTTCAAAGATTGACATGAGGGAAGGATACCATCAGGTAAGAATCAAGGAAGAAGCCATTCATAAGACAACCTTTAGGACCAGGTATGGGCATTATGAATTTGTAGTGGTGACATTTGGACTGATCAATGCATGAGTTGTCTTCATGTTCTTAATGAATGACATATTCATAAATTATTTGGATAAGTTTGTCATAGTATTCCTGGATGACATAATTATCTATTCTATGTCTGAAGAGGAGCATGAACATCACTTAAGACTAATGTTGCAAGTACTGAGAGAACATCAGTTGTATACAAGTTGAGTAAGTGTTTTTTTTATCAAAACCAGATCCATTACTTGGGACACATTATTTCAGATCAAGGCATAGCAGTAGATCCAAAGAAGATCGAATCCATTAGATGATGGACAACACCGACAAATGTGTTAGACGCCATATATTTTATGGGATTAGATGGCTACTACAGAATTTTCATAGTAGGGTTCTCTAAGATTGATGGTCCCATCACTTCTTCGCAACATAAGGGAACTAAATTTGAATGCACACTCAAGTGTGAAAATAATTTTAATCTGTTGAAGGAATTACTTACTAGTGCACCTATGTTAAAGATTGTTGACCCAAATGAAATTTGTGTGGTATGTATAAACACATGTAAGGAAGGACTTGGGGGAGTCCTCACGCAAAATGGACATGTCATTGGATATGAGTTCATAAATCTTAAGAAACATGAGAGGAACTATGCCACGCATGACTTGGAACTTCCTGCTATTGTTCATGCCTTGAGGATGTGGAGGAATTATCTCATGGGGAAGAAATTCGAATTAAGGGTAGACCACATTGGCCTGAAGTATATTTTTGAACAACCAACCTTGAATTCCAGGAAAACAATATGGTTGGATTTTTTAAGTGAATATGACTTCAATATCAAGCATATCAAAGGAAAGGAGAATAAAGTTGTTGATGTGCTTAATAGAATAGTGAATCTCATGCATGCTACTGCTGTCAGTATGCATTAGTCAGAATTGAAGAGAATAATTTTATATGGTCTTGATACAGATTAACATTACCTACAGGTAAAGAAAAAATTACAGCAAGGAAATGTACAACAGAAAATAAAGGAGTATGAGATAAGGGAAGACATATTACTCATGCATAAAAATAGAATCTATGTTCCTAGCTCCAGAGAACTAAGGAATTTGGTACTGAAGGAAATACATGATGTTCCTTATGTTGTACATCCTGGTTACCAGAAAACAATTACAACAGTAAGAAGCCAGTTCTTTTGGCCGAGAATGAAGAAGGATGTTTTTGATTACATCGATCGATGTATGGAATGTCAGAAGGTGAAGTCTGAGCATAGGCACCCAATGGGTTTGCTGCAACCATTTCCAATCCAAGAGAAGAAATGTGAAGTGATCACCATGGATTTAATCACAAGATTACCTAGAACAAATAAGTAACATGATTCAATCATGTTCGTGGTTGAAAAATTAACAAAGGCTACACATTTTGTGCCTGTGAGGACAAGGCATACAACGACTAATATTGCAGAAACTTTCATGAAGGAAATTGCTAGGGTGCATGAGATACCTAGGACAATCATCTCATATAGAGATATGAAGTTTAACTCCAATTTATGGAGGGTATTGTTTAAATTATTTGGCACAAATCTAAAATTTATCTCAACATATCATCCCCAAAAAGATGGGAAAATAGAAAGAGACAATCGAATAATTGAAGATATGTTGAGAATGTATGTGATGGATAAGCCATCTAAGTGGGAAGATTACTTACACTTGGTTGAGTTTTCATATAATAATGGGTATCAAGATTCATTAAGAATGATCCCATTTGAATCCTTGTATGGTAGGAAATGCGATACTCCAGTAAGATCAGACAACCCAATAGATAGAGTGGTACTTGGGCCGAAGTTGTTCAAGGACATGGAAGACCGTGTGGTTATGATCACGTAGAATTTAAAGGAAGCTCGTGATAGATACAAAGTTTACGTAGACAAGAACAGGACATATAGATAATTTAAAGTGGGGGAGCATGTAATTTTGAAAGTGAAGCCGAAGAAAATCTCTTTGAAATTGGGTAGTTGTACAAAGATGGTAGACAGATTTTGTGGTCCATTTGAAATATTGGACAAAATAGGGCTAGTTGCATACATGATTGCATTGCCTTCTTCCATGAATGTGCATAATGTGTTTCATGTATCTTTACTAAAGAAATATGTACATGACCCTAACCATGTTATTGATTGGCATCTAATTCAGGTAGACACAAAGAGATATTTTCAGGTTCAGCCAGTGCGGGTATTGGACAGAAAAGTCAAAATGCTCCGGAATCGAGTTATAGAGTTGGTAAAAGCTCAGTGGACCTACTACGGTCCTAAAGATGCTACCTGGGAGCATGAAGATGCCATGCGGGCAGAATACCAACATCTTTTTGAATAAATTTCATATTTTGATATCTATTTTGTATATGCATTTAGGACAGTGCCAAAATAAGGGGGAGGGGATGTAACACCCCAAGTTTTGGACCCCCATTTTAAATAATGTATTGTTACAATGTTGAGAGGCCAGGGTACCCAAAAAATTATTAAAAGTATAGTGTTCCCAAGAAATGTAATGTTTTTTATCATTATTAATAATAAATACATGGCTGGTTGCTAGACAGACAAGGACTAGATTTATAGGGGGCTATGATTCCACAAGAGAGGGGGCTTAAGGGGATAAATGTTTATTCTTATGTTAATTACCCTTTTTGCTTAAGGGAGGGGATAAATTACGTGAGCTTCTTGTGGAAGGATAGGAGGTTCTTGATTCCCCACAAAGTTACTTAAACCCGCCTCTTCTCTGATGGGGGGGTTCGACTGATGGGGGGGTTCGACTGATGGCTTGTTCACTGATTTTCCTGTACATTCATTCATTTCCCTCATGCAATTTAATGCACTCACTCACCCATTCGTTGATCCATCCTCATCCGTGTCTTGGCTTGGTAAAGGGAAAGTAACTACTGAAGATTAGTCATGGGATAGTTGGTTGTAGTGGTCACTGGTGCAATCTAACCATGACTTGGGGCCTGCATGTCTGAGATACATTTGCATGTGCCCTGTTTTTCTCACAACTGCGAGTCTTAAGAGTTCCAACATTAATATTTCTAGACCATTTTTGCTAGAGTCCCTAGAAAAAGGAGAAGGAATTCCTAAGGGACTACGTGGTAGAGAAGGTGACGTAGACCCCTGACCCTCTGTCCAAGATCTTCATAGGATCATTCTAAATTCTCCTCAAGCCGAAGTGGCTCCCTTAGATCCCTATTGGAACCTCACGAATCTGATCCACAGGTCCTTCATGAAAACCCTCCCTACGCAACTTAACACTAGGCGTGAGCCTTACATCTCCATGTGACCATGACCAGGCCTTAGCGCAAGCGCCTTTCATGACTTCTGATATCGCAAGTTCTTGAGCCGAAGACCCTCGACTCCAAACCTCCGATACCCAAGATGCAATATGGGAATGGCTCCTTCCTCACTAGTGCCTCTACAAGAGACCGTTGGCTAGGGCCTAGCTCTAGCACCCCTCGCAACTCGCAACTTCATGAGTTTGAGTGTTGGGCCCTGATGCTTCTCCTTTGAGAATCCCTGAGAGGCGATATGTCAACAATGTGTTGACTCCTTCTCAGGCGACGTGTGTCCTCCACCTGTCACCCACTTCCACCTTTCTCTAGGCGCTTGTTGTTATGCCACCTGTCAACCACGTGGCCCCCACTTAACAAATGTGCCACATGTTTGTATGTTAAGCCCTAATATTGGCTCATTACCACTTAATTGGGGCATATTAGATTAGTAATGTTATTTTATTTATGTCGGCTTTAGGCCATTAGTTG
>ML776667.1:1824785-1853150 GCA_009831015.1 Picea engelmannii
TAGATTAGTAATGTTATTTTATTTATGTCGGCTTTAGGCCATTAAAACCTCCTAGTCTCCTATATATACCAAGGAGACATTCTCATTTTGAATCATCTTGTACTTGAACATTTAAGTGGGGTAAAAGGAGGTTGCCCCCTCGAGGAGGCTTATTATCTGATATTATCTCTTTTTCAAGGCGTTGAGTACGTTTCTTGAGGTTTTTCTATGCTATATTGATGTTTGGTTCTTAACATTGTATGAGCCCTCGGTGCTCGGCACTTCATGACTTCGCAGTCGAAAATAAATTCTTTCTACCCCTGAACCCCTGATACGCGATACCCCGTGAAGGTTCTGATCCAACGGTTCCCCCATGACTTGGAACCAATAGTCTGGATCTCCTTCCCTACTCCTCACAACTCAGGACTTCGTGAAACAAAGAATTTGGTCTTCCATCCAAAACTCATGAACCCCAAATTCACGAAATGATCCAACGATGTGGGTTGAAATGAGATTAGCGGCTCATATTGAACTTTGAATCCTGGGTGATGGGTTTTACCGGCCTCTAACCACCTTGCAACTCTACAATATCCAATGATTCTCGCAACTTCAACACTTCTTTCACGAAGGCCTCTCATCATCCATTCACTCATCTCAAGGATCTCGGGCCAAAATGACTTGGCATCCTTCCACCTGAACTTGACTTCTGCAAGATGATTTCAATATCCACCTACCTTTGAACACTTAAAAGGTACTATCCCTCCAAAGCTCTCGCTTGCAAATTCAAGCCTCCAAAAAGGAATCCTGCTTGCACTCCTTATGGAAAACTTTCAATTAACCTCTCATTATCTGAGTCTTCGACCCTCTGCACTTTTTGCAACAGTAGTCCTTCAGCCTTCACCTTAGTTGATAAATTCTAAGGCCTCAACCAGCCTGCGCACACCTTGCATGGCTCTGTGTCTCACCTGTACTTTTGTTGATATGAGAACAACGATATCTCTCCCGAGCTTTCTAAGATAAAAATCAGACCCTCGTCAATGCACACCTTATGGACACTCACTGCACTCCTTGCAGGAATTCTCAGGGAGAGAAATAATTTAACCTCATTCTTCCTTTCTTTCTGACTTCATACATTCAACATGAAATCATACACACAATATAGCATTGAGATAAATGCATAACAGAGAAACAAAACAACTGTAACAATACCATTTAACTAATGTAAATAGTAAGCATCATAACACCATGAAATTTGAGTCAAAGTCTCATATATTAACTCAAGTGCTCCTATACATGGGTTCTTCTCTACAGCTCTCTACTACAGCTCAACAACTTATGAATTTTGAATGATCATCTTAATGTTACTATGATACAAGGGTGAGGGTTTCTATATCCGTTTTCCCTCATACGCTTCTAAACTGTCTAATCTATTAAATTAAATCTACCTACTTTACATTAACAAACTTAAATGCCTATTACATCCAACAAATGAGAGTAATTTCTCCAGATCTGTTCATATCTCCAAGACATAAATGTAAGTACGCTTCTCCTAGTTATTACATTAATGCTTCATATTTCAAAATTCAAAACGTTTTCATAAAAACGTGTCCTTTTTCATCCGTGCGTTCAGTTGTTCCTCTGGATAGGCACGTGCTTTGGCTTTATACATTGCTCCTGCATCATACTCCCTCGCTTGAAAATTTTCATGAACTCCTATTCATGAGCTCTTGCACGGTCTGTCCATGCTTTTGAATTGCTGCTACATCCTCTCAACTGGCATCTTCGACTGGATGTCCTTTCCACTTGACCAAGTATTCAAAATACTCCTTTCTCCTGGTCTTTCTGGTAATCCTCTTGTCAATTATGCCTTCCATCTATGGCTTTTCAGCTACAGACATTTGTTTTGTCCTTTGGATTTCTTCCTGCTCATCTTCTTCTCCTGCTTCTCCAGTTCTGTATGGGTACAAATCCACGAAATTGAATATCGGTAAGATTCCGACCCCATCGAGTAATTCAATCTCATATGCATTTGCCCCAAATTTCCTTATAACTTTGCATGGTCCAATATTTTTCATCTTCAGTTTGTTATATGTTCCCCTTGGGAACCTATCCTTCCTCAAATGTGCAAGAGTCAAATCACCAACTTCAAATTGAAGTTCTTGCCTGTGTTGATCTTCTCTCTGCTTGTATTCTTGACTTGAACTCTACAATTGCTCCTTAATTCAACTGTGAAGCTCCTTCATTCCTTGTGCAAAGTCCTCTACACAAGCACTCTTGAATTCATCTTGTTTTGCATCTTTTAATTCATAAACTCCCCTTAGCTGCATTCCATATACAATATGGAATGGAATCTACCCTGTGCTTCTATTGAGTGAATCATTATAAGAGAATTCCACCTATGGCAGAATCAGATCCCATTGACTGTGGTGTTCAGTCACTAATCTCTTCAACAAATCTCCCAAGCTCCTATTTATGACCTTTGTCTATCCATCCATCTGAGGATGATATGTTGAGCTAAAAGACAATTTTGTCCCCATCTTCTTCCATAAGGTCCTCCATAAATGTCCCACGAACTTGGTATCTCAATCAGAAACGATACTCCTTGGCAAGCCGTGAAGTCTGACGACTTCCTTGAAAAATAGGCTCATGATATGAGTTGCATCACTGGTTTTCTGACATGGTATGAAATGTGCCATCTTTGAAAATATGTCAACTACCAAAAAGATCGAATCACATCCTCTTTGTGTCCTTGGCAGTCCCAATATAAAATCCATGCTCACTGCGTACCACATCCTTTCAGGTATGGGTAATGGTTCGTATAACCTTGTGTTCTGCCTTTTTCCTTTTGTGTGCTGACAAATTCTTCACCTGTCCAGAAATTTCTTGACATCTTTCCTCATCCCTGGCCAAAAATAAGACCTATTCAACTTTGAGAATGTCTTGTCATGACCGAAATGTTCGGCCAATCCCCCACTGTGTTTTTCCTTTAGAAAATTCTCCCTCATGGAGCATCTCAGAATACATAGTTGATTGCCTATGAATAATAATCCATCCTGGATCATGTATTCAGTCCATTAGTTTCTGTCTCTGAGAATTGGATTCTTATATGCCTCATATGCCTCCTTAAAATCTGGATCATCCCTATACATTTCCTTAAGGTTATCAAAACCCAAAGTCTTGACTCTAAATTCTTGCATAAGTAAACATTTCCTGCTCAAAGCATCAACAACTTTGTTAGAATTTCCAGAAATCTACTTAATCACAAAAGTAAAATTTTGCATGAATTCAACCCATTTAGCATGCTTTTGGTTGAACTTCTCCTGTCGAGTCACGAATTGCAGAGTGTGATTATCGTTGTACAAAAAAAACTCCTTGGGAACCAAATAGTGTCTCCATTTCTTCGACGCTTGTACGAATGCATAGAATTCTTTGTCATATGTGGAGTACTTAATATTTGTTTCATTCAATTTTTCACTGAAGTACACGATCCGCCTATCATATTGGCTTAAGACCACTCCAATTGCATCCACTCGCGTCACACCTGACCTGGAATGTATTGCTGAAATCTGGAAAAACCAGAATTGGTTGCTCAGTGATCTTCTTCTTTAGTAGATTGAAGCTCTTCTCTGCTTCCTCTGTCCAGTGGAAAGATTTATGTCTTTTCTTCACCATATCCATCATTGATGCACTAATTTCACTGAAGTTTTGGATGAATTTCCTATAGAAGCTAGCCAAACCATGGAAGCTTCATACTTCAAATGCATTCTTCAGTGATGGCCAATCCTTAATCGCCTCTATCTTTTTTGGATTTATGTTCAGTTCATTTGTAGAGATAACAAAACCCAAATAAATGAGTTTTGTCCTCATAAATGATGATTTCTTCATATTTATCAACAATTTCTCTTGCTGTAATCTTCTCATTACTGTAGCTAAATGCTTTGAATGTTGTGCTTCAGTTTTGTTGAAAATTAATATAACATCAAGATATATAATGACGAATTTCCAAGTGAAATCCTTCAGGACTTCATTCATCAATCTCATGAAAGTACTGGGTGCATTCATTAAGGCAAATTGCATGACAAGCCATTCATATAGCCTTTCATTCGTCTTGAATGTTATCTTCCATTCATCACCTTCTCTCATTCTAATCTAATGATATCTTCTTTTCAAATCAATCTTTGAAACAAAATTTGCTCCATTCAAGAAATCCATCAAGTCATCCATCCTTGGCAATGGAAATTTTTATATGATGGTAATCTTATTGATTCACCTTAAGTCTGTACACATTCTCCAGCCTCCATATTTCATTGGGTTGAGCACTGTTGAATAGCGCATGGACTCAAGATTTCTCGAATCAATTCTTTATCCATTAAGTCATGGACTTGTCTCTTAACTTCTTCATTTTCCTGCTGCGTCAATTTGTACGCTGATTTGTTCAGTAAACTGGCCCCAGGTATAAGATCGATATGATGGATTATACTCCTGATAGGTGGCAATGAACAAGGTAGTTCGTCCACTACTATATCAACAAATTCTTCCAGCAACTCTTGGATTTCTTCTGGTAAATCATCTATTATCGTACTAGTCAAAACAATTTTGGGTTTCCTGACCACAATAAATTGTGTGTCTTCCTTATTCTTAACCTCATCAAGAAGTTCCTTCCCACTCATGAGAAGTACAATGTTGTTCATTTTTGTTTTCACCTCTTTATCCTTAATTGGCAGCAACATGTGAGTCCTACCATTTTTCTCCAGGGTGTACGTGTTCTTTCTCTAATCATAAACCACATTTTTGTCATATTTCCATGGTCTACCCAGTAATAGATGACAAACATCCATAGGAATGACATCACATAATATTTCATCTTTATATCCTCCTATTTTAAATTTGACTAAACACTATTTAGTGACATTTACCTGATGTCCTTTTTGTAGCCACGAAACTTTGTATGGGCTTGGATGTACAACAGTCTCCAACTCCATCTTTTCTACCATCTCTGTAGATACGAGATTGTTTGTGCTACCATTGTCCACTATGACCTTGCATAGTCTATCCTTAGTTTTTCAAGCAGTCCTAAACACAAATTTTCTTTGGGTCAAGTTCTCTGGTTCCTTCTCTGGTTTTAAGAGAACTTTCCTCATCATTAAGGATCTTCTGCCCTTAGCATCTTCTGCCTCAACATTCCAGCCTTGAGCTTCGGAAATGTGATTTTCACCACCTTCTTTCTTCTTTTCTGGACACTCATAGGATTTATGTCTGATTTTTCCACAAACAAAGCATTTCACTTCACCTCCTCTACCTCTTCCTCTTCCTCCGGCTCGAGGAAAAGTATTTCTATCAGCATACTACCTTCCTTGTGAGCTTCCTCCTCTCTCAGGTTGAGGTTGAGGTTACTTCCCCTCTTCTTTAGGTTTCTGAGTTCTATCCTAGGCAATTGCCTTGCCTCTGCTTTGACTTCTACCTCGTCCTCTTTGACCTTGCTTCCATTTTAGCTTCTCTTCATCTTTCAGATCCATCTGATAAGAATCTTCCATAGTCCGAATGGTCATCATGCTCATCTCATCTTGAATGTCATATCATAAACCATTCATGTACCTGGAAACTTTTTCATCATCGCTTTCCCGATGACCTGCTCTGATGTTTATCCTGTATAATTCTTCAGTGTACTCTTTCACTAACATCAACTTCTTTCTCAAATGTGGCATCCCCCAAAAGAGAGTGATTTTATAATCTCTGGGTATAAACTTGGCTTTGATTTTTTCAACCATTCTATCTGAGCTTTTGATTTTATTCTTTCCCTTGCAGCATCTGTCAGTCTACAGTTCATCCCACCATAGTGTTGCATGGCCTTTAAGTCTGGTAACAACATGTTTTACTTTCTTATCTCCCTCGACATCCTCATAGTTGAAGTATTTCTCTAGAGCTCTAATCCATTCTAGAAGTTCTTCAACATCCAAGTTTCCCTCATACACTAGAATGTCCATTTTTCCTCTGGCACCTATCCTTGCAACATCCATGAATAGGCGTTCTTATGCATCATCTTTGACTGCAACTTCTTCTCCTTCATTTCCATCTTCATTTTCACTTTCAGCTTTGCTGATATCCCCAGTGTCAACTGTGCACCTCAGTGTTGTCTCCATAGCATCAAGTCTAGCATGTAAGTCGTGCATTTCCCTTTCCACTATTGGATCAGGTAATGGCATGAATATTCTTCTCGGCGGCATGGTTGTAAAATTTTCTCCCTTCTCTCTGCTACAGAAAGCAAAGAATTTGTTCTAGGCTCTGATACCACTTTTGATGTAAACCCCTGACCCTCTATCCGAGATCCGCACAGGATCGTTCTAAATTCTCCTCGAGCTGAAGCGACTCCCTCGGATCCCTATTGGAACCTCACAAATCCAATCCATAGGTCCTTCATGAAAACCTGCCCTGCGGAACTTAACACCAGGTGCAAACCTTACATCTCCATGCGACCACAACCGGGCCTTAGTGCAAGTGCCTTTCGTGACTCGCGATCTTGCGAGTTCATGAGACAAAGACCCTTGACGCCAAACCTCCCATACCCAAGATGCGATATAGGTATGGCTCCTTCCTCGCTAGTGCCTCTACAAGCAACTATAATCTAGGGCCTAACTCTAGTACCCCTCGCAACTCACAACTTCGAGAGTTGGAGTGTTGAGCCCTCATGCTTCTCCTTTGCGAATCCCCGAGACGCGATAAGTCAACAATGGGTTGACTACTTCCCAGGTAACATATATCCTCCACCTGTCACCCGCTTCCACCTTTCTCTGGGTGCTTGTTGTTGCGCCACCTGTCAACCATGTGGCCCCCACTTAACGAATGTGCCATGTGTTTGTACGAGCCCTCGATGCTCGACACTTCATGACTTCGCAGTCAAAAATAAATTCTTTCAACCCCCAAACCCTCGATACATGATACCGTGTGAAGGTTTTGATCCAATGGTTCTCCCATGACTTGGATCCAATGGTGTGGATCTCCTTCCCTACTCCTCGCAACTCGGGACTTTGCGAAACCAAGAGTTTTGTCTGCCCTCCAAAACTCATAAACTGCAAATTCGGGAAATGATCCAACGACGTGGGTTGAAACGAGATCAATGACTCATATTGACCTTTGAATCCTGGGTGATGGGTTTCATTGGCCTCTAGCCACCTTGCAACTCTACAAGATCCAATGACTCTCGCAACTTCGACACTTCTTTCACGAAGGCCTCTCTTCGTCCATTCACTCTTCTCAAGGTTCTCAGGCCAAAATGACTTGGCGTCCTTCCACCTGAACTTGACTTATGCGAGATGATTTCAATCTCCACCTCCCTTTGAACACTTCAAAGGTACTATCCCTACTGAGCTTTCGCTTGCAAATTTAAGCCTCCAAAAAGGAATCCTGCTCACACTCCTTGCGGCAAACTTTCAATTAACCTCTCATTATCTGAGTCTTCGACCTCGTGCACTTTTTTTAGCAGTATTCCTTCAAACTTCACCTTAGTTGATAAATTCTAAGGCCTCAACCAACCTACGTACACCTTGCATGGCTGTGTGCCTGACCTACACTTCTGTTGATATGAGAACAATGATATCTCTCCTGAGCTTTCTGAGATAAAACTCAGACCCTCGTCAATGCACACCTTGCGGATGTTCACTGCACTCCTTGTAGGAATTCTCAGGGAGAGAAACAATTGAAACTCATTATTCCCTTCTTTTTGACTTCATACATTCAGCATGAAATCATACACACAATACAACATTGAGATAAATGCATAATAGAGAAACAAAACAACTGTAACCATATCATTTAACTAATGTAAACAGTAAGCATCATAACACCATGAAATTTGAGTCAAAGTCTCATATATTAACTCAAGTGCTCCTATACATGGGTTCTTCTCTACAACTTTCTACTACAACTCAACAACTTATGAATTCTGAATGATCATCTTAATGTTACTATGATGCAAGGGTGAGGGTGTCTATATCCATTTTCCCTCCTATGCTTCTAAACTGTCTAATCTATTAAACTAAATCTACCTACTTTACATTAATAGACTTAAATGTCTATTACATCCGACAAATGAGAGTAATTTCTCCAGATCTATTCATATCTCCAAGACATAAATGTAAGTACGCTTCTCCTAGCTATTACATTAATGCTTCATATTTCAAAATTCAAAATGTTTTCATAAAAACGTGTCCTTTTTCATCTGTGCATTCAACTGTTCCTTTGGCTAGGCGCATGCTTTGGCTTTGTACGATGCTCCTGCATTAGAAGGGTGGAGGTCCATTCTCTTGGGTGGTACAGGCTGGGTGGAAGAGAGTTGGGTATTTGGATTATTGTGGGTGTTTGGAAACATGTGAGAGCTTGAGAGCTAACTAGTTTGGGAACCCAAGTACACTATGGAACCATCCTTGTGGATTTGTAGCCTTGGCTCAGGGGTGACACTGCTGTTGAGATTTGGAGCATGGGTGTCTACGGTTGGGTGGAACATCCTTGGTATGCAGCCAGTTGGTGTCACATTTTTATAAAGATAAGTGCTCTTTATTGTGATATTATTATCTATGTATGAATGTATTCCGCTGTGTATTTTAATTATCATTTAACTAAATCTTAGATTATGCATTCTTGTTGGATATTGTTGTGCATGTCGTTAAATATTTTATCTTTGCATCCTTATTAAAGAAAGAAGGTACTAGTAAGAGTATGAAGTCCAAGGGTGGGCTTGAAGGTAGCATACCCCAACCTGTGGGTGGATAGGTATGTTACATGCACTATGTTCTCCAAGGGTGCTACTCACCTCTTGATTGAATTTGGTAGATGTCAAACCCCTGGAGTCAATACTCCACCAGGTGATCTTGTGGGAGACTAAGGGCCTCTAAGGAATAAGGACCCTACCTTATTGCGTGCCCTCTAGAATCGTCATGAGCGACTGTCATATTCTTCCCTCACGACATTGTGGCTCTTCTAGAAATAGGTAGTTGTTAACCTACAGTTCGCGCCACAGTGAGATTGCTAGTAGGCTGTGGAAGGGCTGCTGCCACACCTCTCCCTCAATGTCCTTGGTTATCATGCATGACCCCTTTACTCCAAATGTGAGTCTGGTCAGAAACCTATCGTCAGCCTGCATCCATCAATGAATCATGTCAACAATAAAAATCAACATCATAATATCTAATCATATGTACATATGTCACATCAACAACATTTAAATCCTAACAGTCCACTCCCTGACTCAATTTGGAGTCCAAGGGGTTTTATCGATGCCTTGAAATCCTCAATGTCCAGAGTCCTACACACTCAGGTGAGCCCAGTCAATATCACATGTTGATGTAGATACAACAAAAATAACATATGATCGAATCCACAATATCTCATAATCATAATCAAATGAACCAATCATATAAAGAACCAGATCACTTGCACGCAAGTGTCCTTAAAGATTAAGTCCATTCTGTGTGCACAAGAGCAGGATGTTACAATTTAGGTGGAATAACCTTGCTTGGTGTTCTCTTATTTGAATGTTTCTCCATGACTCTTATTTATATCCAAACTTCAAGCTCCATTAAATCTAGTTCCAAGTGTGAATGGTGCACCTTGGATTGTGGTTCTCCATGCATTAAAGAGACATGGAACCACTAAAGTACCATCCTTCAATATGTATGGAGCTCAATGATGCATGGTACCTCATCCTTCAAGTACTCTTGATGGGAGTTTTATTATTTATTGCATCGAATGTGGTTGAGATTTCACTTTGGGATTATTTTTGTAGCTTTCAAAGGAACACTAGGATATTCCCATCTATATCATGCAAACACCACATTGTCATGTCACATTAATGAATTAAAAACCTAGTTTCTATATTTGTGTTTCTCTTGTGAGGGTGGTGTATTATTTCCATGGAATAACACCTTGTTATGTTGTATTGATGATTCTTCTCGTGATCACTTGTATATTTATATGAGTGATTTCTAGGTGATAAAAGTATTATTCGAAAGCAATATGTATTTTAGGGTCATGTTGATTCACAATGGATTTTGATCTCACTTTATAAATTGGATAATGATATGTTTGAACTCAATGTCTTTTGTAGTCCTAATAAATGGCCTAGCTTCAAATATTCACAAACCCTTAAGATGTTTGAGTAGAGTTTTACTAAAGGTAAGAAGATGTAGATATCTTAAATGTATAAGGTTGGGAAGATATTTATATTTCACATATTTTATTTTTATTGATAATGTGTTATTGTTTTGTGATGGATCAAGAATAAATGAAAGTAACTTCGAACAAATATTATATATCTATTATATAGCAACTGGGATGAGGGTCAATGTGTAGAAATCATATGTTTTATTTAATGGGGTCCATGATGACCAAGTTAGAATTATGATATAGTTACTTCCTTTCCAATAGATTGACTTCCAAGTAGGGTTTAAATATTTGGTTTTCTATATGAATCCCACTTATTATGCGATCGATGCTTGTAAGTGGTTAATAGACAATGTAGAAATGGGAATTGAATTATGATTTAATATATGGTTATACAAGGGAGGGGAACTTATCCTAGTCAAGTCAATATTGACGGAAATTCCATTTTTGTACAATGGCTTGTATTTTGTTCCCAAAGAGGCTTTGGAAAAAAATAAGAATATTAGTTTTAGATTCCAAAGGTTGGGTAAAAAGGAGAGTGAGGTTATCCATCTGGTTATATGAAAATGAATTTCAACTTTAGGCAACATATTTAGACAATTGGGGGCTTAATAATATCCAATATTTTTGGAAGGCCCTAATGTCCAAGGCCTTACTTAGGATAATATCCAATAAGGGGATATTGAGTTAGGTGGTGTAACGTACCCATCCACCCATAGGTCGGGATATGCCACTTAAATAGGCTGTAACACACTCAGCCACCAACAGGTGGGGCACGTTGCAGTCCCAAGACTCGGTACTCTAAATGAATCTCAAATTCTAACAACATTTAGTCTGAAAAAAAAAACATGAAATAACCACATGCATTAATCAAGATCCCTGCTACAACAAAAAACAGTAAACAATGTGCCATGCACAACAAATAACTAACAAATAGGCACATTAAAATACATATCTTATAGATAATTAAATAGATAATGGAATAAACATATACAAAAAACATAGAGTGAACTTATATTTCAAGTAAACATTCACCAACTAGCTGTAGATCAAGGAAGTTCCTCCCAACTATAGACATTGTTGTTCATTTACTCTCAATAGAAGGTCACCCCCGAGCTAGGGCTATGAATCCACAAGAATAGGTCCTTGACTAAATCTAAAACACACAACAATTGTCTAACTAGCTATCAGGTTTCCCAACCACACAACAAATCCTAATTTACATATCTCTTTCCCCTCATCATGCACAAACCAAATAAATGAACACCTTTCTCTTCCATGCAATCCCTTAGGTTGTTCCATTTCTCTTTAGGGATCTAGTGCTATTGGTTAGGAAATATCCCTACTGGAAACTCCAAGGATTCTCAGTTGTGCACAATTTTATCCGAATTGCAATCAAGCTCATGCACATGGGCATACATTCCCTCCTGGAATGATGAGTGAAATATTAAATCCATTCAACAATGTCTCTCCTCTTCCTTCCATTTGTTTCCATGCTCATCCCAAGAGCACACGAACTAGCAATAGTGAGTGAAGAGGAAGAAGAACAAGGGAGCAAGGGGAAGAAGATGAACCCGGGGAAGAGTGACCCCCAAATTCACCCAAATCCACCCTCATGCAACCATTTGTATCCATTCTTATACCAAGAGCAGACGAATTAGATTGAATGAGTGAGGAAAAATGAAGTAGTAGAACAAGGGGAAGAAAGACAAAGACGACCGAAACAATCCCCAAGGAATTTTTAAATTACATCAAGACAATAGCCACATGGCCTCCCTCCCAAGAAGCTCATGTAAGCCCTTTTTTTTCCATAAAATCAATCATGGGTGAATAAAATTATAATAAAAAGACTTATCCCCTCAAACCCCCTCTCTCGTGGAATGATAGCTCCCTATCTCTTTTTTTCTTTTTCGTTTTGCAGCCAGCGGTGTATTTTTATTAATGTATATGAAGTATTACATTTCTTAGGCATTCTGGCCCCTTTTTTACTTTACCATATCACCATCCTAAGTCAAAATTACATAATACATTATAGTTCATCAGGGTTAAAACTGGAATGTTACACCCCCCTCCCCTTATTTTGGCACTGTCCTCAGTACACAACACCATTCCAATGTTAGTAACATTAAAAATCTAGGATCTTTGGCCTTAATCCATGTTGCCATTCCAACCAACTCTGATATACATAGGAACTCTTGCCTAAAATTAAACATGTATACATTGGATTTCCGACCGAAAACCATTTATAATGATCTTCAAATTTATATTTTTCGCAACAGTTCCAATCAACATGCTCTCCTTCCCTCTCATCCCTGCAAAACCCAAATAAATAAACCCCTTTCTCTGCCATACAGTCCCTCAGGTTGTTCCACTTCTCTTCAGGGCTCCAGTACTCAACCAGGATTTTTCAGAGTTGTGGCCTCTAGAACTCTAGCTGCAACAAGTCCATTAGACTTCCTTCCTTCCATGCCTTCGTCATTGAGATTGTTTTCCTTTTGGTTTTCTTTTTCTCAATATTCCAACTTCAATAGGCAAAATCTCATATGTATTATAAAAATACAATCATCATGAGATATTGTAATAATAATTTCAATCATAAATGTCAAATACGTTTTATACATGAATTTGTTTTTTACAAGCATGAGCTTTCTTCTCATAATGTTTGGCTCTTCATTTGTATATACTAATCTTCATTATGGTCTTACATCCCCTCCATATTCAATACCATCCTACTTGCAATTTTCTCGAACTACATTCACCCAAAACAATTCGTCAGTAATTTATTAAATTATAATTCCCAAAATTATTTTATATAGGAAAAATAAAATTTCCAGATATGTGCTTATGTTCATAATAATTGGTTCTTGCAGGAATAGGAATTGGCCTTCTTTATGGTTTTACATTTATTCTATATATCATACCACTCTATTTGCAACTTCCTCAATTTACATTCATCCAAACAAACTGTCAGTATATCCCATACAAGATATATATATTTTCATGCTAACAATTCAAAACAAATTCACAAAGTGATCTCAGAATTGTTTACAAATACAATTCAATCACTTCTATTAATCCAACTATCAATTGGAATGAACTCATCATTACATACACATGTATTATCAACCAATATTTTCTTTCTTCTATCCGTAAATATTTTTATCACTCTGTCCCCTCAACAAATATTTCTTGTAATTTATCATTATGTAGCTTCTTTAACCTGCAACTTTCTTGTTGTAATATCTAACAATTCCTGAAGTGTTTTCAACTTCATGAGTTAGCAATACTCACATCATTTCAGTTGTTAGCATAATCATTTCTATGTTATATAATATATACATGCATTCACCCCATTACATTCAATAATTCTGGTAATATCACTTGTAACATTTTTAATAGATCCAAAAATTGATCTTGGAATTGTACCAACAACAATACAATCACCTTCAACTAGTATTCATATTAAATATAATGCATCTATCCATCATTATGCATTTTCGGCACCACGGAATTTTCATAATGAAAAAATTAATTACTAAACAAAATAACAATCAATGTGCCAATATCCATGGCCAAAACTACACAATGCATCCATGCATTGACAACATAATACCACATAACTATGTCATGCATTCCACCATGATGAGTTGGAAGGTCTGGCCAATGAATCAACACATCATTCACACACATCCTACTGCTTGCCTAACCATTTGGATACCTTCCTTTTCCACCCAGATACAACACCAAGAATAAAATCCTTAAGTCCTCTTCAATGTTGGAAAAGAGGTTGCAGTCCAAACATCAAATATACAGTAGATACCATTGAGCATTGACATAGTGTTATAGCCCTTCCATATCCAACTATATTATGGTCTCGCACATGACTATCACTATGGATATTCATTGTTATAGAAGGAGTATGTCTCATGAATTAACTCGGTTATGATCTCATAACCAAACATAACATAATATGAAGCTAACACTTTATCTAAATGCATTCTAGTATCGACAAAATTTACATACTCTAGGCCTTTGTCCATTACATATCAATTTAAATATTGAAAATTAACTAAGGGAATTCTTACCACAATCCCCTTCAACATCTATGCATCAATAGAAACTAAATGCATACCTTCCTGGTTGTTATCAACCTACTTGTTTCTATCTGACCAATGGATATTTGTAGAAGCTCACAGACTTCCTCCTTCATCATTCTGATCACCATTCCTACCACCCTCATGGGTCCTCACCTAGACAACAACATCCACATCCCTAACCATGTTATATCATTTTTCCAAAAAACATAATCCATCATTAGTCATACTCAAACATTATTTCACAATAATAGACCATTCTAAGTTCACGAGCATGTTATATGCATATCCAAGCATGTGCAATTACACATCCATATGCACCAAGCATTTTTTGTCAGCATGCCTACTAATTCATATGAATTTTAACTTCATTGTATGCCTCATGCACTCTAGTGCATTTCTGTTTTAATTCACTTATTTATTTATTTATGTTGTAGCTATTTTTTCTTGAAATCCTTCAGATCCTTACTTCCTTGTCTACTTCCATTCTTCTCATTTGCACCATGGTTCCTTGGTCTAAATACTTTCCAGCCACGTTCCACATGACCATTCTTTCCCACTTAAAACCATTCCCCAATGGAAGTCCATTTTCATTAAATGAAACTTTTAAAGTGATAGAGCATTCCAATTTATCTGCATTGGCATCATGTTCCCACTTTGAAATTTGATATGATAAGTGGATTTCTTTCATTGAGTAGTTTTATAAAAGTAGATAAGTCATATCTAACAAATCTTTCCCTGGAACTCCTATGCCTGACACATAGATATTATTCACACACCACCTCTTAAGCTCTTTGTTTTCTTCCACGTCAAGCTTCCAACTCTCTATAGATCTCTACCTTCAAGGATATGAAGCCTAACTTTTCCTTTTATTCCCATTCATCACATATTTAACCTTCTAGCTTCATATCCTATATGAGGACTCTTTCTTTTGTTGTACCCATAGTTTCTTCAAATTCCAAGGTTGTTGACTAATACTTTTGTTCCACCATTTTTTAGTTATTTATCCCCTTTTCATTAATTTCTTTCTATCTCTTGATTCCCTCATCCAAATCTGTTATCAGATAAATTGGTAGGTGCGGACACTAAGTGATCTCCCTAGATCCACCTAGATCTAGAACAAAACACACTAGAACATGACGTTTTTCTAAGTGTTAGATATTGAATTTACTAACTAAAGAGAGATAGGTGACATACCATTTAAACGTCGCTTCTTCTCTCCATCGCCATCCTAGCTCCGTTCCAACGCTCATACAATGATGAACCTGCAAAAGAACGCAACCAACCAAAGTGATAGTGATAGCATAAACTCAATATAAACCTATGTATGTGATCAAGGAATCATACAATAAAACACAACAAGATTTATAGGAAAGAATCATATTACTGTATCATATTAAATGTGAAAGAGAGATTACAACCATGGCCTTTATGTCATAAGGTCCCTTCCAACTGTCCTTCATTCCCCACACACTTCTTGCTCCAAGGATTTTGAGACCATGGATCTGATAGCTACTCACAATCTATCTTGACAAAGCAAATCTCAAAGCCACTCTAACCAAACTAACAATCCCAAGGAAAAAACAACTAACTTTCTCCATGAGAGCTCCTCTCCTTTTATAAGCTGAAGAGGATAAGGTGAGGGGGTTAGGATGATCCCACTAAATCATGAAAGTGAGTAAGATCCAAACCATTCGGATTCCACCTCACCATGGAAGTTTCTCCTTTTAGAAGATTCGAGAAAACGCTCATTTTTCCCACATGTAAGCATTCTCGCACCCTGCCTATAGAGCATACTGTGAAATACTCACGACCTAGCTATGATAAAAACTTTGAGAATTAGGAATTCTCACACCCTAACTATAATGCAGCCTGCAAACTTCCTTTTTTATATGTTTTTTACAAAGGAAAATGAAACTTCTTTTCTCAGGAAAAGTTCTTCTCCCTTCCTTCTTCATGAACTCAAGCCACTGACCCCTCCGAAGGAAACAAATAGGTTTACATCATTAAAATTCATAGGGATGATGAAAATAATGTGTAACAGAGAGCCCCCCAAAGTATGAAGTTAGAACAAATTAATAACTGAAATACTTTGTCGAGTGTGTGTAGGGAATAAGGAACAATCAGTTGGAAACCTGCCAACAAACAAGGAAATATAGTACAATAATATATCATCACTAAAGTAGGCATTCCCATACTCAGAATACAAGTGACTCAGAGCATAAATGTCGACATGCGAAGATCCATGTCAAGTAAGATAGGTCATGGCCACCAAACATACACTGTGGATCCATGCCATTATGACTCAAATATGAACATAGCCACCAAAAATACACTGTGGATCTATGTGTTAAAGACTCAAATTTGAATATAGCCATGACACATACAATGTGGATCTATGCAACAGTACAAACTGAATATAGTCCAATGCAACTTGAATCTGTCAGAAAATATCAAGGGTCTTCATCTCCACCACTCTATAGTACGAGTCTAACCATGCGAATACATGTGTCGAAGTCGAACATGGTAGAAACCACTTGATTACCGGTCATTAATGAATACCATTAACAAGTGTGAGGGAAATCACCATTAATGTCAATGACTCCGAAGGTACACTAGTACAATCCAACGAATGAGAATTAATGATTTGAATTCGAACACTTGGCAGAATCTCCCGATCAAAGGTCAATAATGAAAACCCATTGTCGAAAGTGAGGAAACCTGCCATTGAGGCATGGAAGTTCCAAGGTACCAATTAGTTTCTAAGTCTAATTCCTAGATAATGAGTTTAAGTCGACAGTAAAAGACTCGTCACAGGAAGGCCTTAATGTATCCCCCATCAATGACACGAAACAGGTAACAAGATTTGAAGTAGATCAAAGTAACAAGTGATCCAGGACTGACTCAGGGATGGATGAGGCAATGGAAGGCTTTAAGGATTGCAGAAATGGCTGACGCAATAGAAGGCTTTTTGGGTTGGACATCTCTTTGAACATATTGACGACATGACAACTATCTTGGAAAAACTGACTCAACAATAGGGATCACATACCGATTTTTAATCTTATAAAGGAGTATGATCAAGAGACAAGTGGATTTTCCAACCTAGACATAAGGTGAGTGAAAGGGTGTCATGTTCAAAAGTGACTCTTCCATGGAATACAGGTTTAGACATATTTCTTTCCCAATTTTTTCACCCACCATTTCTGGCGAGTGCCTCTTTATTTTTACACAAGCTTGAATAGGATAACATGTGCTTGAAATTCCCTTGGATGGGGTGCCATGTCGAGAAGGGAGGACACGTGGGAACAAGCTGGGTAGAGCCATAATTAATGGCCACCGACTCCCATATCCTCACCATTAAGATGGGAGTGAGCCCGAGTAGCTTACACCAGTGGATGAAGCCTCTCACATGAGTGAAGAGGATGACAGATCAACGCACTCAGAACATAGCCTTAATGGCCAAGGATGTCATGGTCACCTTCATCCTTATAAGTCGCCCTGAGGGATATGAGTTGCATTTGGAAATTGAAAGGCCAAAGGCTGAACCTTCGGAGTGTTGGAGCAGGAACACTCATCCAATCGACATTTTGGTTATATCTCTGCTTATCCACATGCCAAGAGCAAGGGGAAATCCTTGCAGAGGCATGACGTGGTATGCATCCGACTCCCGAAGGAAGCGACAGAAGAAGTTCGAAAAATCACTAGCTTTGGCATGCACTCAGAGAACCAGGAAGCCTGGGAGAACCAGAATGCCTCCCAAGGCGTATGTGGAGGAGATTGTTCCAGACAAACCCATCCAGGTTCCTCTAGAACATCTCCTCTTCACTGTCCCGATAATTGGGATGTCCACACTTTTTTCGTGAATGATGACAAGCCTCAAGCTCCAGGAATGACACACAGTCACAAGGAAGATGACCCAACAGGGGTATACACAACCTGCTATGTTGAGGAAGAATTACCGGGCAACACCGACGAAAAGGAAAATTCAACAAGCAGTGAACTTCCAGGGGAAGTGGCACAACAGGATAGGATGCCAGGACAACAAAGTGGCAGCGCAAATGAAGACAAGGAGAGGATTGATGCACATAACCAACCTCCACTCCTCCACCCAGAGCATCTAAAACTGATTTTTGAAACATGCAGCATGGTGGAATACCAAATCCACAGGGCCATCTGAATCAGTCAACGCCTTGACATGATGTACGCATCTTACTCCAGCATATCTACAAGCCAACAATGCCCTATGTGCACTCAGGCCTACGTGATTCCAATCGGACTGGGAAAGAATGGAAAAGACAACGAGCACACTGGGTAAAAGGCTTTGCCAATGATCATAGTTAGAAATTCTCTTTTGTTTCAAACCAGAGATTTAGCTCAGTTAGACTATAGTTATGTTGCCAGTAGTAAATTAGGGAGCAGAATTAAACTAATGGCGGCCATGCGTCATGGTTTCCTTCGGGTAGGGCGGATGGAAGCCTGGTTATTTTGGTTTAAAAATAAGTGGCATGGAACGACCAGTTGTCTCAGTTTCCTTTTTAGGTGGGACAGTTGGTGCTGCAAACGAATGTGTAAACCTACAACTTTAATATAAAATGGTCCTCCTTTTTTACTTAAAAAAAAAAACATGTGCTTGAAATGTAAGCTCAGCCTTTGGATGAGTCCTTTAGAGTATGTTTAACGAACCCTAGGAAGGAGTGGTTCGGTCCCATTTGGGCCTTTCGATGTTTATTTAATGAGTCCAAAGAAAGAAAACTCATGGGGTTTTCATGTTTAGAGAGTCTGAAAAACACTTAAAGAGAACTCTCACGGTTCCTTTTTCGTAAAAGAGTTCAACGAGACCAAAAAAGTGATAAACTATCACCCGTCGAACATTTTTTCAAATACTTTAACGAGTGTGAAAAGAACAAGATCGCTCAACAATCTTTTCATGTTTAGAGAGTCTGAAAAGAGCTTAAAGGAAACTCCATGGGGTTCCTTTTTCGTATAACCTTTACAAGTCTGAAAAAGTGATAAAAGTATACTTGGTTACATTCTCATTGATTTACGAGCACAAGAAAGAAAAAATACTAAGCTCGGTAACTTATTCTCGTGTATTTACGAGCATGAGAAAGAACAAAGACTAAGATCGGGATTGTTTTCATTTTTACACAAGCTTTAAAACAAAAAAAGACTATGCTTGGACCTGTTTTTATTTTTACACAAGCTTGAACCAGAGGAAACTATGCTTGGACCTGGTTTCATTTTTACAGAAGCTTGAACTAGAGGAAACTATGCTTGATGTAAGTGGTTTCAATTTTGCACAAGATTGAACCATAGAAAACTATGCTTGGACTTCCCAACGCATAACACATGGATGGTTGGTACTTAGCCCCTAGCTTAAGAAACTAGCGTCTCTACTTCAGGATGAAGTCCAGAGGCTGGAAGTATTTCCCCCCCAAGCTTCATTTCATCCAATGACAAAGGCGGAGGAAATGAAGCTTCAAATACTAGACGAAGGACTTGACTCAAACAGAGAGGGGGAAAACTATTTCATTTTTTAACGAGCTTAACATAGAAACAAGAACTATGCTCATAACCTCTACTTCATTTTTTAATGAGCTTGAAATCAAAAAACCATGCTCAAAGACCTCTATTTCATTTTTTAACGAGGTTGCCTCAGAGACGCAAAAACTATCCTCGGAGTCTTCTTGATCATGGATTCTAAGAGGACAATGCTCCGGAAGGAGACCATGTCAAGGGACAAAACTCGGTCATGGCTTCCAAGATGTCTTCGCTAGAAGGAAGAAACACACTCTGGAAGGACACCATGTCGAGGGTCGCGCCAAGAGTAAAGAGATCAGGCTCTAACAACCCTATCGAAGAGATCACCATGTCAACTACTGGATCTAAGTCATCAGAAGTTGAAGCCATGGGTGACAACGCCACATAATTGACCTATGGCTAGGGCAATACTGTCTGCATATAAGAACCATTCAGGGAGGCAATCTAGGTGGGGTCAATGAATGAAAGTTGATCAACAGTCACAACTCGTCCATCGTTAGGGAAAGATATCACACGAAAAAGAGTAGACATAATAGCTTTCATGGCATAGACATAATCTCAACCAAGGAGTAAAGAAAAATACAAGGGGTCTTGGACTACCATGATGTCAATAAAGACATTTTTCCCTCCCAAAGTTATAGGAAATCGAGGAAGGGTCCCTAAAGGTGTACTAGTTCTTTTGTTAAAATCTAACAGATTCTGTGTAACCGACGCAAGTGGAGGACAACCCAAATATTGCCAAGAAAAAGAGGAAAAAATACTAACGGATGCACCTTCATCTATCAGTGTCTAAGGAATGTCTCGACCATAAACCTGTACTGTAATATGGAAAGGAATGTGAGAGGGAAGATGAGGTCCAGTTAGCACACCCCAATAAAAATGGATGGCCTCATAACTTGGAGGAGGTTCTATGGGAGAAGTAGGAATAGCCCTCGGCATGGTCAATTCTATATCAATGAGAAAAACATGGGTAGTATCCGGTTTACTCTCTATCGGGAGAGTAGGATCGACCTATGGAGAGATCAGATTGACCACTTGGGTTTCATTCTCCAAGGGGAGAATGGGGTCGACAGGTGGAAATGGATTGACCGCTTGGGTTTCACTCTCTAACGGGAGAGTGGGATCGACTGAGGATGGGATCGGATAAACCACTTTGTCAACTAGTTCAATTAAGGACATGACTAGATTGATCACTTGATCAACGAGACTGACTGACGGGGGAACCAGATTGATCATTCCATCAACTATAGGGGGGTCAAGAGTAATATTGCGACAAGCGGATGGAAGTTGAGGCTGTGAAATAGGTATGTCTTCCAGGAATTTTGAGGTTTCTTCCATGTGAGGGAAAAGGTGATTTAGACGACTCCCTTTGCATAACATACATGGGTATTTGACTCTACTTTTCTTCTTCTCAATGGTAGCTTGACTAGTTGATGGGAGGTCATCAACATGTTGTTTAGAGGATGATAACACGGGCTGGCGAGGGTGTGTAGACCAAGCTTCTATAACCTTGGATAGACCAGGGAAATCCTTAAGAATATAGCCACCCTTACAAATCCTGGAAGGGTACTTGGGCTTATGAGTTGTTTGGGTGATCTTGACATCATCAACACTCCCAGTACTATTAATGGTAACTGGTTTTTTTCCAACATGTTTGACAATGGTTGGAAGTTTGGATCCTTGCTTAATTTTCTTCTTCTTCTTCTTTCTTTTCTTCTTCTTCTTATTCACCGGGTTACTAGCTTCAGAACCTTCACTTGACGAGATGAAACGGAAGGCAACCTTGCAAGTGAAGAAGGTGAAGAAGACCTTACTGATGAAGAAGGTGAAGGATCAACATGAGGTTGATGTTCTTGGGGGGAAGTGCTTACGACCGAAGCACTTACTACATTTGGGATTACCTAAGTGGAAAACAACCACACCGAAAATACAATCATGAGACCCGGAAGGCTCAAAGTAGAGATGTGAGGAGGACCAATGTTTCCATAAGAAGGAAAACCAAAAGGTTCCCCTAGAGTAGGGGTTCCTTCATTGGTCATTTCGGGAACTGTCGCCATATAAAACAAATACAACCTAGATTCTACTAGGGAAAACAAACAACACATGCTAAAAATCTAGGAAGCAAGAAAACAAACAAAACCTTCTCACAATGAGCACACTAGTTGGTGATGAAATCCAATGTTGCGGGAACAAAGTAAGAAGGGGCTAAGATAGAGCGAGTGGAAAAGTTATGTTGACGACCTTCTTAATGGACTTACACCCTGGTGCAAGCTCCCACACATAATCGTGAGTATACCCTTCAAGGAGCCCGAGTGAGTTTGGCCAACGTCGATTCCAAGTACCGTGAAGACTTGCCCCTCCACAGTCACCTTGTGTAAAGACCCTAAAGAGATAGGCCACTAAGGTTTCCAATCATTACAGTGATGCCTGGGGAAATAGTCGATAGTACGATCCATGCGCAAGGGCAGGGTATCTAGCCCAAAATCAACTTGAAAGGATTCCACTCATCATTGTGGGTATACCTCTCAAGTGACCCCCATAATACACATAATCTCTACACCAAGACCAACAAAGCAGGGTGAGTAACTTTGTTAGTCTCAATGTGACCTCGTGATTGACCTTTGTGTTAGAAGGGATTCCCAGGACAAAATGTAATAAGTGGATTTAACTGCTCCCTAACTCAAGATTATATGTTTGTTTGCAAATTTGGAAAGTTATCTTTCACACCTATTCCAAAGCCCTACAACTAATCTAATGTAGGTTTGCTACCAGAAAAGATAAAAATGTCTAATCAATTTTTATAAGCGCTTTATTTTATGGTTGTTGTTACTCAAAAGGAAAATGGCATGTACAATATGGTGTTTTGACCGACTCGAAAGTTATGCAAAGATATGAAGATGAAATATTTTCATTTCAATGAAAGCTATGCTATGAGAAGGAGAAAACATTTATCATTCCTAGATTCACAATGTCCCAAAGTCTTAAACTCATCAATATCAAGATTCTCAAGAAATGAGAAAAAGGTACTATACACCAATGCACGATTCATGCCCCCCCCCCCCAGGCAATGAGGGGGCAATTTTTTCGGAATTTAAGACCAAAAAATGCCAAGAATCATGCAATTTTGCTACTTCAAATGCAAGGATGCCCCCAATCTAATATAAAGCAAGAAATTAAATCTTTTTGTTTCAAAAATTTCACTAAAACCAATAATGAACTTTAAAACAAAGAAACCCAAACTAAAAGTTTTCTTTTAAAGAGAACTATTCAAAAGAAATCCAATCTTTCCCTAAACAATTCTAAAGAAAACACACTCTTTGTATTGAAAGACACTCAAAGAAAGAGACTAATCCTTCAGAACCAGACAAAGAAAAGATGGCTAAAAGCAACTCAAAGAATGTCAAGCAAATTGTAAACAGATCAATATAGGCTCCAAAAGTTCAATCCAGCTGATCAAAGCAAAACTGGGCATCAAAAAGATAGGAAGACCTAATCCAAAACTTTTACAAATGAGTTCGCAGCTTGGTAGTGGGGTACAGTGCAAGAATTAGGGATTTTCATAGGCTAGACACTGGTAGGGTGCAAAACGTTTGCACTGGATCTAACAGCAAGGTGCGAAAATCAATGGTTTTCACAGGCTGTAGAGAGGTACAATGTGAGAATGTCTGTAATCAAAGAAAATTTTGAAAAAGGATAGGGAATATAAGTGAACTTCTAGATCCAGAGAGTCTGGATGGATGTCCCACAGACTCAGAAACCAGAAAACAAGCAATCAAAAGAAGGAAAACTAGACCAACTAGGAAACAATCCGTTCCCCAGTATGGTCGCCAATTTTGTGATCGGATAAATCGGTAGGTGCGGACACTAACTGATCTCCCTATATCCACCTAGATCTAGAACAAAAAACACCAGAACATGATGCTTTCCTGATGTGTTAGATATTGAATTTACTAACTAAAGAGGGATAGGTGACATATCGTTTAAACGCTAATTCTTCTCGCCATCGCCATCCTAGCTCTGTTCCAACTCTCATACAATGATGAACCTGCAAAATAATGCAACTAGCCAATGTGATAGTAATAACATAAACTCAATATAAACCTATGTATGTGATCAAGGAATCATACAATAAAACACAACAAGCTTTATAGGAAAGAATCATATTATTGTATCATATTAAATGTGAAAGAGAGATTACAACCATGGCCTTGATGTCATAAGGTCCCTTCCAACTATCCTTCGTTCCGCACACACTTCTTGCTCCAAGGATTTTGAGACCATGGATCTGATAGTTACTCATAATCTATCTTGACAAAGAAAATCTCAAAGCCACTCTAACCAAGCTAACAATCCCAAGGAAAAAACAACTAACTTTGCCCATGAGAGATCCTCTCCTTTTATAAGATGAAGAGGATAAGGTGAGGAGGTTAGGATGATCCCACTAAATCATGAAAGCGAGTAAGATCCAAACCATTCGGATTCCACCTCACCATGGAAGCTTCTCCTTCTAGAAGATTCAAGAAAATGCTCGTTTTTCCCACATGTAAGCATTCTCGCACCCTGCCTTTAGAGTAGACTATAAACTCCTTGTGACCTAGCTATGATGCAAGCTCCAAGAACCAGGCATTCTTTCACCCTAGCTATAATGAAGCCTACAAACTTCCTTTTTTATAGGGTTTTTACAAAGGAAAATTCAACTTCTTTTCTCAGGAAAAGTTCTTCTCCCTTCCTTCTTCAGGAACTCAGGCCACTGACCCCTTCGAAGGAAACATATAGGTTTACATCATTAACGGTCATAGGGATGACGAAAATAATGTGTAAAAAACTCCCGTAACTCTATGATGATCCCATGACCCTAACATCTGATGCTAGACTGGAATTGATCTGATTGCACCTCTAATCCTGCTAAAATTTGCAATAAATCATCTAGTTAGAATTATACATATCATACAAAAATTGTCAATTAAATTTACAGGTACCTTTTCAATTTAAATTATGAAGAAAATTATATCAATTATAACAATTATCCAAAATATAATGACTCCATGTCATTCTCCTCTGGCTCAACTTCAAAACAATTTCAATCTTTCCCCCAATTCAATATTTGCGTTGAAAGTTACAACTTCCTGAAAAAAACCACTTTCAATCCTTTTTCTCTTATTTTGCAACATGATTCTGTCAAAAAATTCCATATCCGCCTTTAAAATGGTACATAATTCAAATTATGCATAGGTGCTTCCTTCAATCCAATTTCCATGTGACCATGGCTCGAAACCACATGCTTATTAATTCTTTATCACCTTCCTCTAGCGCTTTTCTCTTTATTCTCTACACAACACCTCATTCGAACATAATTGCTAAGGTCTTATTCACTTCTAGGCCCTTCAAGCCTCTAAGAAACCCCTTTACCTTATCATGAGATTGGCGTGGGGACCAAGTCCTCTAGAAACTGCCTTCGACTATTATCCGACTTCAATCTCTGATTTCTCATGGAGTTAAGCTTCATGGAAGCCCTTCCAATAAATCTACTAGCATATAGGATGGTCGATATTTGATCTCCCATCGACTGGATGGTCTGGTCCCATCTGGAGGCTCCAATGCGATAAATGGTCACAAATTAATCAAACATTGAGACAGACATTCCTTACACACTTTGGAATTTTGGAACTTTGGGATTCAGAGGTTCCACCTATGCCGAACAACATTCCCTCCAAATGTCAAACTGGTGAACTCTCAGAGAGGTTGTTTAGATTATTCTTACTCTAGTGCTCCAAATATTTCGACATCAGATGTTTTCACAACAACATACTCCCTTATCCCCAAATGTCTAACCTCCAAACTTATAGAGTCTCATCAACAACTACACATCAGGGGGGGCGATACGTGGTGAAAAATACAGAGATGTCACATGGCCCATCCATCTTCCTGGAAACTTAAGGACTCACTTATCTTGGAGTGTCGAGCCTACAAAATGTCTTGAGATATATGGCTCACGCTCGCCCATGCATAGATATGATGGCTGGGAGCTGATATTCTCCATTGTTCCTCACCTCCTCATCCGTGCCTGATCCAATAGCCTAGATATGTCCCTGGAAAAGTCCAACAGTCAAGTACTCCTTCCAGTGATCTACATCATAGATTCACTCTAGGACTTTGGATCTTTAGGGATTCTACCATGTTTTCATCAAAGACTTAACATTTTATGAAGCAATGAAGTTCGATGGACTTCAGTGATTAACGAATTCACACCTTCTCTAGATCTGATGGCTACAAAGGATCTGTCTTCTCCTGAACATATCCAATGGTCCTAATCTAAACTTGATCCCATGGTGGTGATCATTCCCAAATTTGAAAGGGAAGGTCATGATCCTTCAATCCCTTACTAAGGATTTGAGACACTCTAGCTTCTACGTGGAATCTACAATGCCATTCCTCCTGAGCGTCACGACTTCAAGGTCCTAACTCGATCTCAACCATAAGATCTAGTCTAATGGATCTGAACCATTATGTCCTGGTGTTTCAACCAGTAGCTCTGATACCAATCTATAATGTACCCAACCACCCACAGGTCAGGCTATGCCACTTAAACAAGCTGCAACACACCCAGCCACCAACAGGCAGGGCACACTGCAGTCCCAAGACTCACTTCTATGAACGGATCTTGAATTCTAACAACATTTAATCAGAAAACAAGTATGAAAGAACCACATGCATAAATCAATATTCCCACTATAGCACAAAGCAGTAATCAATGTGCCATGCACAATAATTAACTAGCAGACATGCACACTAAAATACATATCTTAGAGATAATTGAATACATGGAAGAATAAACATATACAAAAAACACAAAGGGCACTTATCTTTCAAGTAAACATTCACCAATTGGTTGTATACCAAGGATATTCCTCCCAAACATAGGCATTGTTGTTCATTTACTCTCAATAGTAGGTCACCCCCAAGCCAGGGCTATGAATCCATAATAATGGGTCCTAGGCCAAATCTAAAACACATAGAATTTATCTAACTAGCTCTCAGGTTTCCCAACCACACAACAAATCCTAATTTCTAGCTCTCTTTCCCCCTCAGCCTGCACAACCCAAATAAATGAACAATTTTGTCTGCCATGCAATCCATGAGGTTGTTCCATTTCTCTTTAGGGATCCAGTGTTATTGGTCAAGAAATATCCCTACCGGAAACTCTAAGGATTCTTAGATGTGGACAGTTCTATCTAAGCTACCATCAAGCTCATGCACACGGGCATCCATTCCCTCCTGGAATGATCAGTAAAATATTACAATGATTCAACAATATCTCTCCTCTTCCTTCCATTCGTTTCTATGCCCATCCCAAGAGCACACGAGATAGCAATAGTGAGTGAAGAGGAAGAAGAACAAGGGAGAAAGGGGAAGAAGATGAACCAAGGGAAGAGTGACCCCCAACTTCACCAAAATCCACCCTCATGTAGTCATTTGCATCCATGCTCAAACCAAGAGCACACGAATTAGCTCGAATGAGTGAGGAAAAAGGAAGAAGTAGGACACAGGGAACAAAGACGGAGAATACCCAAACAATCCCCAAGGGATGTTTAAATTACACGAAGACAAGAGCCACATGGCCTCCCTCCCAAGAGTCTCATGTAACCCTTTTTTTTCCATAAAATTAATCATGGATGAATAAAATAATAATAAAAAGACTTATCCCCCTCTCTCGTGGCATCATAACCCCCTATCTATTTTGTCCTTGTATGTCTTGCATCGAACAATGTATTTTTATTAATGTATATGAAGTATTACATTTCCTAGGCACTCTTTCCCCTTTTTGACTTTACCGGCTCACCAGCCTAAGTTACAATTATGTAATACATTATAGTTCATAAGGGTTAAAGTTGGGATGTTACATCTAATAAGGGTTAATATCCAATAAGGGGCTATTGAGTTTTGTGGTATCCCAAAACTACATTGAGCCTACTAATATTTAATAGTGGATATGAAGACCTCTAAGAGTATTCATAGTGATCCAATAGTTTGGAAATACATTGTACAAACCTTGCCACTAATTAGGAAATGGCTAGTATGATGGATTGGAAATGGTGAAAAAGAAAGGATAGGATCTAACCTGTGGATGGGATGTGGTGATGTCTACAAACTTCATGAATGCATAAACTTTTATCCTCAAAAGAAGAGTATGTTGACATGAATATATGTCAGGAATGAATAGTAGGGGTTAATCCCATTGAGGAATCCCAATTAGAATATCCTCTATTTGGAATGTAATAACCCTCTAGATTAATTGCCCGACAACCTTTCGATGAGATTTAAATGCATTGTTATATTTTAGTTTTATTTTTTAAAATATCAATAAATAGGAAAGTGGAAATTCTAGTCAATGAATTTTTTAAATAAAAAAAACATTGTCCTAAAAGCTAACTCTCATAACAATAGAAAAATACTTATTAATTAATTGATTTTAAGTAATAGTTCTATAGAAATCACTGAATTTGCACAATATAAAGTTACATAATAGAAATATAAACTAACATAAAAAATTTATTTTAAGATGGTGTTGTATCCACAACATCCCCCCTTTAAT
>ML776667.1:1863125-1892906 GCA_009831015.1 Picea engelmannii
AGGGGGGTCCAGAATCCAATGTGCGTCGTCGATCTGAGCGCACAAATCTGGACCACCTGGTCTTGCTTGTTGCTTACCACGGGTGCGTTGTCGCCCGAAACTTTGGACAAGTGGGTTTTTACCCCTTCTTTTGTCTTCTACCCCCCTATACAAGAAATATCGCTAACACTTCCTATGACCATGATCTTATATTCATCTCTGTAATATGACCCTATATCTTGATGAGCTGATGTAATAGGATTTTGATTCCCTTTTTCCTTTAATTTCCTTGGTCGTAATTATGGATGTAGCTTCCAACACTATGATTCCTCATGTTTATTTTTCTTACTGTGGTAACATGTAGGTCTTCCCTCAGCTTGCTTCACTGTGGTTGATTTCTTACTCTTCCATTTACCTTTTGGTTTCTTCTCAAACTTGAATGGATTCTTATCTTTGCTTGCATGCTTACCCTTACTAGCCTCTATATGTGTAGCTTGTATTGGAACATTATCAATGTTAGTAGGGATAAACATTAGAATAGTGTGATGAAGATATGAGTGCATGACACCAATATACTTCATAAGAGTTTCATGAGTATACAACATAATTCCTAGTGATAATGCTTTCTTTCTAAATTCATGTGTATATGTCTGAATGTTTTGGCCTTTACCATGTCTTAGATGTTGCCACTCTATCATTGTCATTTCTGTATGTGCTAGTGGATAAAATTGTTTCCTTATATCCTTAGTAAACTTATCCTAGGAAGATATTACTTTACCTTTTTGAAAAATATCAACTTGCATCTTACTCTCCCACCATATTAAGGAATTTCCACTTAGTCGAAAAGTAGCTAATTGTATCCTTACAGCCTCATCCAAAATATTTTGAACCATGCAATATACCTTTATCTACTTGATGTAGTTGTGTAATTTCCCAACATTCAATTCTCCATCACAGGTTGGAAATTTCAACTTAACATCCAAATTTAGTAATGGCAGATAATGCTCAAACTTCTTATAGGACTTCTTTTGATGAGAAGAATGTCTACGCACTTCAGAAGAAACTAAATATGGTGAGGAGGAGGATGGTGAAGGTTGTTTTCAAGGTCCACCACCTTCACCTCCTCCTTCTCCTTTTACCGAAGATTCACCACTTATAGAACTTTGAATTCTTCGTTCCAACTCATATATTATTTATTTCAATGATTGAAGCATAACTCTGATATTTTCATGACTCATGGGTTGATCTTGTTCTTATCCTTTTTTAGAAGCCATCTTATGTCTTAGAAATATTTTTCTAATTTTGGACTTATATCTTCCAAGTTTTCCTTTACCATGTTTGAGTTTGGCTCTTATAAGAATTCACTTGCAAACACTTGTCAAACCTTCTTTGATGCCAACTTCATCCAGAAAATCCTTAGATGCTTATTAATCTTTTAATACATAAAAAATGTACTTTATATTCAAAATAAAATGATCACTTGACTATATGCAAATTACATGTGAAGAACTTATCTAACCAAATCCACTTTAAGGATAAAATCACTTGCAAAATAATTGAGCTTGAAATGAACAACAATAATGATATCACATACACAAGTTGGAAAAATGCGGATTTCACCCGATTTAGGATACCTCTCTGGGTCTGCTTCTAATAAACACTTTCTTTATTAATACTAAAATACCTTCCTTTTACAATGACCTTTTTACATGTTGCTCAAATGTAGAAACAAAGTGCACCATTGGATTCCTGAAGAAAAATTGTGCAAAATGAGTATAAAATTATTGAAATTTCATCAAGGTACCATTTATCATGATTTACGGTGTAGCCTCATAATTTAGGTACCCTTGGGAAAGATTTATGAGACTAAACTTTGCATTGATTAGTGTCTTCAGTCCTTGGTCTACGCAACCATTAAATAGAGCATGGGTCCCCAACCAATGGCTGAATTTTGTGGCATGCTTTAACTATAAGGAAGATGGTTTGTTTTAACAAGATGTATGTATATCTTGTTGGTTAAGTTGTGGGGTTATTATATAGTAAGTAGGGGGTTCAATCCCCACCGACTACCATATTTTCCCACACTTTTGGTTGAGCAATTTGTCATATGCTTAAAACCATATGTTAAAAATAACATATATGTTGCAACCTTTGTGTGATAATAGGTGTGGGATATATGAAATCCAATGAATAAAGGGATAGGGTTGAGGGATTAGGCCCTCGACTCTTTTTCCTCCTAATTGAACATTAATGGAAATCTAAATAGTTTTTCAACCATATGATATTCAATAGCAAATGTATGGCATATTGATGATAGATCTTGGTGTAAATATTTGGGAGGTTATGGAGGTTATGGATTTGACTCTCATTGACTCCATAATTTTTAATAAAGCATGCCATTATAGGCCAATTGGAGGTTCCCATGTGGAAGCCTCTCATTAGCTCATCCTTTCCATGCCTCATCATAGGAGTGGACCACTTTTGCGCCAATTGTAAACCTGTGATTGAACAACTTGTTGTACCTTTCCTAGTCAGCTACCATTAATCATGTACCATGTGTCACCCTTGAAGTGGTGACACTTGTCACCCTACCGACATCATTACCTGTCATGCTGACATCACCCTTTGACTTTACCTTTAATTTTTTTCCAATTTTTTCTCAGACTTTGACCACTCATAATATTTGCATACTAACTATGTTTGAGGAGAAATTTGTGTCATTGGAAGAAATTGTCAAGCTCTACGAGTTGATGGATATTTTGAGAGACTTTGAGATGGTTTAATTTTGAGAATTTTATTACTCAACCATTCTAGAACTCTATGGATGTTCCAGATCTTTCTGGACCTCTGTGAGCATTCTTGTATCCT
Source organism: Picea engelmannii (assembly GCA_009831015.1). NCBI lineage: Eukaryota > Viridiplantae > Streptophyta > Pinopsida > Pinales > Pinaceae > Picea > Picea engelmannii. Next base: position 1,865,973 of record ML776667.1, read on the forward strand.
CCTAGATCAACTATGTTCACATTTTGACATGATTTCTAAGGACGTAAATATTACAAGAGAGGAATGGATTTAACTACAAGGGAAAGAGAGGAGGTGAATGATCCACATGAGAAACAGTTTTAGGGGCAGTGATTGAGAAATATTATAAATGCAATTTCTCCCATAGTCAAAGGGGGTCTCGAGAACCCATAATTGGGTCTTGTATATTTTTATCAATCTTGAGGATGGATTTGAAAGTCACTAGATTTTCCTTGTACCTCTATATGAGGAACGTTTTCTAAATATTGAATAAAGGGGGACGTTATTCATGGTCTATTCATGCAATTGTGCACTATGCTTGATTGATTTTTTTCTCTAAATATAAGAAATTTGTCATTTTTGTCAATTGGTTCGGTAGGAAATAATTATCAATGGATTATGAATTCGATTGTAGATACATATTAAATTTCATATATGTTCAAATGGATATTCTAGTATGGTTTCTTATTAACAAATGTGAATTGATTTTATTTCCATAAGTAAAACTATATGTCTGCAATTGATTTTCGTTATTGTTAGAGTATGAGTAGTTAGAAGTTATAATTGGACTACATTTTCATAGTATATTAGGATTGAATTTAGGATTTAGATTATATTAAATAAAAAAACTCTCTATTCGAAGAGAAATCCATTTAGTTAGCGATAATTATTCCCTCATACTAGTAGTGATTTCTATACCAAATGAGAGTAGTTTTAATTAGGACCTCCCATCAGGGTTAGGATTGTATTTAGGATTTAGATTATTTTAAATGAAAAAATATATATTCAAAGAGAAATCCATTTAGTTAGCGGTAATTGGGCCCTGATACTGGTGAATATTGCCATACCAAATGAGAGTAGGTTTAAATAGGACCTGCCATTGGGAAATCCTCCCTCGTGTTTGCATGGGTCATTTTTCCCACATCAAAATATGGATAAACGAAATACATCGAATTTTATTTATTTATTTTATCAAGATAACTTGCAAACAATATGAGATATGTTAGAAGACATTTTCACAAAAAATGAAATTGCAGAATAGTCCACATCATTCAAATTGCTTAAAAGACATCCTTCAGTTGAAATCAATTTGGCCAAATATTGGATTGTTCATTAATCAAATTATTATAAATGTTCTCTTACAATATCACCTCAAAAACCATACTATCAAAAATCTTCTCTAACTTGCTAAATTCCATTATTTATACAATTTCCAAAAGTTGGTTATAATAAAAAATTTGACACTACCCTTAGGTGAATTATGGATTAATTCTCTAAATACATCCCTTTCGTACTTTTCCCACATTTCAAAAATCATATTACATAAATCATTATGTGAAAAGGTATGTTGTTTTCTAGGAGACTTTAAAATTGGGAACTCCTTATTCAACATTTTAATATATTTGTTTAATTTTTGAAAAACGCATTTTGACCGAGTCACCCTTCTTTCTCCTTTTGTGAGAAACTTATGTAGGTACCCCTTATTCATAGATAATATTTTGCACACTTCTTTCTCATGCTATTGAATTATATCTTAAAATTTATTCAACACTTGGTTTGTTGGGTAAAATATTTTTAGAAGATCAAGTGAATGAAATAGACTTTGGGTTGTTGTATATTCTATGAAGTCCCAAATATTTATACACACCACTCATTCATATTCCACTTGTTTTTGGGCTTCATATGTAACCTTATCCCAACCTCGTATATCTTTCTCAATTTCATATATTCCAAACTTGTTTATCACATAAGGGATTCACCTTGTTGACCAATATATTATCACACTCATTGATAGAGGGGGGTTTTAAATGGTGAAAACTAATGTCAATATATTTTATGTATTATGGAGAGGGGGCAGGGGGAGTTGCGAGGTGAAATAGGGTTTACAGGTATTGTGGAGTACAAAAAGGGGTATATAGTAAAAACAAGAGTTCCTTTTATTAGAAAGATTTGATTGGATGGTAGTTCAACAAAAGGATTCTGGGAGGTGTTTATTATATCTACAGAAATTAGTGGTATTCTTTAATATCCCATGAACACATATGATATGTGACAGGTTCACTGAGTGGAGTCCCAATGATTCAAAAACCTTATCCAATGATCCTCATGTCCTCTTTTATGTTGAATTTTCTTGATGAATTATTTTTTCTCTTGACGTTTTCACTTTTTTCTTTCCAAAATGAGAAGTTGTCAAACTCGTGTAATTTGAAATATTTGGTGTAGAGATCCCTTTTCATTTTTATATTTACTTGTTTGTTTGTTTTTTAAACTTGTTCTACAAAAATTGAGATCAAAACTTGTGATGACATATAATATTTGACTTGATTCTCTATGAAAGAGATTTTATTTTCTAAGTCTGAATATATGATACTTTATATCTGGATTTTACAATGGTAGCATGGGAAATTTCTACGACATTAGAAAGTAGGTCACTCATTCTATCTCTTTCAGTGTAAAGCACATTTTCATCTATTTTGTAAAGTACTATGTTGTCTAAGTCTATTCTTTTCCTTCTTTGAATATTCTTGTCAATAGCTCACCTCCTCAATAAATCAACAACATCTTCAATGGTGTTTGGTATATTTTGGTCTCCCTGGGATAAGTTGTTGCCTAAACTACCAAGTGTAGCTATGTGTTGTATTTATGTACCTATATCCTTTATTTATTTAACTTTTATTGTGATTTTATTTAGGATGACTAAATCCTCCATATTCAAGTCAATAAAACTACTTGGAGGTGGGTTAAATTACTATGTTGATTTTTTTAGGGTTCCATCAATAGATTGCTACTCTATTGTTCCTTGTCTTTTGTGTAGCATCTCCTTTCTCCTTTTCCAATTTTGATATTTTATATTATTTATATTTATATTCTTCTTCTTTATTTTATGATTCATATTCTAATTAGGATTTTTCATCATCTTTCAGTATTTATTTCTCATCCTTTTTTTCCTCTGATTTCAATTCGTGCTCTTCTTCATGTCCTATTTTTTCAACATCTACTTTTAATTTTTCTTCTTATTTTATATTTTCTCTATCTTTTTCATCTTTAATCCTTTTCTCTTCTTATTATTTGGCTCTTTCTTAATTGTGTATAACCTTATCCTCGAATTCTTTCTTTAATACCCTTTATACCTCCTCCAACTTTCGTTTTACTCTTTCCATTTTCTCATATGAAGTCATCTTTGTCAAATAATAACTTTCCTATGGATACGAAGGCCCTCTCACTGACCTTATTATAGTTACAGACTGACCATATGATAGATCACTATGTATTCAACCTAGATATAATACATGGACATAAACTATGCTAACAGATTAGGAGGATAAATCAACATTTTTTTTGTGGTTTCCCTATTGTATCCTTTCTGAAGTATCTCTCAAGCTCCAAATCCTAGTATTGTTGAACTTATGCTTATATTGAGAGGGGGAGGTGAATTAGTATAAGATACATTTTACTTTACTTAACTATTAGTCAATATTTCATTAGCTCTGAAACAATAATCATATATGAACTTAAATGACAATGCCATAGAGTTTAACAAGGAAACCCAATTAGGATAAAATAATAAACATTATTTATAAATGTATGTATGCACCAACCTATTGTTAGAATTATTGTAGGAACCAACCTACTGGAGACACCAATCTCCTTAACTAAGAACCAACTTAGCAATATGTAGGCACCAACCTACTAGAGACACTAATCTCCTCAATTAAGCACCAACTCAACAAGATGTAGGCACTGAACTACGGGAGACACCAATGTCCTCAATTGAGCACTGACTCAATAATACATGTGTAGACACCAATAAAATATCTTCATACACATAGTACTTTTGAATTCACATACAAGATTCATTCCACACACAATCCTTCAAACCCTAGCAATCCTCATAGCATCATTCCTAGAATGTAATAATTGACGACAACACCACTCATGACAACATCTACTCACAACAAAATCCATTAATGTCCACATCAAAACTTCAAAACAGTACACACAGTAGCATCGCAAACCTTCATTCCTTCATAGCACACCTTGAGGAAAAGAAAGACCTCAAGAAAATCCCTTAGACTTCTCTTGCACACCTTTAGATCCTAGAAAAACACCCCAAAACATTTAATGCACCTCATATCATTTTTTTGCACCTCAGACTTGATCTATTTCTTGGTTTCTCTACAAATGAAAAAATATATTATGTATTTATAGTAATTTTATCCCCACTTTCAAGGTCGACTTGTAAAAACTGGTTGATTATACCTCAATTTTATGGATGGGTTGTCTGAAGGAACAAATCATATATCCTAATTCTTAGAGAGTTAGAGTGATTTCTATATATTGTTGGAAATGTTTCAGAATAATATTTCCAATTATATAACGTGTGCTCCCATTTGAGCTAGGTATGTAGTGTAACTATCCCTTCAAAGATGGGGTATCCAAACTAATCATTAAAAATCCAAAAGTACTACTTTCAAAAAGCTCCATCTTTCCATATTTATCTTGGACATCTCTAAGATCCCCCTATATTTGACATCAATGAAAAAATATTTCCAATAGTATCCTCTTTGTAATATCCCTAGGTCGAACCCAATTGTAATGTAAATGAAAATGTACTTAAGCTGGTGAGCTGCTTGATATCATTTTTGTATGCACCTTTCATGGAATAGTGCATGCATGTACAATGCAGTAAAATGAGAAAATGTGCACATTCTAGGATACTGCATGCAACAACTTAAGTCTGCATGATTTTGAGTCCAGGTAGCCTTTGTGTATATGCTATGTTTTATAGGTTGGTGAGCCAGTTTTTTGATTATTAGGTCGGAGAGCCTAGATGTTAAAGTCCAATGCACCTACTTTTGTATATGTCTCAGCATTAATATAAAATACATCATTTCACACACACCAACCACGATAAAAGAGTATGGGGGACTAAACTCCACTAGTTAGGGAAATGGTGGGGGATAAAAGTAAAGGAAAAAAGGGCTAAGATAGGGAGCTTAAGACAAAAAGCAATATTATATTAATATTTCTTAAAACATAAAGTATGGATAATTATTTTACCCTAAGTTCTAAAGATGAGGACAAGTGGACCAAAGTAGCTCACAACATGAAAAATGTCAATTTCGGGACATGCATACATATTGTTGGGACTTAGTTCATTTTAGATCATTCTTTCCATCATTCCTTCCATAATTCAGTCATCCAGTAAATCATCTATGGCCATTCACACACTCATTGAGCTATCCTTCGTACCTTCATGCCACTGTACCTAAACCTGTATCCATAGCCATACTTGTGTTGTGTAGCTGGTTAGCTTGGGAGTTGGACTAAAGACGCAGGTTGTCAGGCCCGTGGGATATTGAAGAGGTGGCTTGTTAGGCCCGTGAGCAATTCCTCTCTGGGTGAGAGAATTGTTGGGAATGTATTTCTTGAAGGTGATAAACTATAACTATAGGGATTTGAGACTTCCTGTTCGATCTATTGTTGAAGACCAGAAAGGAATTGGGTAAATCGAAGGATTGTTGAGAAGAGAAGGGGCACACTTCTCGGGTCGGGCAAGCATGTGGGGAATGAGGGACTGTAGGCTATTAGTTTGAGTTGACACCTGTGACATAGTCTTTCTTTTTTTCTATGAACCATTATCCTGATTAGGAATCCCTTTACCCAGGTGGAGTTTAGTCCTAGCTTAGGGGTGACCCACTGCTAAGAGTGATGAGCAGTGTGGTCTAAGGATGGGAGTTTCGTGGAAGGTCTGCATGCAGTTGGTGACATTATTACCAAGATAAGTGTCAATTGTGTGATAAATTTACATGCTACATTATTATTTACGTGTTTAGTTTTATGGGTTTATCATTATTGGGTATGCATTATATTCTTTTCATGTGTGTGTGTGTGTGGGCACGTTAGATACAACAACTGCGATTTTTTGCTATTTTTAGTATATTTTGCTATTTTTAGCAGATTTGTAAATTAATCCTGGATTAAGGGATTAGGGTTTTGGTATCTACGGAATACCTAAAAACATTGTATATATTGTATGGTGAATGGTGAAATTCGTTATAATGAATATAAGAAAGGTTTTCTCGATTGAGGGTTTTCAGTATAAAATCTCTATGTACTCTGTGTATGAGCCATTGATTAATTTCTGTCTTGCTTAAGAATGTATATGCATTGCTTTACTTCACAGGTTTAAAACTTACATGTGGTATCAGAGCTTGTTTTTGGCTTTAGAGGGACGCCTTTTTTGTTGATGGTTTGGCTCGGTCTTGATAGATCAATTTTACCTTGGGTCTGTGATAAACCTAGGTTTAGTGGGAGCTTTTGCAGTGGATATTTGAGTAAAGAAAGAGGAATGGAAAGCTCATCTAGAATCGAGATAGAGAAGTTCAATGGTAAAAAAATTGAACAATGGAAGCTCAAGATGGAGGACCTTCTTGTAGACAAAGAACAATGGATCGCTGTGGATCCTGGTACACAGCCTACTGGTACACCATCTACTAGCATGTAGTCTACTGGTACACAACCTACTAGTACACAAACTACTAGTACACCGGCTACTGGTATGTCGAAGGAAGATTGGGACAAGTTGGACAAAAGAGCAAGGAGTACTATTCGACTCTGCCTGGCAAATTCAATGTTGTTGAATGTCTCAGGAGAATCTATAGCCAAGGAACTATGGGATAAGTTAGGGAATTTGTATCAATCAAAGTCCCTGGTAAACAAGTTGTTTCTTCGAAATAAGTTGTATCATCTTAGGATGGAAGATGGAGATTCTGTGACAGAACATCTAAATGCCTTTACTACTCTGGTAAGTCAACTTGGATCTATTAATATTACGATTGCAGAAGAATATGAGTGTATTACTTTGTTATGTTCTTTTCCATACTCTTGGGATAATTTGGTTATATCAATAGATAGTACAACTCAATCTACATTGAAGTATGAGAATGTAGTTGCATCCTTGTTATCTGAAGAGATGAGGCGAAAAAGCATGTATGATCACAACATAGATTCTTTATTTGTAAGAGGGCGTACCCAAGACAGGAACCCTGGTAAGCCTTCGGGATTGAGATCTAAATCTATAGATAGATCTAAGTCTCTAGGAAAATCTTTGAGGAAATGTTGGAAGTGTGGTAAAACAGGGCATTATAAGAAAGATTGCAACTCTAAGAAGATTGAAAAACCAAAGGGATCTGACAGTACCTCTTCCACAGAGGCAAAAACCTCCACTGAAGAAGGAGGAGATGTTTACCTAGCATCTACAAGTACACATGCAGACCATGATGTATGGTTGATCGACTCAGGTGCGTCATACCATATGATTCCTCACAGGGAGTGGTTCTCCGAATATGAAAAATATGATGGTGGTGATGTATTCCTATTAGATGACTCGACAAAAAAAATCTTGGGATGTGGAAGGGTTAAGTTGTTGCTAAATGATGGAAGGATTAGAACTCTCCCTGGGGTTCTACACATTCCAAAACTAGCCAGGAGCCTAATATCTGTAAGCAAGTTGGGTGATGCAGGAGTGAAAACTGTATTTGAAAAGAACACTTGCAACATGGTACGAGGAGCAATGGTGTTGATGACGAGAGTTCATTGTGGAACTTTGTACAAGTTGTTGGGAAGCACTTATACTAATGGGTGTAACAGTTCTATTGTCCTTGAGAAAAAAAATGAAGGAGACAAGACCAATACTGTCCCAGAAAATAAGACCATGTTGTGGCATCAAAGACTAGGGCATATTGGAGAAAAGGGCCTTTGAACACTACACGGTAAAGGTATGGTTGAAGGTATGTCTAATTTCACTCTGGATTTTGATTTTTGTGAAAATTGCATATATCGTAAACATAATTGAGTAAGATTCCCATATGATGCTACAAGAGCAAAGGGGATCTTAGAGTTGATACACAGTGATGTGTTTGGACCTGTTCCTATTTCATCCCTAGGTAAATCTGTGTATTATGTTTCATTCGTAGATGATTTTTCAAGGAACACATGGATTTATTTTCTTAGAAAGAAATCTGAGGTATTCGATAAATTTAAAGAGTTTAAGGCTTTGGTAGAAAATCAGACAGAGAAGAAAATAAAGGTATTGAGAACAAATAATGGTGGAGAATTCTGCGAAAATGAATTCGAAGAATTCTGTAAGAAGTGTGGTATAGCAAGGCAGAAGACTACTCCATGCACTCCTTAGCAAAATGGAGTTGCAGAAAGGATGAATAGGACATTGATGGAAAAAGCAAGGAGCATGCTCAGCGGTGCCGGGTTAGGAAAAGAATTATGGGCAGAGGCAGTGGGTACAACATGTTACCTAGTCAATCGATCACCTTTATCAGTGTTGGATGATAAAACTACACACGAGGTATGGTCTGGAAAGAAACCCTCTCTTCAACATCTTAGAGTGTTCGGTTGTGATGCTTATGTACATGTTCCAAAGTAAAATAGGAGTAAGATGGATAATAAAGCTGAAAAGTGTATCTTTATTGGTTATAAAGATGGTGTGAAAGGTTATAGGCTTTGGAACCCAGAAACCAAGAAAATTGTTTACAGTCGAGCTGTTGTTTTCAGAGAGGTAAAAGATGTGTCCAAACAAGAATTCCCATCAATGCAAGATGAACTTGAGAAAATAAAGCTTGAGTTGGATTATGCAAAATTTGAATCATCTGAAGAAGAGGAAGCTGAGGAAGCAGAAGAAGAAGAAGAAGAACCTCATACCCCAGTATTGAGGAGATCAGTGAGAGATAGAAGGAAACTAGAAAGGTATATTCCACCTGATTTTCGTTCCAATTTTTCTTCATCTATTACTAATGATGATCCCAGAACTATCAGGGAAGCATTGAATTCAGAGGATAGTAAACTCTGGAAGAAGGCCATGGTTGAAGAAATGGATGCCTTGGATAAGAATGAGGCATGGGATATAGTTGAGCTTCCAGCTAGAAGAAAAGTGGTTGGTAGCAAATGGTTGTTCAAGAAGAAGTTTAATGCACAAGGTAAAGTGGAGAAATACAAAGCTTGGTTAGTAGCAAAAGGTTATTCCTAGGTAGAGAGAATTGACTTTTGTGAGATTTTTTCTCCTGTTGCTAAGTTAACTTCTATTAGATTTCTTTTATCTATTGTTGTTTCTTTTGATCTTGAAGTGGAACAAATGGATGTGAAGACAACATTCCTACATGGGGATCTAGAAGAAGAAATCTACATGAAGAAGCCATAAGGCTTTGTAGTGAAGGGAAAGAAAGAGTTGGTCTATAAGCTAAAGAAGTCACTATATGGTCTGAAGCAATCACCTAGGATGTGGTACCAAAAGTTTGACACATACATCCTTGGATTGGGATTTGTAAGAAGAGGGTTGATCACTATGTATATTCCAAGCAGGTTGGTAATCACTTCATTTATGTAGTGTTGTATGTTGATGACATGGTGTTGGTAAGAAATAACATAGATGTTATCAAGGAGGTGAAATTGCATCTATCCTCCAAATTTGACATGAAGGATCTCGGTGCTACTGACTTCATTCTGGGAATGGAGATTAAAAGAGATTGTGCAAACATGAAACTCTGGTTGAATCAAAGAAAATATGTTGAGACAATATTACAGAGGTTTAATATGCATGGAAGTAAACCGATCAAGGTTCCTATTCCTATAGGTTTAAAGTTATCTACATATCAATGTCCCAAGACACAGGAAGAAGAAGAGGACATGTCCCATGTTCCATATGCTAGTGCAGTTGGCAGTTTGAAGTATGCAATGGTTTGTACTAGATCAGACATTGCACATGCAGTGGGAGTTTTGAGCAGGTATATGTCAAAACCAGGGAAGGAGAATTGGATAGCAGTAAAGAGGGTCTTCAAGTATCTTCGTGGCACCACCAGTTATGGATTGTGCTACCAAGGAAGACCAGGATTAGACAGAGTGGTGGACATACATGGCTTTGTTGATGCAGACTGGGCTGGATCATAGAAGATCTACAAGTGGGTATGTGTTTAGCCTATTTCGAGGAGAAATCAATTGGTTGAGCAAAAGACAGGCTGTAGTGGCACTCTCAACTACAGAAGCTAAATCCATGGCAACCACTCATGAAAGAAAGGAAGCAATATGGTTACAAAGATTGTGTTAAGGTATTGGGTTGGTATAACAAGTAGTGGGATTAGACTGTGACAGTCAGAGTGCAATATTCCTAACAAAGAACCCAACTTATCATTCGAAGACAAAGCATATTGATGTTCAGTATCACTTTGTGAGAGACATGGTTGAGGAAAAGAAGGTGTTGCTAGAAAAGTTTGACACTTTGAAGAATGTTGCAGATTCATTAACAAAGTCTGTGAGCATAGAAAAGTTCTCCTAGTGTAGAGAAACAATGGGCATTGATGCCCTGGATTGTTGACTATATAATCCCCTGGACCCCTGGATGCAAAGAAAACAACAAGTGGGAGAATGTTGGGTATGTGTTATATTCTTTGCATGTGTGTGTGTGTGGGTGCATCAGATATGACAACTGCAGTTTTTTTATATTTTTAGCCGATTTTGCTATTTTTAGAATATTTGTAAATTAATCATGAATTAAGGGATCAGGGTTTTGGTATCTACGGAATACCTAAAAACATTGTATATATTGTATGGTGAATGGTGAAATTTGTTATAATGAATATAAGAAATGTTTTCTCGGTTGAGGGTTTCCGGTATAAAATCTTTCCGTACTCTGTGTATGAGCCATTGATTAATTTTTGTCTTGCTTAATAATCGATATGCATTGCTTTAGTTCATAGGTTTAAAGCTTACAATCATGTGCGTGGATATAACTATATGTATATTTATGGGTATTTCCTTTATATGCTGCATGTATACGTTATTGTCATTTTCCTATGAATCTGTGTATTTACAGTATGTATTTGTTTGTTTACATTATATATATATATATATATATCCGCAAGATTTCTATGTGTATATGTTTTAATTTCATGCGGTTCGAAAAATTTATGTGGCATAGCTCAGTTGGATGTTGGGTATGTTACAATATGTTCCGCAGAGAAAATGAAAGAGTTTCTCTCATGTATCGTGGCTGACCTAGGTAGTCGACAACATTACAATATGGTATCGGAGCTTCAATTTTCAATGCTGATCCTGGATGGGCTGAAAAAGTTGAGTTGAAGATAAATTTCATAGAGGATTGATTTCTAAGTGGTCGAATTTCAAGTTACAGAGCGTCCATGGTAAAGTTTAGAAGAAACAATGTGGAATTGGGAAATGCCCCAATTTTTGTTATTAAATTCATGGGAAAATTGAGGAATTCATCCAAGTGGGGAGATATTATTGATTTAATATCCATTCTAGAAAATTCAGACCTGAAATTGGTTGAATTTGAAGTTACAGTGAAGCCATGACAGATGCAGCGAGATTAGTAGATAAATTTCTCAATTCGTGAATTGATTTTGGGTAAATCCATTCCAGAAATGTCAAACCAAGATGATTTTTTTTTGCAGAGGTTGAATTGGTGTTATCGGGGTGAAATTGAGAAAATTTCATAGTTGCATAATGTCTATGGTAGAGTTTGGGGAAAACGTTAAGCAAAAGCCCCAATTTCTGTAGTGCAATTCACGAGGAAGTGATGCGCATAAAAATGTATGTGCGTAGGTGGGTGCACTAAAAATGCATGATACACAGTAAGAATTATGTGATGTGTAAAAAAAATTTCCGTGTGGAAAAATGTTGGTGTGTGGGTGCAGGCACTAAATTTTGGCACCGTGCAGAAAAATGTTGGTGTGCGGGTGCGCGTGCTAAATTTTGGTGCCGTGCAGAAAAATGTTGGTGTGCGGGTGTGTTGGCAGCCAATTCACATTTTTCCACTGTCTTATAAGCTGCCTACACCAATGTTTTGCAAACATCAATTTTCTCGTCGCAATTTTCAAATAAACGACACTTTGTTTGCGACATTTGCACATTTACCTTCATTTTTGTTTTCACCACTGTAAGCGTGAAAACTTGGTCTTTCGTAGTCGCATTAAAATCATTATTTGAACTGTCGTTATCCTTCTTGTTGATATTCCCATTGCGCTTACATTTCACTTATCATTGTGTAGTTTTCAAAACTCTTTTGATCTGTACTCTTTGGACATTCTTAGATTGATTGTGTGACTTTGTCTCATTGAATTGCGATGCATTAGCATTTGGATTTATATGTTCTTTGAGTTGATCTACTTGACCATTGGTTTCATGAAAATACATAGGTGTTATGGTTAAATCCTTCATATATATCTTTTAATATGATACCTATGTTCGTGTTTTCAAAACTATTGGCATGTTGATTATATGAAGACCCATTGGCACATTGGTTAAACTCTTGATATGAGTTGTTACAATACATTGGCGCATGGTTAAACATTTGGTATTGGTCTCAATTTGTATGATTGGTTTTAAAACTATGGCATAACGTTTATTGCGCACGTTGGTGTATACACTCACCATTGGTTTCATTGGTCGTCCAAGTGACATGATTGTTGAACTATACTATAATGGGTAGAACAACTATAAGCTGGAGGTTGTACCTTGGAAATAACTATTATGAATGGAAGAAAACAGCTCCACCACCTTCACATGATGTCATTTATGCCTATCCCTTATCTCTGTTTTACCTCTGCTCGCTCGGGTAACCCTTCATGCACCCTGCTCCTGTGTATGCTATGATCCAAACCCTGCCTCGTTCACCGTGTGCTCGACTCCATGGCACCGGTGGTGCGAATCGAGCCGAACGGTAGCCAAGCCTTGCTACTATTCGACAATGCCTGGAAAGACTTAGAGGATAACGGTTGGCTCACCTTCATGTAGAGGTTTGAGGGTTTTAATTTATTTGTGGCACAACAGTTCTCCCTGACTTTTGATGGCTGTAGAGCCAAGGTGGGTGACATCCAGTTGGAAATAAATGAGGAGTTTATTATTTCTGCTACAGGGTTACCCTCCTCAGGACAACGTTGGTTCAAAAATTCTAAGGTCGAGGAGGTGCCATGGTCGCTAATGTTCGTCTCGTGAAAGATCACATCTTGTGACAGAGGTATGCCTATCTCCGTGCTTAAACTGCGATGGCATGATACTTTGATGGTGGTCAAACAATTTGTGACCTGTGAGGGTCGATATAGACTCATTTTTCTCTACCACCTGCGTTTGTTAATGAATTTTATGGGATACCCGTTGAATATGCCTTTCTATTTCCAGTGTAGCCTGTACAAAATGTCAAAAACGTTTAAAAGGGATAAGGTTGATAGTAGCCTGTTCCACCATGGATTAATTAGACTTATCATTGTTCATCACTTAAGTCTCCATGGTGATAGCTGGCGAGATTTTATCGATTGGAATGGTTTTGATGATAGAGACCCGGCCCAGGTTGACAAGATTGTGATTAATGAAGCTAAGCCCGGGCCACCTGTGCCCTTCCATGTCCTACTTCCCTCTCCTAATCCCTTGATCGACCCTGATACTGACTTACCCGACATTATAACTGAGAAGACTGAGGCTATTAAAAATCCCATAAGCAAAAAGTCCAAGGCAAACCCTACTGTTGATGGCAAAGGAAAAAAGAATGCTCGGATTATCTCGAGAATGGCTAGGAATAAGCCTAAACATAGTGTTGAGCAGAAGCCCATAGTCCTTAGTGAGGATTCAGACTCTGACATAGAACACTTCTTAGCTAGTGAGTATCCTTACTCATAGGGTTTATGCTCTGAGCCACCTTACAATTTCATTTCCAATCTTCCCCCTTGCCTAAAGAATAATCCTAACTACCCTAGGATAAAACTACCTAACAAAACCCTCGGCAATGTAACCAAACCCTCACCTACACTTTCGAAGCCCGGACAGTCGTCCTGTGACCAATGTGATTTGTGGTTGGAACGATACTATATGGACGTTCCCCTACTTCAATCGAAAATCAAATCGCTAGAAAGTCAAGTTGCAGTATTGACCAGCCAAAGAGACAAACTCCAAGCAACTGATAGGAAGCAGAGAACCATTGGTTCCATCACTTTCAAGAATGTTGAATCGGCCACAGTCGTGGTCAACTCCAAATTGTCATGATCAAACTATCTTCTCGTCATACGGGTATGAATTTTGATATCATTTTAGTTTTGTGAATGACCAGGACTAATATAATGATGTGAGTTTGGTTTTCGAATAGCTTTGTCTATCCTTTGAAGTGGCTATGCCATAATGTTCTTCATCCTATACATTGTTTTCGCACTGCTAAAAATAAATGAAGTTTTGATTTGGATACACGATTTGCTCATGCCCAGTTTAGTCGTTGATAGATTTTTATCGGATTTGATTTGCTTTCAATTGGATTTGTTTTGTATCTAAATCTAAACCAGAGGTTTTTCATGCTAGATTCAGAGTATGATCATGTTTTGATTTGATTTCATTATGGTTAGTTTGTATGCTGTGATTGTCAAACGATTTCATGAGTTTGGTTGTTATGATATTTTAATATGTTGTGTCATATAATGTTCTAAATCGGGAATACAAATCTGATCGTTTTCGATTTGGAAAGGATGACTCTGTTTTTATGGAAACAATACTCTCATTTAATTCTATGCAAATGATATTCACGCCTGAATCATAGAACGGTTTTGATCCATGATGACTATGTTAAACCCCAGTCATTTGATTCGCTTGTTTGGATTGATGTGTATCTTCAGTTAGTAAGATCGATTTAATGAGTTGTATTCTTAGAAAAAATAGACTTGATTACAACTCTATTAATTTTAATTTTCAAACGAGTTTGTTAACTCAAATCGACCTATGTTATTGTTGTCAAATTCGTATGAGGAAATTCGGGTAATAGTCGTTTCAAAATGCATTCAAGAAATCATCTCGTGAATGATTTTGTCTACCCCAATTTGTAATAACAAACGATCGGCCAATTCTTACGAACTCTGTTACCAACTGATTGATCCTGTTATGATTTCATTTACGCGCTAGTTTCGAGTTAATTTGCTCATGGCACAGATAGTTTGTTATGTCAATACAGTTATGTCGATTTGGAAATGATCTTGTTTGGAGTCGATCGTGTCTCTTGTCTATGAGGCAGCATAACAATTGCCTGCGATTTGTTTTAATTATATCGATTTCAAATTTATATGAAACTATTTCATAATTGTTCGATTATGATTCTGTTCACCCGACTTTGTGGTAACAAACGAAACAGAGTACACGTATCTCTGTAGTCATTTGATTTATCTTGGTCTTGTTTGAGTTCAAAATGGTATAACAATTTCAAATTGAATGATTCGTTTTCAAATAGCTATTGGATGTTAGTTAAATTTAATTCTTTAATAGATTTGAATTGATTTTTATGTTGATTCTGTGTCTTATCTAGACCAGCTACAGAATCACAAGATTATGTAGCTAGTCTATAGAATTAGATTTTTTTTATCATTTTATTAATAAAATAGCCTTCTAACTTGTCTATTTTGATCACCTTTCAAGTACATCCAAATTGCATTGGACATGCTGGACAGTCTAGGGGATATTTGTGTGTTTTAGTTTTATTTTAGGTTCCTAGTTTAGTTAAACTTGGGATATCTTCCGAGATTTTGATATTTTAGGTTCCTAGTTTAGTTAAAAAGTTTTGATAACTTCCCCAGGGATGTTTTACCCTATGGAAGCTCTTTAAATACTTATTATTTTTTTGTAATAAGGGGCATCCTAACTTGTGGGAGAACTAGGCTATGGATTTCTAATACAAACTGAGACAGGAATTGATGTTATTGCTACAGCTTTCGCTTTCATAATATCAATCTTTTGTTTCAAGTTTATTCATGTCACTTTGCAGTTGATTATAGACTACTTTAGCTATCATAGTCTATTTTCAATATGATGTGATTCAATTAATGTGACCCATGTCTGATTTCTTTCAATACTTAAAAATACAACAATTACTTTATTCAGTTAATGAATGACATATTTCTCTTCTTCGTCAATTGAATTATTTTCTATAAGTATTTGCATACAGGTTTATCTAACTGTGAAGATTTATAAATCGTATGATTGTTGTAATTTTTATGTCTTGTTTGTCCTTTAATTATATTAAAGAGCACTGCAGCTTTCTGTTTACAAGGAGCTCCTGGACAATTCGGTGCGGGTTTCCTCCCTTTGATCAGCTAAGACGACCATCATTCACAGGACAAACCTGGAGCGTTTCTCCATGTCAGTTTGTTATTTATTTGCTTGATTAATTTGTTAGTATAATATTAGTAGTTTAGTTAGATATATGTTAGTTAGATGCGTAGTTAGAATTAGTATATTAGTTGTTTAGTTTAGTTAGTTTTTTGTTTTATTTATATTCATAAAATTATAAAATCAACAAAAATATCTTTCTCTATCTTAGGGCAGAATGCAAATGAGTTTTTCAGGTTTTATTTAAATCTGTAAATTGTAGATATTGTACATTTTGTGAATAAGATTTATTTATGTTAGTTAGATAGTTAATTAGATAGAGTTAGTATAGTATTATATAATAGATTGTATATAGAATAGTTAGTTTTGTTTTCGTTTGTTTAATAGTTTGTTTTAGTTAGATTAGTTTATTAGTTTGTTTAATAGTTAGTTTTAGTTAGATTAGTTAGTATATATTAGTTTTATTTTGTTTTTTTAGGACCTTAGATCGGCTAATGGAGCCGCTAAACCCGTCAGGGTGGTTCATCCCAAACGGCTTGGGTTATTAGACAACGTCAGACCGGTTCCACTCTCTCAGTTGACGGACGGTCAATTTTGCTTGTCAACAAATGGCACTAGAAGGAGGGCTTGAATTTAATTAATGGCACGAGGCAATCACAAGACTCCTCCACCACCTAATCGCTCACCTATAGTGACTAGAAGTCGTTCAAACGATAATATTCCCCTTCAAATAGAAACCACTTCTACCGACGATCCACAGATCACAGTTGAGCCAACAACCCCTAATCCTACAGGTGGTGACATACAAGAGATTGTCCGTCAATCTCTTATTAAAACACATAGTTCCTTAGCCCATTTAATTCAACCTAACCGTCCATGGGGACAACCTTTGGACTTCTCCGATATCAGAGAACAATTAGGTGACACTAACCTCATTGTGAATCCTTCAGATCCAATTGCAAATCCTGCTGCAGGAGGATATGGGATACCTCCTTCACCACCTCCATCATCTCCTTCCTCTTTCGGAGGAGATTCCTCTGAAGAAGGCAATTCCCCTTCTCATCCTTCCACACCCACTACCCCAATGGCAAATCAGAACAACCCTGCTAGACCCTGGCTTGATCAGGATGCCATAGCTGTACCTGGAGATCAACACCCTCTACCTAAACACTCGAATAAATGGCTTCCCAAGTTTGATCCTGACTCAAAACAGATCGTTGAAGATCACATTAAAAAGTTTATGTTAGCCATAAGACTCCGCAACGTCGAACATGAAGATGTTGTCTGTAGGTTGTTCCCCTATACCTTCGAGGGTAATGCATCCACATGGTACTTTTCCCAACAACCCCATACCATCGTGTCTTGGGAAAAGTTCGAGTCATTCTTTTTGGAAAATTTTGGAGACGATAAGCCTCTAGAAGTCCTAGTCATGGATCTTTCTAGCTTAAAAATGAACCCAAACGAAAAATTTAAAGACTTTAATCAAAGATTCCTAACACTCAAAAACTGAATCCCTGTGGATTCTATGCCTGCTGAGAGTCTTATAATAGCATACTACACTAAAGCTTTGCATCAAAGTATAACTATTTGGATTAAACGATCTAAGAAAGCCACGTTGTTAGAAGCCTTTGAGGAGGCCAACCAGATTGAAAAGGACATAATTAGTCTTAAAGACTCTACTAACAACGAAAATGAGTCTAGTGCTTCTTCTAAAAAGAAGATCGAAATCCTCCCTAGACCCACTCAAAGTAAAACACAACCTGAAAACTTTGATTTAGAAAACTTAACTAAAGTTGTTCAAAAACTGTCAAATCAAGTTATAGACTTGAAAAGGTCGACCGAAGAAGCTTCCTCGAGAAAAGGACCTTACAAACCCCCATTCTGAAATCCTTTTCCCGCTAACCTACCTAACCCAACCACCGAAGGCCTTAATCTAGAAAGTCTGCAATGTGCCCTTCAAACAATTCTAGAAGCCCAAGATAACTTGATGCATCCTGAGATACCTGAGGAGGTAGTTGAACAAGAAACAGTTCAAGAAGAAGAGTCTTCTCCAAACATTTTTGGACACTTCTCGGATAGCATCTTTCAAGCTAACTTCAAGAAAATTCATCCTTATAATACCAGGAGTAAGACAACAAACAAACCTTCTTCCGAAAATACTACAACTTCGCCTCCAAAGAAATCTAAATTTGCTGAGACTAAACAGAGTAATGTGAACCCCAACTTGGATTATGATGTAGTTGAAGATCTTAAAAAGTTGAGAGCTAACATTTTTGTTTATGAGTTATTGAAGTTTCCATTTTTGCTACAAAAAATGTTACAGAATATCTCGGAGAATGGCAAAAATGGTAATTCTAATGGTAACAAGGTTGTGCAGAACAAAGTTCCCCAGAAGACTTCCACTAAAAACAATCTTGATCCTCAAGATAAAGGAAGCCTTCCTGTAAGCAATGTAAATAATGTAAATAATGTATATAAAGTAGCCTTAGAAAATGCAAGTAAAAAGCCACAAGCTACTACTCTTAGTACTCGCAAAAATGTACCTCCATTCCTATTAACTTTCGAGATATTTAATAGAAACATGCACAATTGTATGTTAGACTCAGGAGTGTCATCCAATGTGATGCCTTGGTCTGTTTTCCAAAATATAAACGTAGAAGTTGAACCATCTACTTTAAAAATCATACAACTTGATCCGACAAATGTCAAAGTTATAGGCAAACTAAAGAATGTGCTTATTAGATTATCGTCTAAACCCAAGGTTCATCAAGTTATTGATATAATTGTTGTGGATATTCTAGAGGTGTATGGTCTGTTTTTAAGTAGGGACTGGTCAGAATAGCTACATGGTTATTTCGCAACAGATTGGTCCCATCTATGGCTTCCAGAAAATGGCAAGACTAATAAAATCAAAGTAAATCGTGAGCGCTACCTTATGTTCACGGTCACAGATTTGAACGATCCCAATGAACCGTATACACCTCCTACTGATTCACCCAAAGTACAAGGGATGGACACCTTCTTCGACAATTTCATGGCCGAGGCTTCACCTATCACCAATCCTGAACAACAGTCCAAGATTGTAGCATATATGCAGCCAACAACTTCCACGCAAAGGTCCCATGTACCCAATGCAAATCAAATTTGGTCTCTGTATTTCGATGGGTCAAAGTCCAAAGAAGGAGCTGGCATAGGCTCCATCATTATCGATCTGGCAGGTAACAAAACGTTGATGGCATGTAGGTTGGAATTTGAATGTACTAATAATACTGCAGAATATGAGGCTTTACTGCAAGGTCTCAGAAAATCTTTGGATATGAACATTCAAAATTTAACCGTCTTTGGCGACTCTGAAATAGTGGTTAGATAGGTAAGAGACTCTATCCACTGTCTGTCTTCGCATCTCAAAAGCTACCAGTCTGAGGTATGGAATTTAATGAATAAATTTTTTTCTTTCAATATAAATTCTATTACTAGATTGAATAACTCTGAAGCAGATTTATTAGCTAATGTAGCTTCTAAAATTCTTCCTGCAGAAGGCTTGTCCCCAGATGCATTCTCCGTTGAGCTGCTTTTTCGACCATCCATTCCCAACAACATCATGAACTGGAGAGTATTTGATGACGATCAGCAGATTATTAACTTTCTGCACATGGAAGAAACCTTTCAAGGCGCAGTGATAGACGAACACACGCACGACGATAATTTGCGTGATTTCACAGTAATACCACATCCGATAACAACTGAATCTTCATCGGATATGGTAAACTCGATCCCTAAATCTGTAGTTAGATTAGAGAAGTTTTACGATTTTCAAGATAAATTTAAAAAGACGGTCAATTGTAAAACCAATAGTTCCTCGTTATCTTATGAAAAAGTAAACTTAGGAACTAATGAAAATCCTCAGTGCATTAATCTAGGGTTGGGATGTTCTCAACAAGAAAAAGCTGCATTTATTAAATTGTTCAAAGAATTTAAAGATGTCTTTTCATGGACGTATGATGACCTTAAAACTTTCGACCCTAACATCATACAACATGTCATTCCGACGAAGCCCCAAACCTTACCCTTTCAACAAAAATTAAGGAAAATGCACCCCAAGCTCGAACTAACCATTCAAAAAGAATTGAATAAGCTCCTAAATGCTAAGATAATTTTTCCTGTTAGACAAACTCAATGGGTTTCTAACCTTGTCCCAGTCCAGAATAAAAGTGGGGAAATTCAACTCTGCGTCGATTTCTGAAACCTTAATAGAGCGTCTGATAAAGACAACTATCCTGTCCAGCCCATGGA
The DNA here is from genome assembly GCA_009831015.1 of Picea engelmannii. Lineage (NCBI taxonomy): Eukaryota > Viridiplantae > Streptophyta > Pinopsida > Pinales > Pinaceae > Picea > Picea engelmannii. The sequence continues at coordinate 1,886,445 of ML776667.1, forward strand.
ACAGATCCTTCAACAAGTATCTGGTTCTGAGAGGCTATCCTTATTGGATGGTTTCTCAGGATACAACCAAGTCTTGGTGTCTCCACCAGACCAACTTAAAACTACCTTCCGTACTTCGTGGGGCACTTATGCTTATCGCAAAATGCCCTTTGGATTGATTAATGTTGGAGCCACCTTTCAGAGAGAAATGTATATTTCTTTCTGAGTCTTAATCAATCAGTCCATCGTAGTTTACTTAGATGATGTGACTGTATTTTCTAAAAACAAAAACGATCATCTAGCTCACTTACGAGCCGTCCTACTGCGATGTCGCAAATACGACATCTCCTTGAATCCCAAAAAATCCATCTTTGCAGTAGAACAGGGTAAACTCTTGGGATTCATTGTGTCTAGCCAAGGGATGATTATTGACCCCGAAAGGACTCAAGTCATTGCAAAACTTCCCCCTCCTACATCCAAAAAGTCTATGCAGTCTTTCTTAGGCCAGATTAACTTCGTGAGAAGATTCGTCCCCAGTTTCTCTGAAATGGTCAGGCCTTTACAGAATTTGATAAAGAAAGACACCCAATATCACTGGGGACCCCTAGAAAATCAAGATTTTAATGCAATAAAGAAGGCCATAATAGACGCTCCGTCTCTCATGAGCCCATATTTTTCTCAAGACTTTACACTCTACACTTTTGCTTCTGACTGTTCCTATGCCGTCGTCCTAACCCAAAAGAATGCTGAGAAAAATGAAGTACCCATTTCCTTTATGAGCTCTGCTTTCAAGGCGTTGAACTTAATTACCCAGCGGTAGATGGGCAAGCCTACACTGTTTTCAAAGTAGTTAAGCACTTTCGGTCTTATCTTTTGAAGTCAAGGACGAAAGTCATTGTCCCCTACCCAGTCGTAAGGAACCTGTTAGTGCAGAAGGAACTAGGAGAAAAGAGAGCCAACTGGGTCACCTCCCTGCAGGCGTATGAATTAGAAATCACCCCAGCTCAAATAGTGAGAGGCCAAGGGTTGTGAAAGTTAGTTGTTGATTCAGCAGCAGGACAACAAGAAGAAAGCGATATGTCAAACCTAGGACAACGCGATCAAAGTCTAATCTGTTGTGCGCAAAACCCTGTCAGTCCTTGGTATGATGATATAAGATTTTTTCTTGAACATGGGTCATCCCCCCGTCACCTGGATCCCGCTAAAAGAAGAGCGTTGAGATTAAAGTCTGCCCCCTTTCATTTGGTTAATGGTGTTCTTTTTCGTCAGAATTTTGACGGCGTATTGATGCGTTGTCTTGAAAAGGATGAAGCAGAAAAAGTCTTGCTCGAGTTGCATGCAAGAGAAGCTGGTGGTAATTTTGGTCGTGACACCACTACTCATAAGGTTTTAAGATTTGGTTATTACTAGCCCACACTTTTTAGAGATTCCCATGCCTTGTATCATAAATGTATCATCTGTCAGAAAGCATCAGGGCAGTTACAAAAACTAGCCTTTCCTTTGCAGCCCGTTTCAGTAGATTCTCCTTTTCAACAGTGGGGCCTTGATATCATAGGTCCAATCAACCCTCCGTTCTCGCAACAACACAATTTTATTGTGACAACCGCAGATCACTTTACCCGATGGTCTGAAGCTGCTGCGTTAAGAACTGTCAACACCAGTCAGGTTATTGCCTTTCTAAATTCGAATATTATCACTCATTTCGGTATCCCTGACTGTTTAGTATTCGATAATGCTTCTTACTTTTCCTCTCTTGAGATGAGCGAATTCGCTTTGGAAAAAAGAATTAAGTTGAAGTATTCTGCTAGTTATTACCCCCAGGGTAACGGATTGGTAGAATCCACAAACAAGAACTTGATCAAAATAATCAAGAGAACGGTGGTTGAAAATCAATAAAATTGGCACAATGCACTGCTAAATGCATTATGGGATGATAGGGTAATGCCAAAAGTTGTTGTAGGTAACTCCCCCTTTTTTCTCATATATGGCAGAGAAGCAATTTTTCCACCTCACATTCTTCTTCCTTCACTTCAGTTGTCATAGAAAGTCCAAGAAAAAGATTGTCCCCCTTTGGAAAACCGAATTAACGCTTTGATGAAGCTAGAAGAGGTAAGAGCCCAAGCTAAACGTAAGTTAGATCAACATCAAAAATTGTTTCAAAGATGGTTCGATTCTAATTCTGCTTCTGATAGGAATTTTGAAGTAGGTGATCTCGTCTTGAAGTGGGACAAACCACACGGGGGGAAGGGTGAGCACACAAAATTTCAAAATTTGTGGCTTGGACCATTTTTAATTGTTGAAAAGTTGGGTCCCTATTCTTTTCGATTGAAAAATCTTGAAGGGTAGCCTAACACCTACCTGGTGAATGGCCAAGCCTTGAAAAGATACTTTGCTTGATAACTACCCTTGTATATCATGTACATATTTTTTCTTTTGTTTGCTTTTTCGTTTTGTTTTTGTTTTTGATTTGAATTTATCAATTTTTGTTTTTGGAAATACACATACCTGTACATTGAGATATTTAGACAAAGACAATAGAAAATTCCTTCGCTAAAATGACGGCTAAGAAAAGTGTATAAACATCAATGATATATTTCTGAAATTTATATCTATGTTGGAAAAGTCTGTTGTTTAAAAGACGATGGCTGATTTCGATCTCTGAGTAAAGCTTGCCATGATCATCTATTATATTTTTACGTTGTCCCTATTTCGTAAAGGAATGACTTAGAGGATGTCTCCCTGCCTTAGGAAGTTGTTTTTGTAAATAAAACATCTTTGGATCTCAATAAAGGACAGTTCTAAAAAATTCTGATGAGGTCTAAAAAATATGTTAAAATATCATGATTTTCAGCGTCACCCCGCTCAACTACAGATCTATGAAAAGAAAAAACAAAATAAATTATGAATAAGAGCTGCGGGAAGTGCTTTTAAACCCGCCGAGATGCTGAACAGGTCTGCTGGAAGCGGGTAAATGCATGCATGGCGCCAAGACAACTTCGTCGGGGTACTGAACAGGCCCCCTAGCAGCAAAGCAATGTCGGGTATATGAAAATTTGCAAATAAGAATCCTCTTAATGTCCTTTATTCTGATCCAGAACTTGTTGGCAGGATACAGATGTCAGAGTGGGTTAAATGACAACATTGTCGAGGCTATGGACGCTTGCTGGCAATAGTGGCTCTGTCAACAATATTGGAGATTTTATCTTTAATATCGTTACTTGTTGGTCTTAAGACTTTTATCAGTTATCATCCTTTAAACACTGCTGGAATAGTTGGTTAATGATGATGTTTATATGATTTTCTGGTTGTTGTTTTTGAGTTGAAATTATCTTTGTTGTCCTAATCTGAATTTGTTCCTTTTGGCAGAGATAACTGCTTCTACTAGTGTGTCTCCATTGTTGGCAGACAATTCACATTTTTCCACTGTCTTATAAGCTGCCTACACTAATGTTTTGTAAACATTAATTTTCTCGTCGCATTTTTCAAATAAATGACACTTTTTTTGTGACATTTGCACATTTACCTTCGTTGTTGTTTTCACCACTGTAAGCGTGAAAACTTGGTCTTTCGTAGTCGCATTAAAATAATTATTTGAACTGTCGTTATCCTTCTTGTTGATATGCCCATTGCGCTTACATTTCACTTATCTTTATGTAGTTTTCAAAACTCTTTTGATCTGTACTCTTTGGACATTCTTAGATTGATTGTGTGACTTTGTCTCATTGAATTGTGATGCATTAGCATTTGGATTTATATGTTCTTTGATTTGATCTACTTGACCATTGGTTTCATGAAAATACATAGGTGTTATGGTTAAATCCTTCATATATATCTTTTAACATGATACCTATGTTTGTGTTTTCAAAACTATTGGCATGTTGATTATATGAAGACCCATTGGCACATTGGTTAAACTCTTGATATGAGTTGTTACAATACATTGGTGCATGGTTAAACATTTGGTATTGGTATCAATTTGTATGATTGGTTTTAAAACTATGGCATAATGTTGATTGCGCGCATTGGTTTATACACTCACCATTGGTTTCATTGGTCGGCCAAGTGAGATGATTGTTGAACTATACTATAATGGGTAGAACAGCTATAAGCCAATGGTTGTACCTTGGCAATAACTATTATGCATGGCAGCAAACAGCTCCACCACCTTCACACGATGTCATTTATGCCTATCCCTTATCTCTTTTTTACCTCTGCTCACTCGGGTAACCCTTCGTGCACCCTGCTCCTGTGTATGCTATGATCCAAACACTGGCTCGTTCACCGTGTACTCAGCTCCATGGCACCAGTGGTACGAATCGAGCCAAACAGTAGCTAAGCCTTGCTACTGTTCGACAATGCCCAGAAAGACTTAGAGGATAACGGTTGGCTCACCTTCGTGCAGAGGTTTGAGGGTTTTAATTTATTTGTGGCACAACAGTTCGCCCTGACTTTTGATGGCTATAGAGCCAAGGTGGGTGACATCTAGTTGGAAATAAATGAGGAGTTTATTAGTTCTGCTACAGGGTTACCCTCCTCGAGACAGCGTTGGTTCAAAAATTCTAAGGTCGAGGAGGTTCCATGGCCACTACTATTCGTCTCGCGAAAGGTCACATCTTGTGACAGAGGTATGCCTATCTCTGCACTTAAACCACGATGGCACGATAATTTGATGGTGGTCAAACAATTCGTGACCTGTGAGGGTCGATATGGACTCGTTTTTCTCTACCACCTGTGTTTGTTAATGAATTTTATGGGATACCCATTGAATATGCCTTTCTATTTCCAGCGTAGCCTGTACAAAATGTCAAAAAGGTTTAAAAGGGAGAAGGCCGATAGTAGCCTGTTCCACCATGGATTAATTAGACTTATCATTTTTCATCACTTAAGTCTCCATGGTGATAGCTGGCGAGCTTTTATCGCTCGGAATGGTTTTGATGATACAGACCCGGCCCAGGTTGACAAGCCTGTGATTAATGAAGCTAAGGTTGGGCCACCCATGCCCTTCCATGTCCTACTGCCCTCTCCTAAGCCCTCGGTCGACCCTGATACTGACTTACCCGACATTATAACTGAGAAGACTGAGAATATTAAAAAGACCATAAGCAAAAAGGCCAAGGCAAACCCTACTGTTGATGGAAAAGGAAAAAAGAATGCTCGACTTATCTTGAGAATGGATAGGAATAAGCCTAAACCTAGTGTTGAGCAGAATCCCATAGTCCTTAGTGAGGATTCAGACTCTGACATAGAACGCTTCTTAGCTAGTAAGTATCCTTACTCACACGGTTTGTGCTCCGAGCCACCTTACAATTTCGTTTCCAATATTCCCCCTTGCCTAAAGAATAATCCTAACTACCCTGGGATCAAACTACCTAACGAAACCCTCAGCAATGTAACCAAAATCTCACCTGCACTTTCGAAGCCCGGACAGTCGTCCTGTAACCAATGTGATTTGTGGTTGGAATGATACTATATGGGCGTTCCCCTACTTCAATCGAAAATCAAATCGCTGGAAAGTCAAGTTGCAGTATTGACCAGCCAAAGAGACAAACTCCAAGCAACTGATAGGAAGTAGAGAACCATTGGTTCTATCACTTTCAAGAATGTTGAATCAGCCACAGTCGTGGTCAACTCCAAATTGTCATGATCAAGTTGTCTGCTCATCATACAGGTATGAATTTTGATATCATTTTAGTTTTGTGAATGACCAGGACTAATATAATGATGTGAATTTGGTTTTCAAATAGCTCTGTCTATCCTTTGAAGTGGCTATGTCATAATGTTGTTCATCCTGTACATTGTTTTCACACTGCTAAAAATAAATGAAGTTTTGATTTGGATACACGATTTGCTCATGCCTAGTTTAGTCGTTGATAGATTTTTATCGGATTTGATTTTCTTTCAATTGGATTTGTTTTGTATCTAAATCTGAACCAGAGGTTTTTCATGCTAGATTTAGAATATGATCATGTTTTGATTTGATTTCTTTATGGTTAGTTTGTATGCTGTGATTGTCAAACGATTTCATGAGTTTGGTGTTTATGATCTTTTAATATGCTGTGTCATATAATGTTCTAAATCGGGAATACAACTCTGATCATTTCTGAATTGGAAAGGATGACTCTGTTTTTATGGAAACAATACTCTCATTTAAGTCTGTGCAAATGATATTCATGCTTGAATCATAGAACGGTTTTGATCCATGACGACTATGTTAAACCCCAGTCGTTTGATTCGCTTGATTGGATTGATGTGTATCTTCAGTTAGTAAGATCGATTTTATGAGTTGTATTCGTATAAAAAATAGTCTTGATTACATCTCTGTTAATTTTAATTTTCAAATGAGTTTGTTAACTCAAATCGACCTATGTTATTGCTATCAAATTCGTATGAGGAAATTCGGGTAATAGTCGTTTCAAAATGCATTCAAGAAATGATCTCGTGAATGATTTTGTCTGCCCCAATTTGCAATAACAAACGATCGGC
>ML776667.1:1892956-1980001 GCA_009831015.1 Picea engelmannii
TGTTAACTCAAATCGACCTATGTTATTGCTATCAAATTCGTATGAGGAAATTCGGGTAATAGTCGTTTCAAAATGCATTCAAGAAATGATCTCGTGAATGATTTTGTCTGCCCCAATTTGCAATAACAAACGATCGGCCAATTCTTATGAACTCTATTACCAACTGATTGATCATGTTATGATTTCATTTATGCGCCAGTTTCGAGTTAATTTGCTCATGGCACAGATCGTTTGTTATGTCAATACAGTTATGTCGATTTGGAAATGATCTTGTTTGGATTCGATCCTGTCTCCTGTCTATGAGGCATCATAACAATTGCCTGTGATTTGTTTTAATTATATTGATTTCAAATTTATATGAAACGATTTCATAATTGTTTGATTATGATTATGTTCACCCAACTTTGTGGTAACAAATGAAACAGAGTACACGTATCTCTATAGTCATTTGATTGATCTTGGTCTTGTTTGAGTTCAAAATGGTATAAAAATTTCAAATTGAATGATTCGTTTTCAAATAGCTATTGGATGTTAGTTAAATTTAATTCTTTAATAGATTTGAATTGATTTTTATGTTGATTTTGTGTCTTATCTAGACCAGCTACAGAATCTCAAGATTCTGTAGCTAGTCTATAGAATTAGATTTTTTTTATCATTTTATTAATAAAATACCCTTCTAAATTGTCTATTTTGAACACCTTTTAGGTACATCCGAATTGCATTGGACATGTTGGACAGTCTAGGGGATATTTGTGTGTTTTAGTTTTATTTTAGGTTCCTAGTTTAGTTAAACTTGGGATATCTTCCCAGATTTTATGTAAACAGTTTTGATAACTTCCACAGGGATTTTTTACCCTGTGCAAGCTCTTTAAATACTTATTATTTTTTTGTAATAAGGGGCATCCTAACTTGTGGGAGAACTAGGCTATGGATTTCTAATACAAACTGAGACAATAATTGATGTTATTGCTACAGCTTTCGCTTTCATAATATCAATCTTTTGTTTCAAGTTTATGCATGTCACTTTGCAGTTGATTATAGACTACTTTAGCTATCATAGTCTATTGCAGAATGATGTGATTTAATTAATGTGATCCATGTCTGATTTCTTTCAATACTTAAAAATACAACAATTACTTTATTCAGTTAATGAATGACATATTTCTCTTCTTCATCAATTGAATTATTTTGTATAAGTCTTTGCATACAGGTTTATCTAACTGTGAAGATTTATAAATCATATGATTGTTGTAATTTTTATGTCTTGTTTGTCTTGTAATTATATTAAAGAGCACTGCAACTTTCTATTTACAAGGAGCTCCTGGACAATTCAGTGTGGGTTTCCTCCCTCCGATCAGCTAAGACGACCATCATTCACAGGACAAACCTGGAGCATTTCTCCAGGTCAGTTTGTTATTTATTTGCTTGATTAATTTGTTAGTATAATATTAGTAGTTTAGTTAGATATATGTTAGTTAGATAGTTAATTAGTTAGAGTTAGTATAGTATTAGATAATAGATTGTATATAGAATAGTTAGTTTTGATTTCTTTTGTTTAATAGTTGGTTTTAGTTAGATTAGTTTATTAGTTTGTTTAATAGTTAGTTTTAGTTAGATTAGTTAGTATAGATTATTTTTCTTTTGTTTTCTTAGGACCTTAGATCGGCTAACGGAGCCGCTAAACCCGTCAGGGTGGTTCATCCCAAACGGCTTGGGTTATTAGACAACCCTGGACCGGTTCCACTCTCTCAGTTAACGGACGGTCAATTTCGCCCGTCAACAGGGTGTGTGCACTAAATTTAGCAATGTGCGGTGTGCACACACATAATAATGGAGTGCATGGTGTGCATAGTATTGGCAGAGTGCAGAGAAACTTTGTTGGTGAGTGCGCAATGTGAGTATATGTTGTCGCGCGAGAATTTAGTTAATGGTGCATGGTGAGGGCGTACTAAAATTTGGCGTGGTGCAGTGCGTAGAGTGAAATGCATGGGGAATATCAGTGCATGACACAAAAATTGCACACAATAGGTAATAGTGTAATAATCAAAATCGCGTGTAGTGGATATTGACATGCGACAAAAACATAGTGCACGCAAGTTATTAGCGGGAAAGAGAAGTGATGCACAGTGGCTATAGGTGTGCAGAGCACGATTTACCTTGTGGTGTTTATGAACATAATAAATATGGGTGTACGGGTTAAAATTTGTGCACGAGAAATCATTTGGAGGGTGAAAAAAAATAGAAAACCAACGAATTTCTGCGACATTTTATACTGTTTGAACGCCATCTTTTTGAAGCGTGTTTTTTAGGCCCTTAAGAGCGTTTTTAGAAACGTAAAAACCACAAGAACATATTATAACAAGGTACACTTTGTCTCTACAACTCAAATGAAAGAGATCGGAGAGATATTTCTAATTCTATAAACCATTCGTCAAACGAAGATTTTATGAAAAAGTTGTTGCACAAACAATGGGGGGTAAATTTTAAGACCCAACTAACTTCAAAGAGCTATAACTTTCTTCTCCGGAATCAGATTGAGGTGCAAGAGCAGTAAATGGAAATATATTGAACCATATAAGACATTCCCAGAGCTTAATTAAATTTTTGGGCATGTTTAAAATGTTAAAAATGGAAAATAAGGTACTTGTAGAATTCCAGACCAAAAACACGAATTTGCCTAGAACTTCAACAGACTGTAACTAATAGCCCAGAACCCAGAAGAGGTGAAACTTGGATAGAGTGTCTAGAATAGGAATATGAAGAAACATAATTGAAATCCTATGAAAACTCCAATGGAGTAGGTGCAAAGATGCATAATTACAACACAAAGTTCCACCAAGTTGAAGAGTGAAGAGAAAAATTAATGGGCAAATTTCAAATAGCCATAACTTTCTACTCGAGACTCAGAATTGAGCATGGGAGTAGGTGTTGGAAAGGTATGAGATAGTAGAATATAATTATTCACCCAGAAAATTGATATGGGCATTCAATTTTTGGGGAAATCATAAGAAATAAATCTGATATATTATTGAACCAGAATGGCTCATATTTTCATGAGATTGTTGAAACAGTTAGCCTGACAGAGTTTTGTTGGCTGCACATTTTGCAGAGTCAACAAATATATCAGATAAGGATCAACACAGAGTCCATAGAAATGGAATATTCATAAGGAACTTATAGCCAGGAAGATGAAATTAGAGGGATGTATGTACATTTGGGCATTGAAGGAACAAACTCCAATGGACATGGAGAAGGAAGGGATGAAAACATGAATATGGTAGAGACCATTAAAAATTTGTAGAAGGATGTCCAAATCCATAAAGCTGAAAATGAAAGGCTTATGAGATCCAAGGAGTGGGAAGATGACTTCAACATGAAGTTAATGCAAGTCTTGAACAAAATAAAAAATAAATTGGATAAGGAGAGTGGCTCAAGAAAATCAGGAAGTAACTGGCCTCTTGATGATAAAAGAAGAACAAGAAATGTTAGCGGACATCACCACCACTCCTCGAGGTATTCCAATAAGAGAGCGCATAGTATCTCAAGTCCATCCCCTGTCAGGAAGCATAAGAAGTCTGGAGTGGATGAGTTACAAGGAGAAATGAACAAAATCAAACCTCCTGCATTTGATGGTGAGCACAAGAAGGATGAAGATGCAAAGACATAGATGTTGAGCATGAGAAAGTACTTTCAATTGCATAATTATTCTTCTCATGAAAAAAGTAGAATTTCCATATATGAGCTCAAGGGAAAGGCATCCATGTGGTAGGATCAACTTGTGCAAGTGCAGCACATTAAAGAGAAAAGTGTTACTTGGAGGGAATTCAAGAAGTATTTTGAGAAGAAATACTTGACTAAGAGATACTATGACAAGAAAATGAAAGAGTTCTTTGAACTCAAGCTTGGGAGTATGACCATAGATAAATATGAGAGAAGGTTTTTAGAACTGTTGAAGTATGTTTATTTCATCAATGATGAGATAGTTAAGATTCAGAGGTATTTGAGTGGATTTCCATCATTCACCAGTGAAAAAATACAGTATGATGATCCCAAGACATTGGAGGAGACCATAAGGCGAGATAAATGCCTATATGATAAAAAAAAGCAAGGCCAAATTTCCAAAAATATTGGGAATACAAAAGGAAATTCAAGATGGATCAAAGGAAGAAGGGAACTAAGCCACCATTCTTCAGAAATAATACTTAGGGACAAACAACTTCTAGAGAACCCATAATGTTTGATATAGGAGGTCAAAGGCTAAGACAACCACCTATACAATGTTGGGGTTGTAAAGGAGATCATATGTTCAGAGATTGTCCTCATAGAGGTGAAAAAGTGAAGACATTTCACAATGTACAACAAGATGAACTAATGGAGAACATGGGCAGAAATGTACCAAGGATCTATGTAGCCCTCGACAACAAGAAAGAAAAGTATTAGTCACATATGATTGAAGTGGAAGGTATGATCAACAACCAAACCATTACTATTTTAATTGATTCTTGAGCTAGTCATAGTTATATAGATACTAAGATGGTGGAAAGTTTGCATTTGCCAAGAAGCAAGCATGTAAAATATTGGTTGGTGCAACTGACTATAATATCTAAAAGAAAAGTTAATGAGATGGTTAAGTCATGTCTTATGGACATGAATGGACTGAACACTAGGGCAGATTTGAACATCTTGCCTTTAGGTTCTTATGACTATCTAATTGGGATGGATTGGTTGGACCACCATCATGGTATCCTAGGTTGTCATAACAAGGCATTTACTTGCTTGGATGAGGAATAGAACCTAAGGAAAGTGTAGGGAATTCCCAGGGTAGTAACCATCAAATAAATTTCAGCATTGCAGCTGAAGAGATGTTACAAAAAAGGGTTTCAAATATTTGCAGCCCATATGGAAGAGACACCTAAATATAAAGTGTCAAACTTGGAAGGTCATGCAGTCTTGGAAGATTTTGAAGATGTGTTCAAGAAGGTACCAGGACTACCCCCAAAGAGAGATATTGATTTCTCTATAAATTTAATGCTTGGAGCAGCTCCAATGTCAAAGAGTCCTTATAGAATGAGTACACCAACGTTGAAGGAGTTGCAAATGCAGCTTGAAGAACTTATTAAGAAGGGGTATATACAACCAAGTGTGTCACCTTGGGGTGCTCCAGTCTCGTTCTTGAATAAGAAAGATGGGACATTAATATTGTATATTGATTTCAGACAGCTGAATAAAGTGACTGTAAAGAACAAGTATCCTCTGCCAAGGACTGACGATCTCTTTGATCAATTGAAGGATGAAAAGATATTTTCAAAGATTGATCTCAAGTCAGGATACCATCAGGTAAGGATTAAAGAGGAAGATATCAACAAGACCACCTTCAGGACAAGGTATGGTAATTATGAGTTCATAGTGGTGCCATTTGGGTTGTCAAATGTACCAGTTGTTTTCATGTGCTTAATGAATGTTGTTTTCCGAGAATATTTAGACAAGTTTGTCATTGTATTTCTAGATGACATTCTTATATATTCTAAGTCAGAAGAAGATCATGAGCATCATTTGAGAATGGTGTTGCAATTATTAAGGGAGCATCAGTTGTATGCCAAGTTTAGCAAGTGTTCATTTTATCAGAAACAAATTCATTATTTGGAACATATCATTTCAGAGAATGGGATAGCAGTGGATCCTGAGAAGATAGAAGCCATTAGAGAATGGTCAGTGCCAAAGAATGTGATAGAGGTCATATCATTCATGGGCCTTGCAGGCTACTATAGGATATTTATTGAAGGATTCTCAAAGATTGCACACCCAATCACTTCCTTGCAAAGAAAGGGTGTAAAGTTTCAGTTGACATTGGATTGTGAAAAGAGTTTCCAACACTTGAAACAATTATTAACAAGTGATCGAATACTAAGAATTTTAGATCCAAATGAAGACTTCATTGTATGAAGATATGCATGTAAAGAAGTACTTGGTGGATTCCTCATTCAAAATGGGTTTGTTATATGTTATGAATCAAGGAAGTTGAAGAAGCATGAAAGACACTATGCCACTCATAATTTGGAGTTGGCGGCCATAGTGAATGCCTTGAGGAAATGGAGACACTACCTCATGGGGAAAAGTTTTCATCTAAGAACAGACCATAATGTTCTGAAATATTTATTTGATCAACCAACTCTAAATTCTAGGCAAAGAAGATGGTTAGAATTTCTCAGAGAATATGACTTTGATATAAAAAATATCAAGTGGAAAGAGAACAAAGTGGGTGATGCACTTAACAAAAGAGTGCATGAAATGCATGCTACAACCATTAGCATGTACCAATCATATTTGAAACAAAAAAATTTAGAGGATGCAAATTTACATTTGCATTACAGGGAATTATTGGCAAAATTACTGCAAGGTAATTTGCAACAGAAAATTGAAGATTATTAGCTAGATATTGATAAAATTCTCATGTATAGGGGCTGAATTTATGTACCAAATTCCCAGGAATTGAAAAATCTAATATTGAGGGAAATGAATAATGTACCTTATGTTGGGCCCCTAGGTTATCAGAAAACCATTGTAGTTGTCAAGGGCCAATATTATTAGCTAGGAATGAAGAAAGAAGTTGCAGATTTTATTGTCAAATGTTTGGAATGTCAAAAGGTAAAAGTTGAGCATAGACACCTATTTGGTTTGCTATAGCCATTACCCATTCCTGAGTGGAAATGGGAGGTTGTAACAATGGATTTGATCACCAAACTTCCCACAACAAACAAGAAACATGATTATATCATGGTAGTGGTGGATAAGCTTACTAAAGTTGCCCATTTTATTCCAGTTAAGCTCACTCACAAGGCAACCAACATTGTTGATAATTATATGAGAGAAATCGCTCGATTACATGTAATATCCAAGACAATTGTGTCTGATAGAGATCCAAAATTTACGTCAAATTTTTGGAATGGATTATTTAATGAATTTGGAACAAATTTGAATTTTAGTACAACTTATCATCCAGAATCAGATGGAAAAATAGAGAGGGTGAATCAAGTGATTGAAGATATGTTGAGGATGTATGTGATGGATAAACTATCAAAATGGGAAGACTACCTACACTTGGTAGATTTTGTTTATAACAATGGGTACCAAACATCTCTAAAGATGAGCCCATTTGAGGCACTTTATGGAAGAAAGTGAAACACACCGGTAAGCTAGGATAACCCAACATATAGAGCAGTGTTTGGGCCATATTTACTTAGGGAAATGGAGGAGAAAATGTTGAAAACAACACAAAATTTAAATGTTGCCCAAGACAGGAAGAAAATATATGTTGATAAGGGCATAACTCATAGGGAATTTAAAGTGGGAGACCATGTATTTTTAAAAGTGAAAGCCAACAAAAGTTCCCTGAAGTTGGGAAGGTGTTCAAAGTTGGCAGCTTTCTATTGTGGGCCAATTGAAATCTTAGAGAGGATTGGTCCAGTGGCTTACATCATTGCATTTCCTACATATATGTATGTTCATAATGTATTCCATGTATCATTGCTCAAGAAATATATACCTGATGCTAATCATGTTATTGATTGGAATGTGATCCAGGTGGAGAAAAAATGTGCTTTCCAAATGCATTAGGTACACATTCTAGACCGAAAAATCAAACAGCTCTAAAATCAAGCCATAGGGCGTGTAAAGGTCCAATGGACTTTGTATGGTCCTGAGGATGCTACTTGGGAGCATGAGGATGCAATGCAAGAATAATACCCGCATACTTTTGAGGATTTTTGAAATTTTGTTGTGTATGAGTACATAATGCACTGAGGATAGTGCATAAATAAGGGGAGGGGATTGTAATATCCCTAGACCGAACCCAATTGTAATGCAAATGAAAATGTACTTAAGATGGGGAGTTGTTTGATATCATTTTTGTATGTACTTTTCATGGCATAGTGCGTGCATGTACAACACAGTAAAATGAGAAAGTGTGCACATTCCAGGATACCGCGTGCAACATCTTAAGTGAGTGCGATTTTGAGGCCAGGGAGCCTTTGTTTATATGTTGTGTTTTATAGGCTGGTAAGCCAGTTTTTTGATTATTAGGCCGGAGAGCCTAGATGTTAAAGGTCAGTGTGCCTACTTTTGTATATGTCTCAGGAATAATATAAAATACATCGTTGCACGTAGACCGACGACGATAAAAGAGTATGGGGGAGTAAAATCCACTAGTTAGAGAAAGGGTGGGGGCTAAAATTTAAGGAAAAAAGGGGCTAAGATAGGGAGCTTAAGCCAAAAAGGAATATTATATTAATATTTATTAAAACATAAAGTATGGATAATTATTTTATCCTAAGTTATAAAGATGAGGAAAAGTGGGGCAAAGTAGCTCCCAACATGACAAGTGTCAAGTTGGGGACATGCATACATATTGTTGGGACTTAGTTCATTTTTTATAATTCTTTCCATCATTCAATCATCCAGTCAATCATCCATGGGAATTCACACATTCATTGAGTTATCCTCCGTACCTTCATGTCACTTTACCTGAACCTGTATCCATAGCCATACTTGTTTGTGTATCTAGTTAGCTTGGGAGTTGGACTGAAGAAGCGGGTTGTTAGGCCCATGGGATATTAAAGAGGTGGGTTGTCAGGCCTGTGAGAAATTCCTCTCTAGGTGAGAGAATTGTTGGGAATTGATTTCTTGAAGGTGTTAAACTGTAGCTACAGGGCTCTGAGACTTCCTGTCCAGCCTGTTGTTAAAGCCAAGAAAGGAAGTGCGGCACTTGAAGGATAGTTGAGAAGAGAAGGGGAACACTTCCTGGGTGGGATAGGCATGTGGGGAATGTGGGACTGTAGGCTGTTAGTTTGAGTTGGCACATGTGATGGAGTCTTTCATGTTGTCTATGAACCATTAACCTAGTTAGGAATCCCTTTACATGGGTGGAGTTTAGTCCCAGCTCGGGGGTGACCCACTGTTGAGAGTGATGAGCAATGTGGTCTAAGGTTGGGAGGTTCGTGGAAGGTTTGAACATAGTTGGTGACATTCTTACCAAGATAAATGTCAATTGTGTGATAAATTTACATGCTGCATTATTATTTACGTGTTTAGTTTTATGGGTTTATCTTGCGAGTGGATATAATTGTCTTTATATTTATGGGTATTTTCTATATATGTTCCATGTATACGTTACTGTCATTTATGTATGAATCCATGTATTTTTCCGTTTATGTTATATATATGCGTGTGTGTGTGTGTGTGTGTGTGTGTGTGTGTGTGTTTTAATTGCATGCAGTTCAAAAAATTTATGTGGCATAGCTCAGTTGGATGTTGGGTATGTTACAGTATGTTCCGCGGAGAGAATGAAAGAGTTTCTCTTGTGTATCATGGCTATCTTGGGTGGTTGGGGACGTTACACTCTTCACCTACTACCTGCACACAAATCAAACATTAGACCTTCCTCAAATATAATGACATATAAAGGATAATTGCATGTGAACATATCTAATATAATACTCAAGGACTATTAAAGTTACCAAACTTGAACCATAGATATCATAACAATTATTAAAACAAGTATTGGAGGGGTAAGAGAACATATATCTATATTAAACAATGAAAGAGATACAAAAAACAAATATATAGCTTGGTTTTTTTCTGCACTTCCAAGCTTAGAGTTTCTTTAGCTTCTCCTTAGACACCCTTTCTTGGTTGGAAGAAGCAAGGAAATATATCCACACCACAACTATAATATGATGGACTCTCACCTAGGATTATGTTATCTCTTATGTGATTTCCAACAATCAACTCTCTAGAAAAAGTTGACAAAAGGACTCTTTGATTTGTAATACACCTAGTTTTATCTCTAGGTTGTAATTATATATATGTACATATGATATATAGGCTTTTGAGCTAGTATGATATTAGTTTGAATTCTTATAATGTTTTGGGTTGGAGAGCCTAGCCTTGTGATTTGTACCACTAGTAGAATTTGGCAAATAAATGACTACGTGACTAAAAATTTTAGTCATGACATGAAAAAATGACTAAATTCTACTATTTTTTTACAACGCAGTTACAAATGACTAAATAGATGACTAATTTGATTTTTAGGAAAAAATTGAACATCTAAATAATTAGTCACACAAATAAAAACAACTAAATAAATGACTAATTTGATTGTCCGGTAAGCACAACTAAATAAATATTAGTCACATAATATAATTTGGAAACTTTATATACACTATAGCTATGTGGATGATTTAAAATATATTAATCAATGGTTATGAAAAATATATCATCTTCTGTAATATTATAATAGTATATAATATTATAATATTATATAATATTATAATATTGTTTTTATAATAATTCTTGTTATTATTTCACTCATTTCACAGAATACTTTCACTACATATGACAAATATTGTTGAAAATTATTGTATTCAGACTACTCTTTGAAGCGATGTGAGAATAATGTATTGATCACATTCATAATGTGATGAGGGGGAAGATAATTAAAGAGGCCATAGAATGTGGGAGAATATAGTGCTCTTCATAATTTGAAGAGGGCACACAGAAGGTGAGAGAATACGGTGCACTTCAAGTAATTATACAACTAGTCCATGAGCGCAAAGGGCATAAGTGCAGTGGTAAATATTTGACAAGGCAGAGGGAGGTGTGTTTGGGGTTTCAGGTAATATGTAACTAGTCCATGGGCGTAGAGGGAGTGGGTGTAGTGGTAAGTATTCGACGGGGCAGAAGGAGGTGTATTTTGGGTTTCATGCTTGACCAATATTGCACATATAGATTAGGTGTAGTGTTAAATATTCAATGGGGCAGAGGGAGGTGTAATTGGGTTTTTTTCCCTGACCAATATTGGAGCTCGTGAGAAGTATTGGAGCCGGTGAGGTCAGAATTGGAGCTAGATTCGACCAGAGGAGAGGGGTTTTATTTAATTGGACCATTCGATCTTTGAGTCAACTAGAGGAGAGGGTTTCTAGCTAATTCGAGAATTGGAGGTTGTATTTGGGTTTCAAGTAATACACATCTAGTCCATTGGATTAGAGGGAGTGCGTGTAGTTGTAATTATTTGATGGGGAAGAGGGAGGTATAAGTGGGGTTTCAGACCTAACCAATACTGCGTAGAGGGAGTGGGTGCATTGTTAAATATTTGATAGGGAAGAGGGAGGTGTAATTGGGGTTTCTAGCCTAACCAATATTGGAGCCCGTGAGGTATGAAATGGAGCTGGAGCCGACCAGATGAAAGGGTTTTTAGTTAATTGAACCATTGAATATTGGATCCAACCAGAGGAGAGGGGTTTTAGTTAATTAGAGAATTGGAGGTTGTATAGGTATATAAGCAGTTTCCATGGAGGATAAAAATGTTGTGGAGAGGATGTGGAGACTTTTGAAAATGCGAAGTAAGAATTCGAATTTACAGGGTCTTCTGCAACGAAATCACAGGTAAATAGATTTTGGTTTGAAAACCCTAGATGTCAATTTGTATTTTCTATTTTTATATTGGGATCTATTCCTTTATGGATATTTTCATTTGCAAATGCTAGATATTTATGTGAATGATGAATTTTCTTTGACAGATCTGGTGTTACTATATCTTCCACATCTGTCAATTAAAAAATACCATCACTCTGTACCTCATTAGAAATTGACCAGATTGTTTTGATGGGATGGGTGATTCGATGCTTGTGAGGGTAATTCCGGTGGTTATAATTTCTAGTTCTTAGGTGAGGTTAGTGTTGCCGATGATTTTTTTCAATAATACATAGCCATCAAAGCATTTCCACGCTGCTCCTCTCATTGCGCAATTGTTGGCGCAAGGCCTTGTGCGCTCCCGCTGAGTTGCTACTACACATTAAAGAAGATGTCATTAAATAATGTTTTTAGCTATGATGAATATGGTCGGTGATTAATTTTGAAGTTTCACATGATATGGTATTGGTAAAGTTGTTGAAGTTTTGGAACAATCACAACAATGGCTCTTTTGGTTACTTCTCATATATTATTTTTCTTCCATATATGGTTATCCCTCTCTTGTTGTCGTACACATAAATACACCACATTATAACCTTTTAAATAATTTCATTTTACTATGACTTAAAATTTGATCTACGCCAAAAAAAGGGTTATAATTATCATATCATTGTTTGCCATTTTCTTTTCACTTGATAAAAGGGAGAAAAGTAAACCAATTATCCAAATTATTTATTCTATAACAAAGCCACATAAGACTCCTTAACTTTGCAAGACCATATGCCCTATCCCTTTCAAATATTTAATTATAACTTAAGGGTAAAACCAACTTTCCTTTTGGTTATGAATTTAGTATTGTTCCATGCCCAAAGAAAAAATATGCTATATTACCATGATCTTTTCTCTTTGTATACCTTATTCCACTTGGAGGCTTTATATAAGAGTAGGTAAAGAATTTGAACTAGCACGAAAAAGGATAAAGTTTGTTTCAAATGGAAAGTGACGATGAATCATTAATTTTTGTCATTCTTATAATGTAAAGAAAAACAAGCAGCATTTGTGTCAAGGATTAAGAACCGAGAATATCACTGAGTTTGGTTGTATTTGATTGCACTGGCAGAATTCTCTACTGGAACAATTTGGCCATATGTGTGTATGGCATGGTTGGATGTATGATTGAAGGTTGTCTAATTGGAAACTGTAAATTTTTATTACAGTCGTTTACATATAGCATGGATAACATTCAAGTAGGGATTGGAATGATCTGTGAGCAAGCATTAGTGCGCTGCACTAGGATATGAGCATACATGAAAGGGTTGTCTTTCAGACCATGTCCACTCGACATTCAAAGAAACTTCCTATTGTAAAATCAATTAAAGACCTTGAAGATGATGAGGGTGCTGGAACTCAATCTTCTCAATTGGTCTGCCTTACATTGGAGAATGAAAATAAGGTGGTACACTCAAATACGGTTAGAAACGTTTCCATTGAAATACCCATACCACAGTTTGTTGTTGTGGATGTTAAATATAGTGTAACCTCAACAGGCTGACTGTACACTGCCAGCTGTACTTTCTATTCTTGTTTTTCTTGAGCCTATTTAGCTCAGCCATCTCCCATTGCATAGTACTTCTTCAGAACTTCTTCAGACTTACTTCTCATTGTACTTTTCTTCATACATTCCAATATACTGTTTTATGTTCTATTCTTTCTCTTTGCATTTCTCTCTTCACAATTTATCATGGTATTAGAGCTACAACAGTAAGCCTCTTCACACAGGTTGGATACCAACACGATCCTCATAGTGCAGAGCTTCACGGATCTTGAGAGCACGCGACACAGACTTTTTCACAAGGATTGGAGAGTTGTCTGCTATACTCTCAAAAGATCCTCGCAAGAAACTACCATGAGGAAGATCACTGTAAGAAGCTCACACGATGTAGCAAAGCGTACAATGCTCAAAAGAATGAGGAAGAAGAGAGTGTAGAAGAAGAAACTTTAAATATTCTTGTAATTTTTCAAGAATCATCAAAGATTCATGAAGAAGAGATGCAAGACGAAGGAACTCTTGAAGAACTCGAAGAATTCATTCAAATTCGTTAAATATTCCCACAGAAGGCAGAATTCTTTAAAGATTTACAAGCAATCGCTCAAATATGTCAAAGATTGTAGCAGAGAACAAAGAAATTGTGAAATTCTTTCAAATCTTTGAAAGATTCACAAAAATTTTCTTCTGCAGGAGAAAATTCCCTCAAATATAGCAAATACCGCGTCAAAAGTTCAAAGAACAACCATCGCAGCCGTAAGATTTATCCCATGAACAGATCTGAGGTGGAAATCCAGTTCAGAAGGGACGAGGAGAGTGTGAAAAGGTGAATGAATCTCAACTGTTAGATCTTCTGCAGAGGACCGATAGTCGTTGGATTAACGAGAAAGCGCATGAGGTTTAGTCCTCTAGAGCGCATAGGAGAAATTTTTGACTTGTGAAGTCACAAAATCCCGACATCATCTGGATCGTCCGTCAAGAGACACGTGGCGAGATCTCTGCATTTCGCTGACTCGCAAGGTGTAAAGGTCAGAAGATTGACGTGAGAATTCGCGAATCGCGAAATTCCAAGTCATTCAGCATCATTGGATCGTGATAGATCGTGAGCCATCGATATGATCAAATCACAAAATTGGGGATCGGGAGTTGGACGAGAAAAGAATACTGATCTCCAAAACTCCGATACGCGAAATCTCGACATCACGCATCGTGAAATCCTGAGAGTATTGTGAGTCGTCCATGTTAGAGGACAGGTGGCAGCAGATCCAAGCCATCACTCCTTTGGCATTTCAGAGTTCGAGATATCAGAGGTCTTGTTTGTGAAAGACACTCCACGGTGAAAGTCGCGAAATCGCGATTCATGAAATAGTGATAAGATCACAGCTGTCCATTTGTTTGGACATGTGGCGGACATCGAGGAAACCATCGGCATCTCAGTAATCGGGGTTCTCAGTTGATAGGGAATTTGCAGTTGGAAGTCGCAAAATCGTGAAATGACGAGGACTATCCATCTTGAGGGGACGCGTGGCGTAAATCTGAGGGCTCCGGAGAAATACCGAAAGGAGGAAAGCTCCATTATGGGGCCCAACTGACATCATCTCATCAAAACAAGGGATCAGGAATCTCCACGGTGAAACCCCCAAAGAAGACTTGAGTAGTCCATCTGTTGGGATGCGTGGCAGAGATCAAGGCTTTCAGAAAAAATCCCGATAGGAGAGTCCATCGACATTACGGGATTCAGAAAATCGCGGATCCTGGAGATGAGACGTCTGAAACATATCAAATCGCGAATTCATGAGGAGAATTTAGGACCGTCCAAATATAGGAGGACGCGTGATGGAGATCAAAGTAATCGGGAAATTTCCCGAAAGGAAAGGTCATCCATAGTGAAATCGAGAATCGGGAAATCGGGGATTCCGTGGACAAGAGATCCAATACATTTAGACATTCGAAACCCCGAATTTCAGAAAAGAGGTATGACTGTGGTCATATAAGGCAAGGTCGCGTGGACCATGAGTCTAGCCCAGAGGGCCAACTGAAGTCAGAGAAAATCGGGATTTCGAAGCCAAGAAAAACCCTGAAATAAAGATAAGGCCGCGGTCTTGTGAGAACTGGTCACATGGACTAGGGAAAAGCGAGGAGGGGCTAAGGCGAGCAAATCCATATCAAGAAATCGGTAAATCAGAGATCGGGGTTTCAAGAGGAAAAAGAACCGGAAAATCCTGTAGCGCTTTAACCTTTTGGCGTGTGGTCACATTGGTCGGAGACTAAGGGCCAATTCAAGGCCGATAATCTCTCATCGAAAATCGACGTTTCGGAAATCAGAAGTTGGAGAGTTCAAAAGTCTCGTTTAATGGAGTTCTGAAACCAGTGGAAATTACACGCAAGAGACAGGTAAGTAAGAATTTTTTTTTTGTTTTGCTGAATTCCTTAAAAGATGGCGACGTCTAGCAATTTAGGACCAACACAGGGTCTGATTCTTCTTGGAAAGAACTATGAGTTCTGGTCTCTTTGGATGAGATCCTTCTTACAAGCACAAGAGTGCTGGGATCCAGTGGATCTTGGATATGTGGAACCAGATCTAGCAGCCCTTTCTGCTATGTTAAATCCGTAGAGAATCGCTCAGGCAACACAGAGGAACAAAGAAAATAAAGCTAAATTTTGGATTCAAAATTATGTGGATGACTCGATTTTTTCAAAAATCACAGGCGCTGGTACTTCAAAACAGGCCTGGGACATGCTTAAATCTTCCTATCAAGGAAATGACAGGGTCAAAATAGTTAAACTGCAGACCTTGAGGACGCAATTCGAGACTCTAAGGATGACAGAGTCTGAAAATGTGGATCAGTTCATTACCAGAGTCATGGGCATCGTGAACCAGATTAGATTGACTGGTGAAACCATCACTGATCAATGCATTGTTGAGAAAATCCTCAGAAGTTTACCAAAGAAATTCGAAATGGTTGTAACAACAATCCTTGAATCCAAGGATCTGTCAAGTTTTTCAATAGATGAATTAATTGGTTCTCTGGTGACACATGAGACTAGATTGCATCTCACAAATGAGTCAATCTCGAATGCTTTCAAAACTCAATTCTCCTTCAGGAGAGGGAGAGACAAAGGAAGAAGCAGAGGTCACCAAGGAAGAGGGAGCAATCAAAGTAACCCTCACTCTAGTGGAGGTAACATACAACAATATCCGAAGCAAAATTTCCAAGGTCAAAGACATCAACAACAAAATCAACATCATACTTTCCAGCCTCAAAGAGGCAGAGGGAGAAGATCAAATGAGAAATCAAGCATACAATTCTATTACTGCAAAAAGTATGGGCACTATGAATTTGAATGTAGGAATAAGCAAGCAGATCAACTCTTAGGCATAGAACATGTGTCAAATCATATGGGAGACACCTCAAGAGGTATGTTTCTCTCATGCCACAAGACTGAAGAATAGCCTAAAGATCTCTGGTTGCTAGAGAGTGGATGCAGCAATCACATGACTGGTAACAAAGAATTACTTCCATGCATTGATTCTTCAATCTCATCTGATATTACACTTGGAAATGATTACTTAGTCAAGGTTCAAGGAAAAGGAACTGTTCATATTCTTACTAAACCGAATGTCAAGAAAGACATAAGCAATGTCTATCATGTTCCAGATTTGAAACATAATTTGCTAAGTGTAGGACAACTCATTGAACATGGCTATAAGGTACTTTTTGAGGGAGCATCTTGCAAGATATATGAAAAAATCCCAGGCAGAAAATTGATTTATGAAATCCATATGACTCCAAATAGGATGTTTCCCCTTACCCTCAGAACTCCAAATCTGAGTCAACCATATGCACAGAGTGCATCCACCCTGAATGAAACTCTGGTTTGGCATACAAGATTTGGACATCTACCATTTCAGAGTCTAAGTCTTCTTCAGAAGAACTCCATGGTCAAAGGTATTCCCATATTTAAAGAGAAAATTCCCCCATGTGAGTCTTGCATACTTGGAAAACATAAGAGAACTAGTTTTCCACAGTCTTCCAATCAAGCCAAACATCATCTTGAACTTGTTCACACTGACCTATGTGGACCAATGCAAATAGAGTCAATAGGTGGTAGATTTTACTTTCTAACGTTTATTGATTATTTTAGCAGAAAAATATGGATCTATTTTCTTAGACACAAGTCTGAAACTTTTGCAAAATTCAAAGAATTCAAGGCAGAAGCTAAAAAACAGAGTGGCAAATATATCAAAGAACTCAGGTCAGATGGAGGAGGAGAATACAACTCTAGAGAATTTGCAAATTTATGCAAATCACAAGGCATTATTAAGCAAACAACAACCAGACATACTCCACAACAGAATGGAGTGGCTGAAAGGAAAAATCGGACAATAATGAATATGGCAAGAACACTTCTCAAAGATAAAAGTTTGTCAAATAGGTTTTTGGCTGAAGCAGTAGCATGCTCAGTTTATCTCTTGAATAGATCTCCAACCACAAGTCTAAAGATGAAAGTCCCTCAAGAATCATAGAGTGGGACAAAGCTCAATGTAGCACATCTAAGGACATTTGGATGCATAACATACACTCACATACCTTTCGAATTAAGGAAGAAACTTGATGACAAAAGTGAGAAATGTATTTTCACTAGATATAGTGAAACATCTAAAGCTTACAGGCTTTACAATCCAATCACCAAGAAACTAATTCTTAGCAGAGATGTAAAATTTATGGAAAATCAATTCTGGAATGATTCAGAAAATCAACAGATGGACAGTCAAAATCCATTGCTGCCAAGTTCTAAAAACGCAGAAAATTCAGAACAACAAGTACCTCAAACTATTCTTCCAAGATTGTAGGTACAAAGACAACCTGAAAATTCTCAGGATAACTCAACTTCCAACAGAGAATCATTCTTTGAACCACAAAATCAGAGAACTCGAAGTTTGAGAGAAATCCATAAGCAGTTGGATGACTTTGAACAACACAACCTTTTTGCTTTAATGTCATGCCAACCTACATCCTTTAAGGAAGCATCTAAGGAGCCACATTGGGTTCAAGCCATGAACCAAGAAATTGACTCCATTGAGAAGAACAAGACATGGGATCTTGTTGATTTGCCAAGTCACAAGAAGAGTATTGGTGTCAAGTGGGTTTACAAAACTAAACTCAATGAAAAAGGGCAGATCGAAAAACACAAGTCAAGGCAGATCGAAAAACATAAGGCAAGACTTGTTGCCAAAGGATTCTCACAACAACCAGGTACTGATTATGGTGAAACTTTTGCTCGAGTAGCAAGATTAGACACTGTAAGGACTATATTGGCCATAGCAGCACAACACAAATGGCAAGTTTACCAGATGGATGTCATGTCAGCATTCCTGAATGGTTTCTTAGAAGAAGAAGTTTATGTCGATCAACCACCTGGATTCGAAGTCCAAGAGCACCCAACCAAAGTATATCGGTTGAAGAAGGCCTTGTATGGCTTAAAGCAAGCTCCAAGATCTTGGTACAACATAATTGACACTTATCTGATCAAAAGTGGTTTCAGTAGAAGCCAAAATGAACCAACTCTTTACACCAAAACAGATCAACACGGTAAAATTTTGATTGTATGTTTATATGTTGATGACGTTATCTATACGGGAAATATCGAGTTAACAAATTTTAAGCATGCCATGCAATCTGAGTTTGAGATGACAGATCTTGGCATAATGAAATATTTTTTAGGGATTGAGGTTCATAAATCAGCCAAAGGCATTTTTTTCTATCAGCAAAAGTATGCAGCAGACATCATCAAAAGATTTTGCATGGAAGAATGCAATCCAGCAGAAACCCCCATACCACTAGGCACAAAATTGAGCAAGAATGATGAAGGTCCTACAGTGGACTCTACCCTGTACAAAAGTTTAGTAGGCAGTTTGTTGTATCTTACAGCAACTAGGCCTGGCATTATGTATGCAACCAACCTTGTTTCCGGATTCATGGAATCCCCCAAAGATTCTCATTGGAAAATGGCGAAACGAATTCTGAGATATGTAGCAGGAACTCTCAATTTCGGCTTATGGTACACTAAATCTGATAGTAATCAACTTTCTGGTTACACAGAAAGTGATTTTGTAGGTAGCCTAGATGACAGGAAAAGCACATCTGGACATGTTTTTCAACTGGGCATGAACCTAATCTCATGGGCATCAAAGAAGAAGCCAATTGTTTCAATATCTTCTACAGCGGCAGAGTATGTCGCTACTACCTCAGCTTCCTATCAAGCTGTGTGGATGAGAAGAATATTGAAAGATATTCCACATACAGAAAAGGATCCAACTCCTATTTTCTCTGACAATACATCAGCAATTGCTTTATCTAAAAATCATGTATTTCACAAGAAAAGCAAACACATTGACACTCATTTTCATTTCATATGCGAGCTAGTCAATAATGGTGATATTGCACTACAATTCTGTGGTTCTCAAGATCAGCTTGCTGATATCTTTACAAAGCCACTAGGAAAATCGGTTTTTGATTTTCAGAGACAACACTTAGGCATAATCAGTGAGATGCAGTCTAGTCTCATATGAAAGAGATTACTCAATGAATTTTGTGCATCCCCCGCCATACTTGCGTGGAAGGGTTATGGTAGAAAATTCAAACTCCGTTGAGTATGATTTAGATGATGGAGATGACGATTGGCTTCAAGAGAGACTAAAATATTTTGTATCATGTGAAAACAGTAATGATATTTATCAACACATTCAGAAAGAATATGTGCGTCATTTTTTTCGATTTACATAATGAAAATCATAGGTAATGCGCAAGCCTCCCTGCATGAGTGAGGTCAATGTCGATGTTGGAATATCCAGTTATGATTCAAGAAGACATGAATGAGGAGACAAGTTTGTGAAGTTGAATTCGAAATTATTTGACAGTCATAATAAAAAGCCTGCGTGACGAGACATCAAATTCCTAAATGTTGAAGTTGTTGTAGAGATGAACACTGGTCATTTATTAGTGGATTTGGAAGCAAACGCTCAAGTTTCTAGTTTACATCCCAGCCTCAAGAAGAGATTATCATAAACACCATAGTAGAATAGTCTATGCCTGGTAGTACTAATTAGATTGATGCCAGAAATGCAATTGATGTTAATAGTTATGGCAGTGAACATGATGAGGAACATGAAAATCCACCCAATATGTTCAATGAAGATACAACTGAATATCGTAATAAAACAATTAAAAAAACTACCCAATATGCTTACTGAAGCTAGAGATGCATTTGATACTAGCACCGGTGACAAAGATTAAAAGGAGTTTGTGCAGTTAAATCAATTTATTTTAGATAATTCTCAAAATGTAGAAAATGTATCCACAACAAATACAGTGAGTACAACACAAGAAGATCAACCACATCTGAATCAACTTGAAACCGAACAACTAGAGTATTTTTGTGGTCAGAAGCAGCCTGATACATAAGTGATGAAATAAGACGAAGAAAATTATCATTAAAGACAACCTGGACTAAAAACTTTGAGCAAAAAGAAGGAAAGATTGTCATCAGAAGCAACCTGAAATGGAAGCAAAAGAATTTGGAATTCTATGTTTGCGTTTAAGCGGAGAAATCGTTCCTTTTAGCTCAATGTTTTATGTTCTTATGATGTCACGTTGAAATTTTATAAGACTGTGTTCTTCCCATTGGAGAGATCAAGAATGTTATAGGGTTCATCTCAATTGCTCAATTTTGACCAGAGAAAGCTCGATTCATCTGTTAAGAGAAAATATGAATGATATAAATATTAAGTAGATTGTGAACGATCTGATCCAGCTTCAACTATCCACAGATGATTCCAGAAAACCATTACTGAAAGAGGATGATGGATTAAAAAAAAAAATTCAAATAATTACCGACATAAATGGATGCACTTCACTTGAAAAGCAAGCATTTTGCAAATGAGTATTGGACGTTTCGAGACAGCCATATAAAGTGACTGACATGTGATCTAAAGGAAAAATTGAAAGGTGCCTTCACCAGTATTTAAAAATATAACTATCAGAATTATATTTCGATTAACGACACTGGAATATCTGCATCATATAAAAATCCGATGGAAAATAATTATAAACACTTTTTAAGAAAACCCAACGAATGACACGGAAATAATTAAAACAAATTATTTTTGTTAAGTAATATATGGGAAGTTTGAGTTCAGTTATGTAACTTTTTAACTAAAGAAATGATCCATCAAAGGAGATAAAAGTAGCAGTAGCAAGCATGGGAGAAGAAATTGTTCAGAAGACAAACATTTCTGAAGGAGAAAATTTAGAGAAAATTCTGAGAGAGAATTTTGGAAAAAATTTCAGAGAGTAGTATGCTTGGAGTGCTATGAGGATTGATTCATTTCATTCTTTTATTACATGTTCAACATGTATGATGGAATCGTCGTATCAGGGGGTCTTGTGAAGTAGCGAAAAGGATAAAGCGATGATGAGTTCGTTGGCCTTCATAAGGTAAACATTTACTTTTTAGGTTGTTGTATTAAAGCTCGATGTTATTTGATGCTAATCTGTTTCTATATGCAGGCTTTCTCCTTGCAATTCACCACCATGGCTCCATTCCTTCTTGGCTCAGCGCTCTTTTTATTTTTCAGGCTTGGTCTTTCTATTGTACATCATGTCTAGAGGGGATAAAGACCATATACCTATCCCTAGTCTATGCAGAGACTTGTAGATTTCAAAAATTTATGGATTTGTATGTGGAGCCTTTTAAATGAAAATCAATTTCTTTCTCACTCTGAACTATCTCTTGATCTTTCTTTAAAATCCCCAATTTTCCTCATCTTTATTAATTTAACACTTTTAATTCAGAATATATATATATATATATATATATATATATATATAATTTTAAAATCACATAATGCACTATGGATAATATATGTATATATTTCTTTCTTTTAGTTATTTCAAGGTACATCTTTTGTTATTTTTAATTTTGTAATTAATTTTGTTATTTCTCATATCCTAACTTTTAAATAACATAAAGAAAACATCAAATCATTAAAAGTATTACTCTATTATATTCTTCAAACTAATGTTCATTTAATGAACTTGTCTTTTAATTAGATCATTTTTTTATTTGAATTTCTCTAGTTTTTTTTGTTAACTTGTTAAAGTAAAAATAAAACATTTTCTTTTTCAATTTTGTATTTTCTTTATTAAATTTGATTTCTTACTTCAAATGTATAAAATCCCACATAAAAGTAATTAAATTATGAAATAGTATGAAAATCATAAATTAAATAAAAATCAAATATTGCTAAAAGTAAAGTTATAAGGCAAAGGAATTCATGTTTGGACTGCAGGTTAGGGGAAAATTGGCCTAAAGTTTAATACACTTTATTTTCCGGGGCTTTAAGCCTAGGGTGATATTCTCATTTCTTCTTGCCTAGCCCCATGAGAGGTTGAAAATGATGATGTTGGAGACTCTCTAGTCCCTCGACGTCAACATATTTTTGGCGACCATACTAGGGACGACCGTTCAATGGTTTGTTCCTAGTTTTTATTTAAATTCTTTCAATTTTATTTTTTAGTCTTCCTAGACCTCAATGTCTCAACCGATTGGAATCCTGTTTGGTGGTTGTAACCTTGTGGTTTTAGATACTAACCCTGGGAAGGTAATTCGCGAGTATGGCTTGTTTGATTTTGAAGAAGACCTATATAATTCCCCTTGGTTTGTACCCACTCCCTTGAAGTTCGCTCACTCGGTGAACCCTTTACCTCACAAATTCAAAAATCATTTGCCTCTCTTTCATGGCGATGGAACTGTTACAATGATTGAACATCTTCATGTGTTTTTGAATGCTTGCGCCATTCTTGGAGTAAATAATAATGATAGTTTCATGTTGTTGTTTATGAATGCCCTTCAGGGCTATGCTGACTCTTTATTTTCCAACCTTCTTGATGGATGCATCTCTACCTAGTTTGAACTTTCTCACTAGTTTACTTCTACCTTTGGGAACTTAGATAATCCTTATGAACATCTTAAGAGGTTTAGCCAATTACACATAAAGGATGATGAGAGCATTCTTACTTTTAATCTCCAATTTATCAAGTTATACAATTTCATTTCTACTCCCATTCGCCCTACCAACTTGGCTTCCCTATTGAATTACTACGAACTTCTAGCTCCTCTTTAATGATGGCAGTTGGAAGAAAAGATTGTTCAAAACCTAGAGCTATCCCTATCCACTTGCCTCGACTTAGAAGATAAAATATGTAGAATAGGTTACTCCTTTGGTGTTTATGATTCACACACGGAGTTGTCTTGTTTAATCACCATCATTATGAGCTTACAAGATCGCTTGTTCTTTCTTGAATCTAAATATTCAAATAATACTGGGATTATATTTCGGGAGCCCTCCCTCTCAGGGTCTACTTATAATGAAACAAATACTTGTGGTAAAGATTTTGGATGTGAAGAGGATTATGATTATATCATGATTCTTAATGATCAATCCAACTCTCACAATTCCACCTCTCACACCCTTCTTAAACGTCATAAAGAAACTCAACCCCAAAATCATCTTTCATCTCAAGCTTCTTATCTGTATGCATACAATGGAAATTTTGATTGTGGAAATGAAGAAATCAATTCTAACAATGTCAAACCAATTTATGATACATTTTTATTCAATGATAATACTAATGAGTGGTAAAATGATGTATACCCACATGACTTTAATGATACATAGGAGGAGTCCTCTTTTGAATATATATATATATATATATATATATATATATGAGTTCAATCAAGATCTTAAACTATATAAAAAAAATCATAATCCTTTACATCAATCAAAAGAGGATAAAGAACATGGCACCATTGAGCATGCCCCCCTTGGTTGTAATTTTCATTTCAATGATAGTGACTATTGTAGAGACATTCCTATGTTTTTTAATCTATGTTCTGAATCTTCTTTGCATCATGACATCCTTGTTCCTGATAGAAAGGTCCCCAAAGGAAATGATAATTTGTTTGATGAATTCATGAATCATTCCTTTAAGGTACAAATCCTAAACCCTAAATCGAATTCAATCAACACCTTCCTTGTTACTGGAAACGCATCTGTTGGTTGGCATGCCTTGGAGGTTGGTGGTCAGTTCTTTTGGGTATTGATTAATCATATTTCGACACCATATACATCTATTGGTTGGTATTTTGGCAATCCCTCCATGCACAAACTTTTCAAACTCATAAGACCCACATGCAAAGCAGGTGACACATTCCTTTACGCTAAATTTCATCCAATCTGAGTCCAAGCTAATGGTTTTATTTCCTTTGTACATAAATAAACAAAAAATAAATAATAATAATAATAATGATAAAAGTTACGGGAAGGGATTGATTAGTTTTGGGTTGATTTCACAATTACTCAATTTATTTTCTCATTTTTTTCTTTCTTTTTATTTTTTCTCTTTTGATGTTCAGAAGTGATGGAGCAATGGTTGGTGATATTAAAAGGTAGGATATCTATATATTATTAATTGATTTACCAAATGTGTTTTGGTAGAAAATAGAATTGCAGGTGAACCAAGTTGCCTTCCTTTTTCATAATCCCTTCTTGTCTACCATGTGCTTGCTATGCTTGACATCCTTACTTGGCACATTCGTTAGTACTATCCCCTCTTCCTTCATTCCCTTTCTCTGTCCCCTTCATTTTGAGATGCCTCCAGCATACATATTGTGGATGCTCAGTGTTAAACTTTGGTCTTTCCCTCAACACACATCCATGATATTTTTCTAGCCTTGTAATCATTTTTGTCAATATCTTAAGAGTCATCCCTTTGGATTATATAACAAGACCAAACCCCCTCATAATTACTACTTTACATGAGTTATTCCACAAAGTCTTGATCCATGAATCCCTTGACCTCCATCGTGTCTCCCCCTGTTGTATAACCTGGTCCACCCAACCTTGTCGGCCTCTTCTTGTTCCACATCAAGTCACCCTTAGTCCTATCATCGCCCTTCCCTTCTCCTTTCCTACAGAGAATCAAGGATCGTATGTTATTGTTTAAATCTTGCATGCCACTGTAAGCAATGCACATCTGCTGATTGGCAATTGTTGACGATGATTTTTGTCAACAGTACTTAGCTGACAAAGTTTTGCCAAGCTCCCCCTCTCATTGCGCAATTGCTGGTGCAAGGCCTTGTGCACTCTCACTGAGTTGCTTCTACACATTAAACAAGATGTCGTCAAATAATATTTTTAGCTATGATGAAGATGGTCAGTGATTAATTTTAAAGTTGCACATGATACGAGATTGGTAAAGTTTTTGAAGTTCTGGAACAATCACAAAAGTGTCTCTCTTTGTTACTTCTCATATATTATTTTGCTTCCATATATGGTTGGCCCTCTCTTGTTTTCATACACATCAATACGCCACATTCTAACCTTTTAAATAATTTCCTTTTACTATGCCTTAAAATTTGATCTACGCCAAAAGCAAGGTTATAATTATCATATCAGTGTTTGCCATTTTATTTTCACTTGATAAAAGGGGGAAACGAAAACCAAGTATCCAAATTATTTATTCTATAGAAAAGCCACATAATACTCCTTAAGTTTGCATGACCATATGCCCTATCCCTTTCAAATATTTAATTATAACTTAAGGTTAAAACAAACTTTCCTTTTGGTTATGAATTTAATATTGTTCCATGCCCAAAGCAGAAATATGCTATATTGCCATGATCATTTCTCTTTGTATACCTTATTCCACTTGGAGGCTTTATATAAGAGTAGGGTAAAGAATTTGAAACAACGGGCAAAAGGATAAACTTTGTTTCAAATGGAAGGAGACGACGACTCATTAATTTTTAGCATTCTTATAATGTAAAACAAAACAAGCAACATTTGTGTTGAGGATTAAGAACCGAGAATATCACTGAGTTTTGTTGTATTTGGTTGCACTGGCAGAATTCTCTACTGGAACAATCAACAACTGTCATGGTTGGATGTATGATTGGAGACTGTCTAATTAGCAACTGTAAAGTTTGATTATAGTCGTTAACATATAACATGGATAACAATCAAGTAGGGATTGGAATGATCTGTGAACAAGCATTAGAGCGTTGCACTAGGAGATGAGCGGACATGAAAGGGTTTTCTTTCAGACCACGTCCACTCGACATTCAAAGAAAATTCGTATTGTAAAATCAATTAAATACCTTGAAGACGATGAGGGTGCTGGAACTCAATCTTCTCAACTTGTCCGCCTTATATTGGAGAATCAAAATAAGGTGGTATACTCAAATACGGTTAGAAAAGTTTCCACTGAAATACCCATACCACAGTTTTTTGTCGTAATCATATGAAAGAGATTACTCATTGAATTTTGTGCAGCCCCCACCATACTTACATGGAAGAGTTATGGTAGAAAAATCAGAATCTATTGAGTATGATTTAGATGATAGAGATGACGATTGGCTTCAAGAGCGACTAAACTATTTAGTATCATGTGAAAATAGTAATGATCTTTATCATCACATTCAGAAAGAATATTTGTGTCATTTTTTCTGATTTACATAATGAAAATCAGAGGTAATGCACAAGCCTCCCTGCATGAGTGAGGTCAATGTCAATGTTGGAATATCTAGTTATGACACAAGCAGACATGAATGAGGAGCCAAGTTTGTGAAGTTGAATTCATAATTATTTGACAGTCATAATAAAAAGCCTGTGTGACGAGACATCAAATTCCTAAATGTTGGAGTTGTTGTAGAGATGAACACTAGTCATTCATTAGTGAATTTGGAATCAAACGCTCAAGTTTCTAGTTTACAGTCCCAGCCTCAAGAAGATCTTATCATAAACACCGCAATAGAACAATCAATGTCTGGTAGTACATTGATGCAAGAAATGCAATTGATGTTAATACTTATGGCAGTGAACATGATGAGGAATGTGAAAATCCACCCAATATGTTCAATGAAGATACAATTGAACATGGTAATAAAACAATAAAAAATCTACCCAATATTCTTACTGAAGCTAGAGATGCACTTGATACTAGAACTGGTGACAAATATCAAAAAGAGTCTGTGCAGTTAAATAAATTTATTTTAGATCAAAATGTAGAAAATGTA
This sequence comes from Picea engelmannii, assembly GCA_009831015.1. Lineage (NCBI taxonomy): Eukaryota > Viridiplantae > Streptophyta > Pinopsida > Pinales > Pinaceae > Picea > Picea engelmannii. The sequence continues at coordinate 1,920,111 of ML776667.1, forward strand.
TCCACAACAAATGTAGTGAGTACAACACAAGAGGATCAGCCACATATGGATCAACCTGAAACCGAACAACTAGACTCTTTTTGTGGTCAGAAGTAGCTTGTTACAACAGTGATGAAAGAAACGAAGAAAATTCTCATCAAAGACAGGATGGACTAAGAACTTTGAACGAAAAGAAGGAAGATAGTCATCAGAAGCAACCTGAAATGGAAGAAAATTAATTTGGAATTCTATGTCTGCGTTTAAGCGGTGAAATCATTTCCTTTAAACACAATGTTTTATGTTCTTATCATATCTTATGGTGTCGCATTGAAATATTATAAGACTTTGTTCTGCCCATTGGAGAGATTAGGAAAGTTACAGGGTTCATCTTAGTTGCTCAATTTCGACCAGAGAAAGCCCGAATCATCTGCTAAGAGAAAATATGAATGATATGAATATGAAGTAGATTCTAAATGATGTGATCCAGCTTCAACTATACACATATGGTTCCAGAAAACCATTACTGAAAGAGGATGATGGATTAAAAAAAAATTGTCAAATAATTGCGAACATAAATGGATGCACTTCACTTGAAAAAAAAGCAATTTGCAAATGAGTTTTAGATGTTTCGAGATAGACATACAAGGGATCGATCTACTATAAAACTCCTAATAGGTGATCTGAAGGAAACATTGAAAGGGATCGATCTACTATAAAAATCCGATGGAAATTAATTATAAACACTATTTAAGAAAACGCAACGAATGACACGGAAATAATTTAAAAATTTTATTTTTGTTAAGTTATATATGGGCTGTTTGACTTCATTTATGGAACTGTTAAAATGAATAAATGGGCCAGCAAAGGAGATAAAAGAAGCAACGCCAAAGAAGCATGGGGAGAAATTGTTCTGAAGACAGAAATTTTTGAAGGAGAAAATTTAGAGAAAATTCTGGGAGAGAACTTTGGCAGAAATTTCAGAGAGTAGTATGCTTGGAGTGCTATGAGGATTGTTTCATTTCATTTTTTTCTTACATGTTCAGCAGGTATTGACAGAATCGTCGACAATAGGGGGTCTTGTCAAGCAACGAAAAGGATAAAGTGAGGATGAGTTTGCTGGTCTTCATAATTTAAAGGTTTACTTGTTAGGTTGTTGTATTAAAGCTCGATGTTATTCGATGCTAATCGGTTTCTATATGCAGGTTTTCTTCTTGCGATTCGTCACCATAGCTCCATTCCTTCTCGGCTCAACTTTCTTTTTCTTTTTCAGCCTTGGTCTTTCTATTGTACATTGTGTCTAAACGGGCTAAAGACCATATACTTGGCCCTAGTTTACTGAGAGACTTGTAGATTTCAAAAATTTATGAATTTGTATGGGAATCCTTTTAAATGAAAATTAATATCTTTCTCACTTTGAACTATCTCTTGATCTTTCTTTAAAATCCTCAGTTTTCCTATCTTTATTAATTTAACACTTTGAATTTAGAATATAAAAAAAATTATATAATTTTAAAATCAAATAATGCACTATGGATAATATATGTGTATATATTTATTTCCTTTAGTTTTCAAGGTATAGCTTTTGTTATTTTTAATTTTGTAAGTAATTTTGTTATTTATCATATCCTAAATTCTAAAGAATAAAAAAAAAAACATTAAAAGTATTACTCTGTTATATTCTTCAAATTAATGTTTCTTTAATGAACTTTTATTTTAATTAGATCAATTTTTTATTTGAATTTCTCTAGTTTTTGGTTAACTTGTTACTTTTTGCTAAAGTAAAAATAAAACATTTCCCTTTTCATTTTTGTATTTTCTTTATTAAATTCGATTTCTTACTCCAATTGTATAAATTCCCATATATAAGTAAATAAATTATGAAATAACATGAAAATCATAAATTGAATAAAAAACAAATATTGCTAAAAGGAAAGTTATCAGGCAAAGGAATTCATGCTTGGACTGTAGGTTATGGGAAAATTGGCCTAGAGTTCAATGCACTTTCTTGTCCAGGGATTTAATCCTAGGGTGATATTCCTGTCTCTTCTCACCTAACCCTACAAGAGGTTGAAAATGTTGATGTTGGATACTCTGTAGTCACTCGACGTCAATAGTGAGGTGTTGTTTTGTGAGAGGTGAGGGCTAAAGGTGAATGTCTTAAGTTGAAAGTCTAAAGGTGAAATGATTATGTTTAAAGGTTAATGGAAGGCTTTTGGTTAATGGTGAAAGGCTCTCTTAAGACCCTACCCTTGAGAGAGCCTTTCATGATTATGTATTCCTTTGAAGGCCTCACCCTTAGTAGCCAATGTGAGCACTAGAAAACCTTGACATCGTATCTTTTGTTCAATGTTGAGACTCTTAAATTTCTAGGATATTTCTTGTACTTGCACCTTATTTATATATTCTCTTACTTAAACATTCAAGTGTTTGATAGACACTTAGTTTTTTCTCTCTCTTCTTTCAATATTGATTGGGTTGTTGTTTTTTCACTCCCACTTTTTGTGCCTACATTGCATGTATTTTTATATGGAGAATAAGGAATAAGTTAATATTTGAGGGAGGGATGATTAGACCATTCCATGCCTTCCATAGGGTTATGTATGCCTTTGAAGGCCTCACCCTTAGTAGCCTACATGAGCACTAGAACGACTTAACATCCTCTCTTTTGTTCAGTGTTGAGACTCTTAAATTTATATCATGTTCTTATACTTACACATTATTTATATCTTCTCTTAGTTAAACATTGAATTTTTTGATAGACACTTAGTTCTTTCTCTCTCTTCTTTCAATATCGATTGGGGATTTTCTTTTCAACTCCCACTTTTTTTCTCTGTAATGAACCTTGATTTTTGATCAAAATCTGGACCAGGGGTCAAATTTTAGCTCAAAAATAAACGTTCTCGAAATTGCCTCAAATCGGACGTGAGCATAGCCCTCGTCATCACGAACCCAACACAACTTGTTTCATATTAAATGGACGTCGGGAGCGAGAGATATTGCGATATGTCTGAATCACCAAACAGTAAAAAAAATGGATGTTGACTGAGCAGTCCATACAGTCTGTCTGGTCTGACGTGGCAGGGCCATACGACCATACGCTGACATGGCAGAGGTGACGTGGAAATCCATTATTGGCAAATGTGGGTGAATTATTTGCTGACACATGTCCTTTGGGTGGCCAATAGTATGAGGACACGTGGCCGGGTCCGAGGGTGCCACGTGTCACTCATTGTTTGGTTTATTGGCTCTGGTGTTAATCAAAAAATATTGTGGTCGATCGGATTCGAACCGGTGACCTCCCCCACCATGTAAAGTCTTCTCACAGTCTGAGTTGCCAATGCCCCACTGTATTAATTCTTAATATGAAATGTTTTCATATTTATTTAAAGTTGAGTATGGTAATGTTCGAGCCGCGACCGGGCTGGGGCTTAGCCCCAGCCCTTGGTCGCGCCCCATATTGTATATGACCATGCCTTATGTAAAGGGGGCATGTGTTTGTTTAAAATGGTTTGAAAGGTTAAGTATTAAGCCCACGGTTATGTGCCAGCGCCATATGACCATGCCTTTGATGTGCGCGTGGGATTTATATGTTTCAAACAATTACGAAGCCCGTGGTCGTATTACATGTGACCCTATAGTATATGCGCGCGGATTGCATTTGGTTTTGGTTTGGATGGTTATAACCAATAGTTGGTTGGACACTTGTCATTTCACCATTGGCTTGAAATCTATCCCCTTTTTGTGCTAGCCCGTGGTTTCGGGTGGTTGCTCATATGCCCGTGGTCTAGGCGGTTAGGGGGCTAGACGTGCCTAACCGTTCGACATTTTAGCCAGTTATGCGGTGTTGGGTTTAAACACGCATTTTGGAGCGTGTTCTTGGTTCAAGAACACAGGGGTGCATTTTGGTGAACCAATTTCAGCAAGCTTGAAGGAGGAAAATGGAGGAGGCCTAACTTCTTCATCTTTTGGCCGATTGAGGTGTCCTAAAATCCCAGCTAGGGGTTTTTGGATGTCCTGAATCCATTGGCACTATTATCAAGGCCATTTGAAGACTTTGTCTACAAGTTTTTCACCATTGAAGTTTCTGGAAGCTTTAGGGAGTTTGAAGCCCTCGTTGATGGAGGACATGGTTTGGTGAGCCTATGTTTGTTTTCTGTGATTGAATAATCATTTTTGGCTAATTGATATGCTCTGAACAAATTGAGACGGGTTTCAGAGGTTTTTGATGACTTTTATAAGTGTTTTTTCCAAAGATAAGCTCAAGGACGCTTATGGCCACATGTAGAAGAGGTCATGCCCGGATGAGCCATAATCCGTTTTCAGAGTTCTATTAGTCATTTTTTGGGTTTTTATGTGTTCTCATCTCAATGGTACAGTATGTTTTTCCATTGGAGTTGAGCAGCAGCTTGTAAAAGAACTTTTGACTAATTAATCCCAGAGAGCCAAGTCCATTGATGGAGGCTCAAGGAGATGTAGCCTGAAGGGGGGTGAACTCCTTTATCATGTTGTGGTTGTTCTAAGTTTGATGGTTTATTTGTTGCAAGTTATGTTGTTGTGTATTTATTGAAAGTACATATATAACCATTTAAAAGAACATATCCTCACACATAAGCATTTACAAAAAGATACATGAACTTAACACATAAGTTTATCTTGCATATTTTAACACATGAAGCAAGGTCCTATAAAGTTTATTTTAATGACGTAGAGGGTGCTTGCATAGCATAACAAGTCAGCCTTCTATTTTCAGATCAGGTGGTATCAGAGCATAGTTTGTTTTGCTCATGTGTTTGCCATTGATAGCTTGAGATTTAGCTATTGGTATTGTGCAAGTTTTGTGTTGAAGTTTGATATCTTGCAAAGATGGAGGAAGCTTCAAGTATTGATAGTTCTCATACATCTTCATTATCTAAATTCTTTGACAAAGAAGAGATTCTAACTATGAGAGATTTGATGAAAGAGATGTGTGAAGACAGAAATGTGAACATTGCCCTTGAAGAGCAGTTGAAGGCCATGAAGAAGGAGAAAGACCAGCTTCTTGAAAGGTTGCATGAGATGGATACTCAACTCCATGAGGCAAAGGAAACCCTTACCAAGTACATGCATGAACATAAGGTATGAAATCTTAGTTTATCTTCTAATTCCTCTAAAGATGTGCATGAACATAAGGTATGCAATGTTAGTTTATCTTCTAATTCCTCTCAATATGAATGTTTTGGTGCTTGTGAAAAACACACAAGAGGAATAGGGTCCAAGTTATTGTTAAAAATGGACTATGAAGGTAGAGGTTTGGGCAAGCATGCACAAGGCATTGTTGAGTCTATTGTTGTTGAAGAAAGACCAAAGTATTGTGGTCTTGGATATGAATGAAGATATGGAGCAAATTCCAAAGTCGAGGAGACAAGGGAAAAAGTTCCAAGGAAAAATTTTGTTCTAAGTTAACCTCCTCAAGAAGGCTTTAAAGGTGAAAGTTCAAGAACTTTTGTTGAAATTTCAATCCCTCCAGCATACAAGGCTTGTGTTCAAGATGAATGCGAATGTGTGAAACAAGAGAGTTGTGACAGTGATGAGGACAAGAACACTATTGATGATCTTCAAAGGAGAGCTTGTAACTCTTCAGATTCACCTCCTCAAAGAGGAGATAAAGGTGAATTCTCCAGGTATAATTCCGCTTATCATTCAGTTGCTTTTGATTATGTATGTAAAAATGGAAGAAAGAATCCATGTACATATTGTGGTTTATATAACCATCATGTTTCAAAATGTTGGAAAAGATTAACCGCTTTCAGGAAACTTTATAAGCAAAGACAACATGAAAAGAGGATGCAAAAGATTTGCACTCATTGTCAGAAGCAGGGTCATCTCATTGACCAATGTTGGACATTGCATCCAACCACTCATCCACGACACAAGAAGCAGTTGGATAAAGAGTTTGAAAAGAATGGAAGAGGAGATTCCATCATCGATGTGAGTCAAGATGATTCACAAGAGGACGAAGTTCAGCAGAAAAAGTCACCGTTGAGTTGGCTTGGTAAGAAATGGTTGGATTTCTTGAGCAAGTAAGGCTTGCATTTTCTGTTGTAAATGCACTTTTCAGCGTTATGTGTGCATTTATGGGAAGCATTTTTTGTTGTAAATGCAATTCATATGAAGGCAATTTTGTTTGTTGCACAAATTCGCCAGGAGGATGTAAAAGATGGATATGATGTTCACTTGTTACTGCCATTTATCTTTTTCATTTCAACTCTTATGTACCCACATGTTTCAGGGTTTTGTACTTATGTTTGTACTGGAAGGAGAGTTGAAGAGTCATGCACATGCATTTGTTTTTATGTATGTGTAAGAAGTGAACCTGGTGATGGTTCATCATGAGTGATTCATGATTGTAACATGATTGTGTATCATGTTTTTTGACCGGTGTTGATGATTGTCTGACGACTATGTGTGTCGATCATGCTTTTTGACTTGTGTTTAGTCGATGGTGTTTATTGGCTTGTAAGTTGATTTTGTGTACACCGATATGCAGGAAAACGCCATGTGCTTTGATGAAGTACAAGATGTGACAGTTTGCTTGAAGAAAAAAAGATTTTGTTGGCATCATTTTTCAGTCTTGTATAATTGGTTTTCAAGATTGATGGTTTTCTTGGCTTGTGACAAGATGTCGCAGGAAGGTTTTTGCAGCCATTGGAGAGTTGATTGTGTTGACGCCAAAGAGTTCGCAAGAGGGAATTGATTCTCAGTGGGAAGGTTGGCAGTCTTCCAAGCACAGAGAGAACAGTGGGTCAGCAGCAGCTAGAGAGCAGTGGTTGAAGGACATAGTCCGTTGCAGTGCAGGGCATGTCAAGGTATCCAGGTGATTGTCGAAAAGTCTTTTCAATTAGAATCAGTTGATATAAATTGAAAGCAGATAGATAATCATAAGCTTTTGTGGGTCCAAAAGCCTTTCAGTGGGAAGGTGTGATCAAAATCTGGACCAGGGGTCAAATTTTAGCTCAAAAATGAACATTCTCTAAATTGCCTCAAATCGGACGTGAGTGTAGCCCTCATCGTCACAAACCCAACGCAACTCATTTTGTATCAAACGGACGCCGAGAGAGAGAGATATTGCGATCTATCCGAATCACGAAACAGTAAAAAAAATGGATGTTGACTAGGCAGTCCGTACAGTCCGTACAGTCTAACGTGGCAGGGTCGTACAACCGTACGCTGACATGGAAGAGGTGACATGGCAATCCGTTATTGGCAGATGTGGGTAAATTATTTTCTGACACGTGTCCTTTGGGTGGCCAATAGTATGAGGACACGTGGCCCAATCTGAGGGTGCCACGTGTCACTCATTGTTTGGTTTATTGGCTCTGGTGTTAATCAAAAAATATTGTGGTCGACCAGATTCGAACCGGTGACCTCCCCCACCGTGTAAAGTCTTCGCATAGTCCGAGTTTCCAACGTGCCACTGTATTAATTCTTAATATGAAATGTTTTCATATTTATTTAAAGTTGAGTATGGTAATGTTCGGGCCACGACCGGCCCGGGGCTTAGCCCCAACCCTTAGTCGCGCGTCGTATTGTATATGACCATGCCTTTTTTAAAGGGGTCGTACATTTTTTTAAAATGGTTTGAACGGTTAAGTGTTAAGCCCACGGTTATGTGCCAACGCCATATGACCATGCCCTTGATGTGCGCACGGGATTTACATGTTTCAAACAATTATGAAGCCCGTGGTCGTATTACATGTGACCCTACACTATATGCGCGTGGATTGCATTTGGTTTTGGTTTGGACGGTTATAACCAATAGTTGGTTGGACACTTGTCTTTTCACCATTGGCTTGAAATCTAGCCCCTTTTTGTGCTAGCCCATGGTTTCGGGTGGTTGCTCATATGCCCGTGGTCTAGGCGGTTAGGGGGCTGGGCGCGCCTAACCGTTCGACAGTTTAGCCAGTTATGTGGTGTTGGTTTTAAACATGCATTTTGGAGCGTGTTCTTGGTTCAAGCACACAGGGGTGCATTTTGGTGAACCAGTTTCAGCAAGCTTGAAGGAGGAAAATGGAGGAGGCCTAACTTCTTCATCTTTTGGCCGATTGAGGTGTCGTAAAAGCCCAACTAGGGGTTTTTGGACGTCCTGAATCCATTGGAACTATTATCAAGGCCATTTGAAGACTTTTTCTGCAAGTGTTTCACCATTGAAGTTTCAGGAAGCTCTAGGGAGTTTGAAGCCCTCATTGATGGAGGACATGGTTTGGTGAGCCTATGTTTGTTTTCTGTGATTGAATAATCATTTTTGGCTAATTGATATGCTCTAAACACATTGAGACAGGTTTCATAGGCTGTTGAGGACTTTTACAGGTGTTTTTTCCAAAGATAATCTCAGGGAAGCTTATGGCCACATGTAGAGGAGGTCATGCCCGGATGAGCCATGATCCGTTTTCAGAGTTCTATTAGTCATTTTTGGGGTTTTTATGTGTTCTGATCTCAATGGTACAGTATTTTTTTCCATTGGAGTTGAGTAGTAGCTTGTAAAAGAACTTTTGACTAATTAATCGCAGAGAGCCAAGTCCATTGATGGAGGCTCAAGGAGATGTAGCCTGAAGGGGGGTGAACTCCTTTATCATGTTGTGATTGTTCTGAGTTTGATGGATTATTTGTTGCAAGTTATGTTGTTGTGTATTTATTGAAAGTACATATATAACCATTTAAAATAACATATCCTCACACATAAGAATTTACAAAAAGATACATGAACTTAACACATAAGTTTATCTTGCATATTTTAACACATGAAGCAAGGTCCTGTAAAGTTTATTTTAATGAAGTAGAGGGTGCATGCATAGCATAACAAGTCAGCCTTCTATTTTAAGATCAATTTTATGGCCTCAAAAATTTCTTGTTGCATATTATTGTTCCCATTTTGATGAACATGACATATAATATGGTTTTCAATTCGAACATTTCATGCCACATACAACAAATATTTCCTATTCTACATAAAATAGTTCACAATCCCAATTCAATGCCGAGGGTTTAGTTTATAATTGATTTGTAAATATAATTTATCCTAATATGAATTTATAAGTTAATTTTAAGTACTAATATATCTTAGTGACATATGTTTAGTTTGTTCTATCAATCAAAAGACATATGCTTAGTTTGTTCAAAATATTTTTCAAAAAAAGGGGTATATTGTTTTCAATCACCGAGTAATTATTTAAATATATATAGATAAGAGTTTCATTCTAATAGTAGGTAAATATTTTTCCTCTAACTAATATTTCTCCTGTTTCTCTTCAATTATAATCGATAAGTCAACATAGACCTCATATAGAACAGGGTTCATGCTTCCAATCCAAGATATATCCTCCAATGTATTTTTGCTTCTGCATGATCATTACTACTTCCAGAAACAAGGACATCTCTAGCTAGATATGTCCACACTCATGAAGGGGTTTGTGGTTACACATAGGGTCCTCTTGGTCATGGATACATTAGGAGGAATATTAACTAGAGGCACCATAGTCTATGTCTGTGTTGGTTTGAAGACCCCATCTGTTTTGGTTAGAAAACTATGGTGAGAAATATATTTGATGCATGTATTATTGTTTTGAAGCTAGTAGATCTAAACTATAATCACAAGTGTGGTCACTTTATAGCATTCTTCAATATCATAAAAATGGAACTCTGATAGTTTTAGAAAAAAATGTAACTCTGATAGTTTCACTGCATGATAGCTTTAGAAAACAATTCTTTCAAGCTCCTTCAAGTGCCCCCAAAATCATTAATTTGCAATAACTTGGCCAAAACTGAGAGTGGGAAGCTACATTAAGAACTACATGCTCCAGAAGACTGTCAAACTGTAGAGGATTCAGATATGCAAATGTTGATAAAATCCTCCTTCTATGACACCTTTCTCATTTACTATTGGCTTCTCTGAGCAATGCTTTCTTTTCCCAACCTCTCTTCACAACTAGAAAATGAAATTCCATAGACTAGATTAGTTCCTTGTCAATGTTATTGTTGTTAACAACAACTTAGTTGATTTTGTGCGCTTGTACTATCTAAATTACCCGATATTTGTTAATTAATATATCAAATTAATATTGGAATGTCGAACATCAAATATGACTCAAATTCGAAGGTTGAAAACAGATGAATACCATGCATATGATGAGAGAATAGTCAATGAGAATGATATGGATAGATATCCATGTCCATGTAATGATTGTCTCGGTGAAAAGGTGAGAAAAACAAATTTGATTTATAGACATATGCTAAGACATGGGAATAGTGGTGTAAGCCCCTGGAACATAAATTATTATGAATATATGATACAATTGCATAGTATGAGAGATGAATAGGTACCTGATGCAGGAGCATCATCGTCATCATTCAATGAGGCATGGTGGAAAGTGATTCAACATCCATCTCAACACACTTTAACTAGTCTGGATCCCAAGGAGGGCACGCCACTTTAATTTTGAGACCTTTGTAATTAAACATCCCATGATATATTTAGGATAAAGCTATTATGTGTTCTCCAAGAGATTTTAATTTTATTTAATGCTTGCAGGATTGTACATATTTTGAGCGTCGACTCATATCTAAATTGAAATTGTTCATTTATTATAATAATCTTAGTGATAGGAATCTTTTTATTGTGATATAAAAGCTCTAGAATAGTCTAGAGGGAAGGCTTGAGAATCCCCTCCATTTATAAATCAATGTAATCTATGCCAAGAAGAGGTTGTTGTTGTTGTTGTTATTTTTGTTGTTAAAGGTTGTTGTTGTTGTTGTTGTTGTTGAAGTTTGTTAAAACTCTTGTAAACTATTGTTAAATAAATACAAAAGAAGAGAATTGCTTTTAATTTCTATGAATGTGAATTTGTTTATCTCTGAGTAATTGGATAAATGTTATGTTTTTATCTCTGTGTTTGTGTGTGTGCATCAAAATGGTTGGTTAAATGATTTCTAAATTCTATTATAAGTTTCAAGTGTTTCTCTTTTGAAATATCAGTGCAAGGATTCAAAAGTGCCAATCCAAGGTGTGTGCGGGAGGCCGAACCATCTACAGATTTAGAAGCTTGGGAGAGATAGTGTAAGTTTACACAAAGAGAGAACAAGGAGTGTTGCTACACTCAAACTAGTGTAAAATATCAGAGGAGAGACGAAGTGCAAAGAGTGCAGAGAGCCAACACTTCATTAAGTCTTGATAAAGATCAGGAGGGATAGTGCAAGGAGTGCGCAGGTGAATTTTTCAATTCAAAATTCCAATAGATAAGCACAAAGTGTGCGTAGAATTCCGATGCTTAAAAGTGAACAAAATGTCAGGAGGGATAGCGAAAGTAAGTCCCCAAGAGGAGGAATCTCTTTATTTTAGGGATGAGTGGATGAGATCAGTTCAGAAAAAATAGGAATCCTTCATAGTCATTTGATCAAGGAGAAGGAGCATGGTTATAAATCCCCAAGTCCTTCGAACTTCTCTACTCTCATATATTAGAGTTTTTTTTTGCAAGTGAGCCCCAAATCTATGAATTTTTGGAGTGAATCTCCACCGTCGATCAGTGGAGGAGTGCAATTCATTGGATCCCTAAGTGGTTTGGAGATTCGACACCCTGGGAGAATTTGGTCATTGTTGCATGGGGTGGAGAATCCCCCAAAGTCCTGAAGTTCCATATTTAATCTGGACCTTCAATTTACAGGTAAATGTGATTCATATATTTCCAAGTTGTTCAGAATTTGGCTATTCAAGAAGTTTTGGGTGACAATTTTTTTTGTGTGGAAAAGTCATGAAGCCCCAGAGTCTTTCTTAGTCCTAGATCATACCAAGGAGTGTAGACCATTAATCCTCAAACTCACCAGGAGTTCAGAGGGTCAGATATTCAGGAGAACTTTGTTGGTCGAGGTTGGAGCAGAGAAAACTAATGACGATCGAAGTTTCAGAGCGCTAGAGTAAATGCTTCCAAATTTATTCGAAGGTTTTAAGCTCGAGGTCACATGTAAGACTTCGCTGGAGAAAGAGGACCCTCAAGAATAGTAAATTTCATGGAGTGTGGGAAAATAAAAAGGCCTATGGTAAGAGTTTAAGGGTTCTATGAGGACCCGCGAGAAACTTTGACTCCTTTGTAATTCAATCCTAGACCGAGAGGTCGTGCGAGCCCATAGGGGGTTTGAATCAAGTGGTATCAGAGAAGGAAAAATATTTTTTTGTGTAAAGAGATATATTCAGAACCATGCCACCAAGGAGATGTAGGGAGAGACCTATAGTCAATGTAACTATGGAGGAGTAAATGAGACAAATTTGTACAAGGATGGATACCATGGAAACATTGTAAAGGAGAGCACCATAGGTTGGTGATGTTAGTGACGATGAAAGTGAAAATATAGAAGAAGAATTTGTAGGAGAAGAAGGAACAAAGGAGTAGTTGCTAAGAGTTGTTGTCAAGCTGGGAACCAGAGAAAATATGGATGTTTTGATGTATGAAGGAAATTTAAATGTAGAATAATTTCTTGACTCAATAAGTTCTTTAGAAAAGTACTTTGACTATGAGGACATTGATGATGAGAAGAAAATAAAGCATGGGGTTACCAGGTTGAAGGGACATGCAACTTTATGGTTGGACGAGTTGCAAAGTGATAGAAGGAGAAAAGGTAAGTCCAAGATTAAGAGTTTGGATAGAATGCTAGCTAATATCAAAGATAAATTCATACCTGAGTATTATCAGTTGAATCTGTTCATAAGGCTGCAAAATATGAGGCCGATTTTTTTTTTCAGTGAAGGAGTATACTGAAGAATTTTATAAACTGAATATAAGAACATGACATAGGGAAAATGATGACGAGAAAGTTGTTAGGTATATTAATGGATTGAGGTATTAAATCCATGTTGAAATTATTCTAGTAACGATGAGGACTGTAGAGGATGATTATTAGCTAGCCCTGAAAGCAGAAGAAAAACTGGCAAGAAATAAAAGTCAAAGGAATATGGGAAAGAGTTCTAACAGAGGAAAAGGAACCGCCAGAGAAAAGTTACAGAAATCAAGGGGAGAAGCTAGAAGATTTAATAGTCATACAGATAGAGGAGGATACTCTAGAGGAAGGAATCATTTTCCAAGAATTATAGGAAGAGGTAGAGGAGGAGAATTCAAGTGTTATGCTTGCGGGAAAACATGGCAAATGTCTTTGGAATGTATTGAAAATAAGAATGCAAGAGTTAGAGAAGATATCATTTATGAGGCACAATAGAGGAATGTGGAGGGGGAGATCAAAGAAGAAACAACTAAAGAAGGAAGATCACTCATGATGAGGAAATCTCTTATGAAGCCAGAAAAGGAGGTACGAGAACTAGCCAAAAGAAACAGTTTATTCAGAACTTCTTGCAAGACCAAAGATAGAGTATGCAAAGTTATCATAGACAGTGGGAGCAGTGACAATTTAGTATATACAAAGATGGTGTAAAAGATAAAGTTGGAGATGAAATCACATCCAATTCTGTACGGGGTATCGTGGTTGCAATAAGGACATCAAGCTATGGTAAGTAGACAGTGTAAAGTTGAGTTTAAAATTGGTAGTTATAAGGATGAAGTTTTATACGATGTCATACCTATGGAAAATTTTCATGTTCTGTTGGGGATGCCTTGGAAATATGATAGGAATTCCATACATGATGGGAGGAAGAATACTTATACCCTTGAGAAAAATGGGTGTAAACATATGTTGTTTCAATTTGAATATAAGGGAGTCAAAGAGGAGGCTAGTCCCAGTATACTTCTCATGAGTGGGAAGGATCTCTTGAAGGAAGTCAAGAAATATTAGGAAATGCAATTACTTGTTATAGGTAAGCCAAGAGTCATCCTTACAAATACTTCTATGAATGATTTTCCTATGGAAGTTTCAAAATTACTCGATGAGTTTATTGAAATTATGGTGGATAAGTTGCCTCATACTTTACCACCCATCAACATTATTAGTCACCATATTGACCTTATTCCGAGAGAAATTTTTTTGAACAAATAAGCATACATATTAACCCCTCGGGATAATGAAGAGGTCAAGGAGAAGATCTAAGATTTTTTTTACAAAGGACTAATCAGAGAAAGTCTAAGCCCGTGTGCAGTACCAACTGTGTTGAGTCCAAAGAAACATGGATCTTTTAGAATGTGCACAGATTCTAGATCTATCAACAAGATAATAATCAGTTATAGATTTCCTTTACCTAGAATGGATGATTTAATGGATTGTTTGAGTGGAGCTAGTTATTTTTCTAAGATAGACTTGAAAAGCAGTTATCATCAAATAAGAATGAGAGAAGGGGATGAATGGAAAAAAACATTCAAAACAAATGAAGGATTGTATGAGTGGCTTGTTATGCCATTTGGCTTAACAAATTCTCTAAGTATATTCATGATATTAATGAATGAAGTTCTCAAATATTTTATTGGGAATTTTTTGATTATTTATTTAGATGATATTTTAGTTTTTAGCAAGACCAAGGAGGAGCATTTAGGACACTTTAATATGGTGTTTAGGAGGTTGCAACATGAACATTTGTTGTTGAATTTGAAGAAGTGTTCTTTCATGAAGACAAATTTTTTGTATCTAGGGTTTGTGATCTCTTCAAATGAATTGAATATGGATCCAAAAACGGTGAGGGCTATAAGAGAGTGGCCTTCTCCAAGAAGTGTATTTGAAGTAAGAATTTTCATGGGTTATAAAGATTTTACAGAAAATTCAGTAGTAATTTTAGCAGTATTCGCACACCCATAGTAGATACTATAAAGAAGGAACATGAATCTTTTTTACTGGAAAAAAGAAGCTGAGAAAGGATTTAGATTGTTAAAAGAAAATATAATAGAACAACCTATCTTAATTATGCCAGACTTTAGGAAGACTTTCCAATTCAAATGTGATACAAGTGGAATGGCCATTAGTGCATTTTTAAGTCAAGATGATAAGCACGTTGCTTATTTTCGTGAGAAGTTGAATGATGCTAAAAATAAATATGCAACATATGACTAGGAATTTTATTCTATAATTCAAGCTTTGAAAAAGTGGAGGCATTATCTTATACCAAAAGAGTTTATTTTGTATATTGATAATCATGCTTTGCAGTTCATAACCAAAAAAGAGAAATTGAATGAGAGGCATGCCAAATGGGAATAATTCATGCATAATTTTACTTTTGTCATTAAAAATATTAGTGGTTGTGCTAAAAAATGTGTAGATGCTTTGAGAAGGAGATGTTTAATCTTGCAGGGATTCCAAATAGAGACTTTAGGAATTGAACACTTCAAGGAGATGTACCAGGAAGACCCATATTTTAAGGAAGCTTATGAAGCTTGTAAAAATCCTTTGTTCAGGAATAGAAACCAATGGATGGAGTATATAATCCAAGAAGGAATGTTATTCAAATGAAGACAATTGTGTATCCCAAAATGCTCAATGATGGACAATTTGCTAAAGGAAAAACATAAAGGATGATTGGTTGGACATTTTTCCCATGATAAAACATATACATAGTTAAGTTATTCATACTATTGGCCAGGCATGAGGTCTAATCTGAAGGAGTTTGTGGAAAAATGTAGAATTTTCCAATATGCTAAAGGAAAGCAGCAAAACACAGGGTTTTATCCAGGGATGATTTTAAGGATGAAAAATTATTTTACAATGTAAAAATCTTGGCGAATCTTACTAATCCTTCATATGCCAAATATAAATGTTTGGCGATATTTTTGTAAAAATATTCAAATTTCTAAGGATTTTATATAGTTTTTATAAAATTTTGGTGATTTTTAAGGTAAAATAATTTTATCCTATAGAATTTGGGCGAAACATTTTTAAAATAACGAATCTCAATTTTGGAAAAACCATAGAAAATTACCCCATGAGCGAAATTTATCCCCTAAAATCATCCCTAGTTTTATCAACCATTTCCCATTCCAAACAGGTCATGGGACGCTATATGGATTTTGTTCTGGGATTGCCAAGAAAACAGAGGGTGAATAATTCAATATTTGTGGTAGTTGATAGGTTTTCAAAGATGGAAAATTTTATACCATATCATAAAACAAGTGATGCTACTCACATAGAAAATCTATTTTTCAAGGAGATTGTGAGATTGCATGGGTTTCCCAGGAGTATAGTACCAGAAAGAGACACCAAATTTTTGGGACATTTTTGGAGGACTTTGTGGAAGAAGTTGGGGACAAATTTGTCTTTTAGTTTAACATATCACCCTCAGAAAGATGGAAAAACTGAGGTAGTGAATAGGATCTTAGGGAATCTGCTAAGAATTTTGGTAACAAAACATAACAGTTAGTGAGATCAAATTCAGCCTCATGCGGAAGTTTGGATATAATGACTCACCAAACATGAGTACTGGTAAGATCACATTATAGATAGTGTATGGGATGCATCCAAGAGGAATTTCAAAATTGAGGGATTTGGAGAAAGTTGAATTTCGAAGTGCAGGAGCATAAGACTTCATTGCAGAAATACAAAAGTTGCATGATCAAATCAAAGGAAAACTACAGGATAGCAGTCAGAGATACAAGAACATAATAGATAAAAGAAGAAAAGAGGTGAACTTTGAGATTCGATACCAAGTATTAGAACATATGAGGAAGGAAAGATTTCCAAGAGGGAAATATAACAAACTGAAGATGAAGAAGATAGGACCTTGTAAAATCCTCAAAAAAATTGTTGCAAATGCTTATGAGATTGAACTGCCAGAGGACATTGGAATTTCATCAATATTTAATGTAGCAGGATTATATCCTTAAAAGATGGATGACACGTGAGGGAAAAATGATGAAGATAATATTCAGTGGATGCGATATATGCACATAGAAAAGAAGCCTCAAATAGAGAATATTTTAGATCAGAGAATTGCTAAGAGAACTAGGAGAAAGATTTATTATGAATATCTGGTCAAATGGAAGAATCATCTAGTAGAAGATGTCAGTTGGATAACTGAATCAGACATCCAGAAGAATGGAAAATAAGTGGAGGAGCTCATGGACATGAGCCCATGAATATTTTGTCCATAGGAGTATGATGCAAGAGCATCACCGTCATCATTCAATGAGGCGCGGTGGAAAGTGACTCAGCATCCAGCGCAACACACCTTAACTGGTTTGGATCCCAAGGGGATCACGCCTCTTTAATTTTGAGAACTTTGTAATTAAATATCCCATGAGATCTTCAAGATAGAACTATTGTATGTGCTCCAAGAGATTGTAATTTTCTTTAATTCCTATAGGATTGTACATATTTTGAGCGCTGACTCATATCTAAATTGTAATTGTTCATTTATTATAATAATCTTAGTGATATGAAGCTTTTAATTTTGATATGAAAGCTCTAGAATAGTCTGAAGGGAAGGATCGAGAAGCCCCTTCATGTATAAATTAACGTAATCTATGCCTAGAAGAGAATGTTGGAAGTTGTTGTTATTTTTGTTGATGAAGGTTGTTGTTGTTGCTGCTGAACTTTGTTGAAACTCTTGTAAAGTATTGTTAAAGAAATATAGAATGGAATTGCTTTCAATTTCTGTGACTGTGAATTTGTTTATCTCTGAGTAATTGGATAAATGATATGTTGTTATATATGTGTTTTTTTGTGTGCATCTAAATGGTTGGTTGAATGAGTTAAAAATGATATTGTAAGTTTCAATTGTTTCTCTTATGAAATCTTAGTGCAAGCAATGCACAATGTCAATGCAAGGTGTGTGTGGGAGGTCGAACCATTTACAGGTTTAAAATCTTAGAAGAGATAGTGTAAGTTTACACAGAGTGAGCGTAAGGAGTGTGCCTACACAAATAGTAGCATAAATCTCATAGGAGAGATGAAGTGCAAAGAGTGCACAGAGCCAACACTTTATTAAGTGTTGATAAAGCTCAGGAGGGATAGAACAAGGAGCGCACAGGTGATTTTTTCAAGTCCAAAGTCCACGAGGGAAGAAAAAAGTGTGCATAGAATTTCATTTCTTAAAAGTGAAGGAAATATCAGGAGGGATAGTAAGAGTAAGTCCCCAAGAGGAGGAATCCCTTTATTTTAGGGCCGAGTGGACAAACTTTGTTCAGAGAAAGTCGAAATCCCTCATAGCCATTCGATCAAGGAGAAGGAGCATGGGTATAAATCTTGAAGTCCTTCGAACTTCGCTATTATGACATATTTGAGTTGCGTGTTTCAAGTGATCTTAAAAGATTCGAAGTTCCAAAGTGAATCTCCATTGTCGATCATTGGAGGAGTGTGATTCGTTGGATCCCTAAGTGGTTCAGATATTCGACACCCTGGGATAATTTGGTCATTGTTGCATGGAGTGGAGAATCCCATGAAGTCCCAAAGTTCCAGAGTTAATCATGATCGTCAATTTACGGGTAAACGTGAGACATAGATATCTGAGTTGCTTGGAGTTCAACTATTCGGGAGGTTTTGGATGATAATTGTTTTGGCATGGAAAAGTATCGAAGCCCCAAAGTCTTTCTTAGTCGCATGTCGTGCCAAGGAGTGTAGACCATTAATCCTCAAACTCTTCATGAGTTTGGCGGTTCATCTATTTGAGAGAAGTTTGTTGGTCAAGGTTGGAGCATAGAAAACTCTTGAAGCCCGAAGTTCTAAAGTGCCAAAGTAAATGCTTCCAAATTTAGTCCAATGTT
The DNA here is from genome assembly GCA_009831015.1 of Picea engelmannii. Classification (NCBI taxonomy): domain Eukaryota; kingdom Viridiplantae; phylum Streptophyta; class Pinopsida; order Pinales; family Pinaceae; genus Picea; species Picea engelmannii. Next base: position 1,938,740 of record ML776667.1, read on the forward strand.
TTAAGCCCAAGGTCACATATATGACTCCGCTGGAGAAAGAGGACCCTCGTGAATATGAACTTTCACATAGTGTGGGAAAATAAAAAGGCCTTTGGTAAGAGTTTAATGGTTTTGTGAGGACCTACGAGCCACTTCGGCTCCTATGTAATTTGATCCTAGACCGGGAGGTCGTGCTAGTCCATATGGGGCTTGCATTAGTACCAAACATCACTGAAGTGTCACCTAACATAGATGAATATGCAATAATGTTATATGAAGGGGTTGAGGTTCATAGAATGTTGAATGAGGTTCTAAATTATGATTGGTCCAATTCAATGGAGGATGCTTTAAATCTTGTGTATGCTAATTGCAAGTTAAGTCATTTGACAACAATCCTTCAAATTCTAAACTTGCAAGTGGTGCATGGTTGGAAAAATGAGAGTTTAGATGAATTATTATAATTATTAAGTCATTTTTTACCACATGAATCCACATTTCCAACAAAACGAAGTCAATGTAAAAATAAAATCACTAAGCTAGGCTTAGGGTAGGAAAAGATACACACATGTGTGAATGGTTGTGTATTGTTTTGCAAAAATATTGCAAGTGAGATAGAATGTCCAAGATGTTAAGAAGGGAGGTATAGACTAGGGTTGAAATCAGTTGTGGTTCCTAGGAAGGTTCTTCACCACTTCCCATTAATCCCATGATTACTTCAAATGTATAGGTGTAGAGGCATTGGTGAACTTATGCAATGACATGCTCGAAATAAGAGCATTGATGGAAAACAACGACATGTGCCTAATTCTATGTTGTGGATGGAATTTGATAACAGATGGCCTGATTTTTTCCAACATCCTCATAATATAAGGTTGGATTTTACTCTAGATGGGGTGAACCCATTCTTAGATCAAAGCACTAAATGGCCAACTTGGCCAGTGTTTTTAATAAATTATATCTTGCCTCCATGGTTAGAAAATAAACCATTTTTCTTAATGTTATCATTCATTATACCTGGAAAGAAAAGTGTGGCTTCAGATATAATTGATACTTATTTAGAGTCATTTTATGATGAGCTAATGGAATTGTGGAAAGGAATTGAATCAATTAAATTATTAAGGGATGTTCATTCAATCAAATTCACTTTAAGAGATTCCTCATTGCTTATGATTCATGATATTTTTGCATATGGAATATTGACTGGTCTCAATATTCATGGATAGCATGGATGTCTTTGATACAAATTTTAGGATTTTTTGAGGCATTCAAGAAGTTTCCATAAGTATATTTATTGTGGACATCATGCTTAACTGAAAATGGATCATCCATATTGCCGACAAAAAACATGTTTCAATGTCCAGGAAGAGAATTCTGAAGCACCATCACCAATAACGAGTGAATGCATTATTGATAATGGACAGAAAATAATGTCGTTTATTGAAAGTGGTGGTATTTTTGGTAGTAAATACGATCCATGTAATGAAAGCGGTGTAAAAAGATTGTGCATATTTTATATTTTTCCATACTTTAAGGATATATCCATCAGTCATATTGTTGACTTTATGTATACTGAGAAAAATATAGCCTATTCTATTATAGAAACTCTTTTTGGTGCTTTTGATACTATTTCATCATGTGAAGACTTGAAACAACTAAATATTCATCGAAATCTTTGGGTTGAAAAATATGATGATGAAAAATATAGAAAACCTAGTGCTCCTTATGTCTGGACAAAGGAATAATATGCAAAATTCTTAAATTTGATGTCTCGGACTCTCTTTTGTTGGCATGTTTTTCAGACAAATCCATAGTATGCGTGTTTTTCATTGATGGCAAAGATCATGATCAGCAACAAAACGACAATGATGGAATGGAAATATCAGTAGTGTAAGCTCAGGAGTAGGATCTGAGTGTGAAGACCGACCATTGTTGGATCCAGAAGAAGGAGCACGATCTTTAAGTACAAGATGAAGCGGGCTTAGAAAGTCCTGAAAGTAGGAGGACCGTTGATCCAAGAAGGACACATGGAAAATAGTCAGAGCGTGACAAAGGTTTCGTTTCAGAGTTTCGCAGATCGGGAAATCCAAAGGAAAGACCTTGAACTCGCGATATGTGAAATCGAGATAACAATCCTGACCATTGGAGTCATAGGACACGTGGAAAGTGATTGGAATTTCGCTGACTTGCGCATTGGAGGAGTCAACGGAGCATGGTGTGGGAACTCGTGATATGCGATATCCTGAAATGATCCAATCCATGGGATTGAGGGTTGATTTGAACCCTTCGATCGAGGTATGTTGTGGAACATTGGATGTAGAGGACACATGGAGAGCGATTGGAATTTTGGTGACTGAAAGTTCAAAGGAAGGAGGATCCTAACCTCTCGAACTCGCGATATGCGAAATCACGATATAATCTCAGCCATTGGATTGAAGACAAATCTTGGCCATCAGATCTAGGAGGTATATCATGATAGACCATGTCAGCGAGGATAAGTGGAAACCTATGACAACAAGGACATATGGCATGAGTATATAAGGACAAGTGTCAAATTGTTTCGGCTTTTCAGGCCACTAAAAATCATAATTCTAAGTGACACGTGGTAGCCACTCGGCTCTTGACACATCATTGAGTGACACAAGAATGAAGTCACTTCATGAGTTCTTGTTTCAGGAGTTTCATATTCAAACTCCCAAAGGATCAACTACCATGGCGGAGGAGATTCGTTCGATCACCGCGGATGGTGGACCATTGATCTGGCTCCATTTCGGAGTTTCGGATACTGGGAGTTGGAGGAGTCAAAGACACTCACGACAATAATGCTGAAATGTGAAATCGTGAAGCACCTTTTGGTGTAGCCTATGGTCATCATCAGTGGTCACGTGAGGGGAAAGAGCTAGCAGAGCTAAGCTCCTTTTCGACGATCGCCACATGAAGAGTCGAGACTCTTCACCACAGGATTCCCGAAGTCATGAATCACGAAGTGCCCATTTTTTTAGCGAGTGGTCACAACATGTGGTTATATGGTCACGATAAGGGAAGGAGATAGTCCAGCTAAGCTCCTTTTCAGAGTTTCAGGGATCGCAACTTGGAGTGTCGAGACCCTTCGACACAGGATTGCCAAAATGCGAAATGCGAAACACATTTTGATTAGGCCCATGGTCATAGCCAATGGGCATATGGAATAAGTGTGATACCCAGCACTTGTAATTCAATGGTGCATGTTAATCAGGAATATGATCGAAGGGTCATTGTTTATTTTCATGATTAATAAGCTTAGTTACCATTTAGTTAGAAAATTGAATCATGGTTCTTGATCGGTTGGCGATTCAGTTGTTGAGATGTTTTTGTCTTTTCCCAAGGCGATTCAAGGTGTAATTGATGAGGCTGGTGTGTATAAGAGGAGAGATGCAACGACTGTGTAAGGCAGGCTATTCTAACCGAAACAATGAGATGAACTGTAAGAAGGGTAAAATGAAAGAATGCAGAGCATGGGATAAAACTCAAAGATGAGTAACATTCATCGAACAGACAGAAGCAAGAGAAGAATATCAGAATAGCATGAAGCAAGAGCACAATAGCAGAATAGCATGAAGCAGATAAGAACTGCAGAACAGTTTTTGAACCAGAGAAGAATTATAGAACAATGAAGAAGGGGTAAGAATTGAAATACCTGTATTGTTTGCTTTTCAATCATTTATTCATAATTAGGGAGGAAGGCTGGTGCTAGGGAGGAATGTGGTCCTATGATATTTAATTTGGTGCTTGAATATTGGAAGTTGTATATTCCATCTAGTTTTGGCTAGAAAAATAGGGTGGCAGGGTGGTGCTCGGGAAAACACAGAGTTTTCAGTATACAAGTTGGTGCTTGTATAAATCCAGTTGGTGCTGGAATATTTAGGGAGTTGGTGCTTCCTTATAGTGGGTTCTAGAGAAAACGAAGAGTTGATGATCTCAACAAGTTGGAGCTTGTAAAATAGAGGTAGTAGCCTCACTTCGAGTTGGTTCTCAAACATAGATGATGTACAAAACTTAAATGACTGCCTATCATTTCGAAGAAGAAGAAGTTTTCTCCCTTTATGGGTTTCCTCATGAAAATATGTCTCTATGTATATCTTACGTGTGATTGATGCTCATTATTTATGTTGTCCATATGATGTATAATATTTATGGTCACTTGATGAAAGATTAAAAATGGTTTAATAGACTTAAAATTGTTTAAGCAAGGTAACAACTGATTCACCCCCTCTCTTAGTTGTCTTAGTAATTTCAACAATTGGTATCAGAGTGGGTTCCTTTTATTTAAAGGTAGATCTGTAAGTTTAAACATGACAATTCATGAAGGGACTTCAGCCAGTAAGCCTCCTCTGTTTGATGGAACAAATTTTTCCTTTTGGGAGGTTAGAATGAGAACATACCTAATGGCCTGAGGTGTTGATGTCTTGGATGTAGTAGAGACCGGATATATAAAGGCTGTTGTGCTAGCTTCCAAGGATCATAAGTTAGAATTTATCTTTAATGCTAAGGGAATGAATGCTATCTTGAATGGACTTGCAGAAGATGAGTTTGTTAAGGTGATGCATCTTCAAACTACCAAAGAAATGTGGGATAAACTTATTAACAGTTATGAAGGAAATGAGAAAGTAAAAGATGCCAAACTTCAAACATATAGATTGAAGTTTGAACAACTAAATATGAATGAAGATGAAATAGTCAACAAGTATTTTTTAAGAGTTGAATAGCTTGTGAATGCCATGAAGGGTCTTGGTGAGAAAATTGAAGAATCATTTTTAGTTCAGAAGATTTTAAGATCTCTCCTTGATAAATTTAATCCAAAAGTCTCTGCAATAGAAGAAATAAATGATCTCAAAACTCTGACCATTGATCAACTCCTAGGAACTCTAACTACATATGAAATGAGAATTAGAAAAGATAAATCCATTACTAGAGAAGCATCTTTTAAAGTAGACAAGAATACTGATTCAGAATTCGATGATATTGAGGTAAAATTTGTGAGACGGTTAAAGAAAGGATCAGGAAAATATCAAGGCAAGCTCCCTTTCAAATTTTTTAACTGTGGTAAGATAGGTCATTTTTCATATAAATGTCCTCACCAGAAAAAGGATCAGAACTCTAATGATGAAAAGAAATATAGTTAAAAGAAAACTTTGTGTGCAAACAATGACAACTCCTCAGAAGACATAGATAGTGATTCATCTTGTGAAGACAAAGTGAATGATTTTATTCTTATGTCTATAGGAGATCTTGATGATGAACATTTAGGAGGTGGAATGGATGATCAAGAATCTATGGTGGATATGGAAGGTGAATTAATCAATTCCTTGGAAGAAATTGATAGACTCAGATGTAAGAAGAGAAACAAAAAAGGTTGTTGATGCAGTTTAAAATGAATGATAAAAAACCTGATGAAGACTTTGCTTTACTAAAAGTGGAGTTAGAAGAGGCAAATAAAATATAAGACATTCTGAAACAACAATTATCAGAGAATAAATCAAGGTGTAAAGTCTTAGAAGAGGAGATAGTAAAAACCAAAAAAGAAATGGATAAGTTTAAGGCATTGTATCACCAAAATCTATCAAATATTAAAGCCTCAGAAGAATTAACTTCCATTATAAATCAACAAAGGAATCCAAAGTTGAAATATGGCTTGGACTATGAAGAAGGATCAAGTAGTGATCATACAAGTAATATGGAACCCATCAAGTTTGTTAAATCTACAATCATTGACAACAACCATTCTGCAAAAACAAAGAAAGAAAATCAGCCACCAAGAAGGAATGAAGGAAAAGGTACCATAACTGATCAGAGAAACTATCAGCATGAAAGAAATCAATCCACTCAGAGAAGACAAACTTTTTCCAAGTATGAAAGTATTTTCTATGGATATTGTTTTTTATGTTCTAACTTTGGTCACAAAGCTATAACTTGTTCTTTAAAATGTAGATATGAGAAAACAAGTTATTCAAGGAATCATTATCTACCACAACAAATATTGAGACAGCTAAGAAACAAAAATAATAACAGTTATGAGCATAACAATCATTACATTATGTTATTCAGTGAACCTGAATGTTATGTCTGTCATAACTATGGACATAAAGCCACATATTGTCGCTTAAGAAATTATAAGCTAGATTTGAAGTCCACTGCTGAAAATTTCAGGGTTTGGAAGAAGAAATAAGATGACAAGTGTGGATTAGTGTTATCAGCCCAAAAGAAAAATAATCCCTGGTATATTGATAGTGGATGCTCCAAACATATGACTGGAGACAAAAGTAAGTTTTTAACTCTAAGTGAAAACAAATTAGGGAATGTAACTTTTGGAAACGATGCACCAAGAAAAATAAAAGGTAAAGGAATGGTAAGTCTGAGTAATGGAAAAGGAAAAGCTCAAGACGTGTTATTTGTAGATGGTCTGAAACATAATTTTCTTAGTGTCAGTCAAGTCTGTGACCGAGGATGTAAGGTTATTTTTACTTCTAAAGATTGTAAAATAAAGTCTGTGAATTCAGGACAGTTGGTTTCAAAAGGGATAAGAACAAAAAACAATGTCTATGTGTTTAAACAAGAAAAAGAAGAATGTCACTTAAGCAAGTATGATGAAAGTTGGCTATGGCATAGAAGACTTGGACACCTAAATTTTGATCATATAATCAAGCTTAGAAACAATGGGGTAGTAAAGGATCTTCCAAAGGTATCAAAGCCATATGATTATGTTTGTAAACCTTGTTAGATAGGAAATCTTACACGGACACAGTTCAAATCTAAAAACTTCCCTTCAACATAAAAACCTCTCCAGTTAGTTCATATGGATTTATGTGGACCGTCAAGGAAATAAGGTACAGGAAAAGAAAACTATTTTATGTTAATTATTGATGATTATTCTAGACTAACTTGGGTTGCCTTTTTGAAGGAAAAATATGAAGCATTTGAAAAATTCAAACTATTTAAGGCTCTAACTGAGAATCAAACAGGAAAAATATTGAAGGCAATAAGATCTGATAAAGGAGGAGAGTTTAGCTCATGGAAATTCAAAGAGTTGTGTGATAAACATGGGAACAAAAGAGAGTACACAATCCCAAGAACCCCACAGAAAAATGGAGTTGTTGAGAGGCAGAAAAGATCAGTACAACAAATGGCAAGATCAATGATGAATGAAAGGAATATATCTCAGACATATTGGGTGGAAGAAATCCATACAGTTGTTCACATTCTTAACAAATCTCATCTCAGACCACACAGTGACAAGACTCCTTATGAACTATGGTTTGGAAGACCTGTCTCAATCAAGCATTTTAAAGTCTTTGGGAGTAAATGTTATATCAAGAATAATGATGAAAATATTGGCAAATATGATGACAGGGATGATGAAGGTATATTCTTAGGTTATTCTACAAATAGTAAAGGATATAGATTCTACAATAATAGGTTGCATAAATTGATTGATTGTATCGACAAAAAAGTTGATGAAGAAATCTCGGTAAGAAATGTAAGCAATGGTGAACCAAGCACAAAAGACATAGTTGAAGATGAAGATGAACGGTCCAAGGATCAGAAAGAGAAGAATTTTAATTAGATGAATATACAAATACTCTGACTAACACAAATCAACAAAAAGAAGCAAAATCACCTCTCAGAATTGTTAGAAAAATTCATCCTGAAAATCAGATAATCGGAGATATAAATAAAGGAGTTCAGACAAGAAAGAAATTGATTAAAGACTCAGAACAATCTCAAGTTGCCTTTTTATCTATGAGTGAACCTAAAAAAAATTATGAAGCCAACCAACATGATGATTGGATTAGAGCTATGAATGAAGAGCTTGATCAGATTGAGAAGAACAATACTTGGGAGCTTGTCCCTAGACCTGAAGATAAAAATGTAATAGGTTCCAAATGGGCGTTCAAGAATAAAATGAATGAAAAAGGACAACTTGTTAGAAAGAAATCCAGATTGGTATGTAAAGGGTATGCACAAGTTGAAGGTCAAGACTTTGATGAAACTTTTGCACCAGTGGCAAGATTGGAAGCCATCATAATGTTTCTTGCATATTTATGTCATAAGAACTTCAAAGTTTATCAGATGTATGTTAAGTTAACATTTCTTAATGGAGATATAGAGGAAGAAGTATATATGGAGCAACCTGAAGGATTCTCATTGACATATAATCCTGATTATGTTTGCAAGCTAAAGAAGGCCTTATATGGACTGAAACAAGCACCGGGAGCTTGGTATTATAGAATGGACAAATTTTTACAAGACAAGGGGTTCAAGAAAGGTACCGTTGACAACAATCTCTACATTAAGTATGAAGGTGATAATCTACTAGTTGTTTTGGTTTAGGTAGATGATATTATTTTTGGCTATACTAATGAATCCTTTGTCCAATGGTTTTCTAACTCTATGCAAACAGATTTTGAGATGTCCATGATAGGATAACTATCATACTTTTTGGGTTTACAAGTAAATCAGAGTTCTGCGGGAATATTTATCTCTCAAGAAAAATATTTGAAAGAGATGTTGAAGACATTTCATATGGAGGATTCCTCTCCTATTAGCACACCTATGGTGGTTGGTTGCAAGCTCAGTAAAGATGATATTTCACCTGATGTTGATCAAATGACATATCTCTCTATGATAGGCAGTCTTATGTACATCACAACATCCCGTCCTGATATAATGCAAGTTGTTGGAATGGTAGGTCGTTATCAGTCTTCTCCTAAACAAATTCATTTGGTAGTTGTAACAAGGATATTCAAATACTTGAAGGGAACAATGACTTGTGGTCTATGGTATCCCAGAAATCAGAATTTTCAGTTAACTGCTTATTCAGATGCAAATTGAGAAAATTCTGTGGATGAGAGAAAGAGCACCAGTGGAGGTGCATTCTTCCTGGGTGAATCGTTAGTAGCATGGATTAGTAAGAAGCAAGGATCTATTTCCTTATCAACTACAGAGGCAGAGTACATTTCCACTGCTACTTGTTGCACTCATATTTTATGAATGATTCAAACTCTTACAGATTTGAAGGTAAATTATACTAATCTGATTACAATTCACTGTGATAACACTAGTGCCATTAGTGTCTCCAAGAATCCTGTTCTTCATTCCAAGACTAAGAATATCCCAATAAAATACCATTTTCTCAGAGAACAAGTTACAAATAGAGTCATTCAACTAAATTATAATCCTTCTATAGAACAGATAGTTGATATCTTTACTAAACTATTAGCAATGATCCCTTTTGGATATCTTTGTCAAAAGTTGGGGGTTATAACTTCTTTTGTCTAATGTTTTCACCTGGCCAGGGGGAGTACTTATGGAATATATGTTATATTTCTAAGCTTCTCATAGTTGACAGGGGAAGTATGTACTGCAACAGCTTAGGGGGAGCATATTTCTTCTTTGACATTGATGTCAAAGGGGGAGAAAGTGTAGTAATTTCAAGGATGCTACAGTAGTATAATTGGATGTTCTTCAAGGGGATATTGTTGGCATGTTTTTCAGAGAAAGGCAGAGTATGCGTGTTTATCATTGATGGCAAATATCATGATCAACAACAACGACAACGATGGAATGGTAAGATCAATAGTGTAATCTCAGGAGGAGGATTTGAGTGCGAAGATCGACCATCATCAGATCCAAAAGAAGGAGCACGATATTTAAGTACAAGATGAAGCGGGCTTAGAAAGTCCTGAAAGAACGAGGACCATTGATCCAAGAAGAACACATGGAAAACAGTCAGAGCGCAACAAAGGTTTCATTTTGGAGTTTCAAAGATTAGGAAATCCAAAGGAAAGATCTCAAAATCGCGATATGCGAAATCATGATAACAATCTTGACCGTTGGAGTCATAGGACACGTGGCAAGCAATTGGAATTTCACTGACTTGCACACTGGAGGAGTCAATGGAGCATGATGTGGGAACTTGTGATATGCGATATTCCAAAATGATCTAAGCCATTGGATTAAGGGTTGATTTGAACCCTTGGATCGAGGTATGTTGTGGAACATTGGATGTAGAGGACACATGGAGAGAGATTGGCATTTCGCTGACTGAAAGTTCAAAGGAAGGAGGCTCCTAACCTCTCGAACTCACGATATGCGAAATCACAATATAATCTCAACAGTTGGATTGAAGAAAAATCTAGGCTGTCAGATCTAGGAGGTAGATCATGACAAACCACGTCAGCGAGGACAGGTGGCAACCTACGATAGCAAGGACATGTGGAACGAGTATATAAGGACAATTGTCAAATTGTTTCAGATTTTCAGGCCAATAGAAATCATAATTCTGAGTGACATGTGGTAGCCACTCAACTCTTGACACATCATTGAGTGGCGCGATAATGATGTCACTTCATGAGTTCTTGTTTTGGGAGTTTCAGCTTCAAAGTCTTGAAAGCTCAAGTACCAGCGCGGAGGAGAGTCATCTGATCACTGCAGATGGTGGACCATTGATCTAGATCCATTTCAAAGTTTCGGATACCGGGAATTGAAGGATTCAAAGACACTCACGACAAGAATGTTGAAATGTGAAATCATGAAACACCTTTTGGCACAACCTATGGTCACCGTCAGTCATCATGTGAGGGGAAAGAGATAGAGGAGCTAAGCTCCTTTTCGGCGATCGCAACATGAATATTCGAGACTCTTCACGACAGGATTCCTGAAGTCGCGAATCACAAAGTGCTCATTTGGTTAGCGAGTGGTCACAACATGTTGTTATATGGTCATGAGAAGGGAAGGAGATAGTCCATCTAAGATCCTTTTCGGAGTTTTGGGGATCGCAACTTGGAGTTTTGAGACCCTTCGACACAGGATTGCCGAAATACGAAATGCGAAACACATTTTGATTAGGCCCGTGGTCACAGCCAATGGGCATATAGAATAAGTGTGAGACCTAGCACTTGTAATTCAACGGTGCAGGTTAATCAAGAATATGATCGAAGGGTCATTGTTTATTTTCATGATTAATAAGCTTAGTTACGATTCAGTTAGAAAATCGAATCATGGTTCTTGATCGATTGCCAATTCAACTGCTGATATGTTTTTGTCTTTGCCCAAGGAGATTCAAGGTGTAATTGATTAGGATGGTGTGTATAAAAGGAGAGATGTAGTGACTGTGTAAGGCGGGTTGTTCTTACCAAAACAATGAGCTGAACTGTAAGAAGGGTAAAATGAAAGAATGTAGAGCATGAGATAAAACTCAGAGATGAGTAACAGTTGTCGAATAGACAAAAAGCAGGAGCAGAATAACGAAATAGCATGAAGAAAGAGAAGAATAGAAGAATAGCATGAAGCAGAGAAGACCTGCATAACTGTTTTTGAACCAGAGAAGAATTCCAGAACAGTGAAGAAGGGGTAAGAATTGAAATAGCTGTATTGTTTGTTTGTCAATCATTTATTCATAATCAGGGAAGAAGGGTGGTGCTAGGGAGGACTGCGGTCCTCTGATATTCAAGTTGGTGCTTGAATATTGGAAGTTGTATCTTCCATCTAGTTGTGGCTAGAAAAACAAGGTGGCAGGGTGGTGCTCGGGAAAACACAGAGATTTCAGTATACAAGTTGGTGCTTGTATAAATCCAGTTGGTGCTGGAATATTTAGTGAGTTGGTGCTTCCTTCTAGTGGTTGCTAGAGAAACCAGAGAGTTGGTGCTCTCAACAAGTTGGAGATTGTAAAATAGAGGTAGTAGCCTCACTTCGATTTGGTGCTCAAACATAGATGTTGTACAAAACTTAAAAGACTGCCTATCATTTCGAAGAAGAAGAGATTTTCTCCCTTTATGGGTTTCCTTGTGAAAATCTATCTCTGTGTATATCTTATGTGTGATTGATGCTTATTATTTATGTTGTCCATATGATGTATAATATTGATGGTCACTTGATGAAAGATTAAAAATGGTTTAATAGACTTAAAATTGTTTAATCACAATAACAATTGATTCACCCCCCCTCTCAGTTGTCTTAGTAATTTCAACATATTTCCCACTGGATATGTAAGTAGTAATATCAAAAGCCAAACTAACATGAATAGCTTAAAAGGCCTCAATACCCATGACTATCTTGTCATAATCGAGAATATTTTACCTATTGTGGTCAATATATCAAGTTTTGCAAAGGGACCAAGATTCGAAATTATAAGGTTGGGCCTAATATTAAACATAATGAGTTTACATTTGGTATATCCTTTCTAATTTGTTATTTTGAAGCACGAGGTTGTTAAAATTCTTTGTCTATTGGAACATGAATTTCCACCAACAATATTTAACATTTCTATGCATATTTTGATACATCTTGAATATGAACTAGAGCATTGTGGCCTTGTAAGAATGAGATGGATGTATCCTATAGAGAGTTATATGAAGGTTTTGAAAAAACTTGTTCATACTAGGGTAAAACCAAATGGTAGCATGTTTGAGGGATATTCAATGCAAGAGGTTGTGGGATTTTGAAAAGAATATATGAAGGATTTTGAAAGTGTCAATCGACATGTATGGGATGATGACGAAGAAGAGAGAGTTGTAGGTGAAGTATTAGAAGGAAATGGAAGGCTCTTTAAGATATCATGTGAAGAAATAAGTGTGATACATGTATTTGTTATTCAGAACAAATCTTCACTCGATAAGTGGCACATGTGAAAATATTTTTTACACAATAATTTATACATTCAATTGCATTTACAGATTTATATTATTAATCTTATTATCTTATACGTTCATATTATATGTAGAAAATACGAAGAAGAGAATCAAACATGGATGCAACATTGACCTCAAATGCACAGATGCCATGATTTGATTAGAGGTGATTATTTTCCAAAATTTGAAGAATGTATTTATAATACAGTCAATGATGCAAACGAAGAAGGTCAAGATATAACAATGGAGGAAAGTGATGTTTCACAACTTCCACATATATGGGCTATGAATTTTCGTGGAATCTGGGCCTATGGTATTCATTTAAGAGTGGAAGAAAAGGACAAAGGAAAGGAAAATTGTGATTGTGTTGTTAGTACTGAATTTCTTCATGAAACTGAAAAGAAATTTTATGTTGGATTCATCCAGGAAATTATTCAAGTTCATTATGGTGAAAATAGTCCTATATTTTTAAAATGTAAGTGGGTCAAAACATCCACAGTAGAACATGATGAGTATGGATTTGTATGTGCAAATACACGACAATTTTTATCAAAGATGGCTGAGTTGTATGTCTCCCCTCTTAAAATTAACCAATCATTTCTAATTGATGATGTAATAATCCAAGGATGTTCATTTCTCATTCAAACAGAGTCTCGTTCAAAATGAAAATTCATGGAATTTGTCGATATAATACTTGATGGGAAATACATCGATAATTTACAAGAAACATTCAAAGAAGTGGTTGAAGATTATGAAAGAGTGATTGAAGAAGAGACTTTGATTACCAACAAAGAGATTAGGAGAGAGAATGTATTGCATGCCATAGATGATGATGATGAAGAAGATTAAGAAGATACACACACAAGTGATCGGGATTCTAATCCTGGTGGCAACAAAGATGATTATGATGATGATTTGTGACCTAAACTCTGATTATATGTATGATGTAAATTTTCACTGTTGTTTTACTCATGCATTTTTCAATCTAATCATCATTCATTTTTTGGTGTTATTGGATAAATCGGTGAATGCCGACATAAAATAATCTCCCTAGATCCACCTCGATCTATAACAAAACAAGACAGGACATGACACTTTCCCTAAGTTCCTACCATTGAATTTACTACCAAAGAAGGAATATATGGCATATCTTTAGATATCTCTTCCTTATATCTCTGTTGTCCCTGCTTCACCCCGGTGTTCTTGTGAGATCAGATCTGCAATGACACAAAACAACCAAAGTGAAAGAAACAATTGTAGATTCAATGGAAACCTAAACATGTGATCAAGGAGTCATGTAATAAAACGCTAATGATTTTATGGGAAAGAAACATGTCACTGTATCATATTAAGTAAAAGTGGAAGATACAACCAAATTGCCTTGATGTCACAAGTTCCCTTTCGGTGGTCCTTTGTTCCAACAAACACATACACTTTCTCTGAATTTGTATGAAGATGGTCCACAGAATCTTGATGGAAAAATGGAGGCCTCAAGCAACAGTTGTAATAGGATTCTTCACACAATCTTCAACCTATTATTTCAGCAATTATTTGCTCAATCTTGCTTAAACTTTTCCATGAGAAACCCATCACTATATAGGAGAAGGTGGAGTGGTTACAAGGATCAAGATGATCCCACCAAATCAAAGAAGCTAGTAAGACCAGAACCATACAGACGCCACCTCACATTCTAGAATATTCTCCTTATAGAAACTTCGTGAAACTTCTTTCTTTCCTTATCTTCAAACGCCACCACACGCTGCCTATATAGAAGTATGTGGAAATCCCGCGAGCCAGGCATTGAGAAGACTGCGAAAATCAGGGATTTTCGCACTATGTACCACTATCAACCTGCGACGACATTCTAAAAATATGCCTTGTAGGGGAAGAACATAGTCATTTTTCTCATGTAAACAATTGTTTTGAGAGCCTGAACACATGCCTATAGAGTCATCATCATAGTGACGAAAATAATGTGTAACAGTTGGTACAATGTATAGAAAACCTGAGTTGTTCATTGATGTTTTGAAGTGCATTTCATTTATTGTTAAGGGTTAATAATAAACACATTTGATCATCTTACTATATGTTTGGATTTTGGATCGATCACTCCATTAAATTCAAAGTACTTTTATTGTTTATACACTGTTTATTTGAGTACAAAATATGAGTTTGTATTTTTCTTATTTACTGTTGATTTCAAGTTATATAAGAAAAACTTCAGGGGTTTATTTTAAGTGGATTTTGTTCTTTCACTTGTGCACTTAATTTTTCAGCACATGCAATTAATAAAATACGAGTTTCAAACTCATATTCCATTGTTGTTCTACTAATTCAAGTGGTTGATTTATACATTATTGTTTATTTGGACTTTAGGACGTGAAGAACAATACTGTGAAGTCCAAACTAGATGACTTCAGCGATAATGCAGAAAGCTTGAAAGAATATGAGTGCTCTCGCAGAGAAGATGTAGCCAAGAAATATGAATATTTATGTAATACCGTAAGGATGAGCCCCAATTATATCTATGTATTGTAAACATGTTTTGTAGGTTGGTGAGCCAAGCAATTGTAAGATGGTAAGCTTGTGTGCAAGTAGGCTGGAGAGCCTCGATGTTAAAGGCCGGGAGCTTGTTTTGTACATGTAATCATGCACTTTGTTAATATAAAAACATTGTTGTGTGTAGACCGACCACGAAGAAAGAGTGATGGGGGACTAAGTTTCCACAAGGTTGGGTAAGGGAGGAGGCTAAGTGTTTAGGCCTAGGGGCTAAGATAGGGGGGCTTACCTCTAAATGGGATAATAATTTATTATTATTTCCTAAAAGGCTAAGGTGGTCAATTGACCAAGTGTTGTCCTAAGTTCCTGGAAAGGGAACGTATGAAAAATGGAGTCCATGTAGCTCTAGAAAGGCAGTTGTCGACCTGGGCACATGCAGTTAAAGCTGAAGAAGTCAGTCGTGTTGGGGTTCTCTCTCTCATTCTGTCATCCTCCACCTGAGTTCACTGGGATATGGGGCGCTTGAACCATTTTTCCTCTGCATCTGCCTCTGTATACCTATGCACATTGAAGGAAACCCTCATAGGAAAGTTGTTCACTATCCATTCTCCCATCCTCCATCTGAACCCAGTGAGAAATCATGGATTCAGCTGCGTATTCTGTGAATCCCGAGCACCCCATATTTGTCTATTTCATGTGTTTCGTAACTATTGGTTGTTGTGGACATGTAGTTCCTTGGCTAAGTGTAGTTTGTTGCCATCATATGTTCCTTGATGAGCCTTGTTGTTGTCCTCCTTATGATGGAACATAGTTGAAGAAGAAGGTTGTCAGGCCTATGTGCAACACTCTCTCCAGGTGAGGGAGGTGGTTGTGGTTGAAGAGGCAGGTTGCCAGGCTTGTGGGAAACTCTCTCCAGGTGAGAGAGTGTGTTTTGGAAGTGAGTTATCCTAGAAGGTATCCCGTAGCTGCTACAAAGCTCTAATAATTCTAGTCCAACCTGTTGTTGAAGCCCAAGGCATGGGAGGTGAAGCAACCAAGAGACTATGTGAAAGTGAAGGTGTATACTCCTAGGGTGGGACATGCATGTGGGGAATGAGAATCTGTGAGCAGTGGGAAAAAGTGGCTCCTGGGAGAGAATCCTTCCTCTTTAACTGTGAGACTTCCCTATTGAACTTTCCTAGCCTAGGATTCCCTTGCTCTGGGTGGATCTTAGTACCATCTTGGGGGTGACCCACTACTAAGCGTGATGAGAAATGTGGTCTATGGCTAGGAGGTTCATGGAAGGTCTGCATGCAGTTGGTGGTGTTATTTTAGTTGAAAGATAAGTATCATTTATGTGCTTAATTTTATGTTATGCATGCCTATGATGCTTGAATTGTATCATGTATTCCATTGCGTATATGAATTACTGTCTATTACATTTGAATCTGTATGGTAGTAGTAACTCTATGTTATGTGTTTTATTTCGATTAAAATGCATGTTATATATTTATATGTGAATGTTATGCGTGGTAGTGTTCCTCGACCTATTGAATGGTCAGGGACGTTATAGTTTGGTATCACAACTAAGTCTGAGATGGGTAGTGGCAATGCCATGTATTGTTGGAAGGTCACAGATGTTACAAATTGGTATTAGAGCATGGTTACAACACTAAGCCTAGATGAGCCATGTTAGTGGAAGTTGAAGCAAGAGTTTCGGAAGGAGTTGTTGTCGAAATGGACAAAACTCAAGTTCTGACCCAAGGTTTCAATGCAAAGCCTGGATGGGTTAGGTAAGTGGTCATTGGACTCAAGGTTCAAGTGGAAATTGTGTCTAGAGGACCAATTTCAAACCTCATAACCTTCCTAAGTGCCAAGAAGTTACCTTGGTCGTGTTACGAAGCTCAGGAGAAGTAGAGGTGTCATAAAACCATGACATAAGTGGTATTGGGCCACAGAGTAATGTGGACATTAGGATCTGTTCAAGAGAAGGAAAATCCTTCACGAACATCAAATCTGGTAATGTTGTGAGGCAAGTAGCCGTGAATTCCTTTGGAAATACGCAGAGTAACAGAGTATGCTATGCACCATAGGATTTGTTTGAAAGGAAGGGTAATCTCTTATGACTGTCAAATATGGGGAAGATGCAGAAGAGTTAAGCCCGAGGAAAGTGCTCTAAGCAAAAGCGAGTGTAGAGAAGTTGGAAATCCCAAAGTTAGAAACTTTGAAGTGACGGCGCATGGTGATGTCACTTGATTTGACGTGGACACATGGGTTGTGTGCCACGTATAAGTGGGTTCCAAACCCATGGAAGGTTGAAATTCCATATGGAACGTGATGTGTCACACCCATCTAATTGGGCCACAATTCAACCGCTAGTATTCTTCCACGTGGCACTCTGTATGATCATGGTTAGTGGGACCCGAGGTTACATAATGTAGTTAAAGGTTGGAGGGCCCACACTAGCATTGATCACGATACATCAAGATCAATGACCAGGAGGCATTGCGGGGATCCAAGTTGCACGAGACTTAATTCTCCAAGGCGGTCCCGCAATCCAAACCTCTGTTTCACCGAGGGGTTACGTGTCAGCTTCAGAAGAACTATGGGATGAAAGGAGGGTTAATCCAAACCATTGTTGCATGCCCCCGCAATTGGAAGAGTTCTCAACGATGTGACATAATGACATCACCAAAGGTGATTAGGAATGTTCAGAGATTAACGGTTTGGGATGCGCAGATGTGAAATCCTCCGAAGTCCCTAAGCTTCGAAGTTCTGAAACTTAGATGCCTGAAGTTCCATAGTGAGTGTCAGCCGTCGGATGTTAGGTAGACATGCATTGATGATCTTCCCTACTTCACGAGTTCGGTAATCTGGAACTCTGAGAGATTATTGTGTGGTGCTTTGAAATCTTCTGAAGTCGAAAGTCCGAAGCCCGAGTAAGCACCTAGTGATCTAGCGCTTTCTCATGGCCCATGATCACATGGATTGGGGAATAAGAGAAAGGGGCTAGTGCCCCAAAATGATTACAGACCAGAGAAAAACTCGGAAAGAAAATGAAATATGAATGTTTTCTTAAATCAGATTGGTCTAAATGTGTAAACTGGTGAAGCATTGAATAATTTTCAATTGTTTCTCTTCTTTGATTTTTTGACTGCAAGGAGTGCACATTGCCCGCAAGGAGTGCATTGAAACCTCAAAGAATCTCAGGAGAGATATCATTGAACCTTCATCAACAAAAGTGAAAGGAGAGCACAAGAAGAACTCTATGTTGAGTTGAGAGAGGGATAGAGTCACTAAGAAATTTGTAGGGCTCTGCCAGGTGAGCAACGAGAGAGTGCAAGTTTGCATAGAGAGAACTCTTTGTCGAGTTCATGGAGAATATTATCAGAGGAAGATACTCAGGAGGGCATGAAGTTTTCCTTTGAAAGGAAACATAAGGGTCGAGACCCTTAGGAGACTGAGTAAACCGAAAAGATCAGAAGAGATAATGCAAGGAATGTGTGGGAGACATACTCATTCTAATTCCTAAATCTTAGAAGAGATAATGCTTACGAGAGATAAGATGAGATCCAGGAGGCAGAATCACAGGAGAAAGGTCAAAGTCTGAATCCTTTGAACACCAACAAAATATTCCAAGGAGGAAGAAGTCAAAAGATCAAGAGGAGGAGCGACAACAACCATCAGATCGATTGTCGGGAGGATCCTGGACTCTTAGATCAACTTCCAGCAAATCAAAGGAAGTGAAAAGGAGAGGAACTGATCCCATCTATTAGGTCTGAGCACGAAGGACCAATAACCATTGGATCCAGAGGTAAGAACACAAGACGTAACCCTTGTGTGCATAGGAGAAGTGGACTTGTCAAAGTCCCACAATCCCGAAGTGATTTGAGACCATCCATCATCAAGGAAGACAGGTGGCGTAAGATCCACAACTTCGGAAGTTTGTGGACAAGGAGGAGGAGAAATAGCTGAAGAAAATATTGACCATTGATCTGAAAGTGGACGTGTGGCGCTAGATCTGGAAATCCAGGTATGGAGCACTCCGAAGGAAAGCAGAGGATGAAAGCGCGGAAGTCTCGAAGTATATATCAATCATTGATCGAGGAGGAGGTCGAAGGACCATTGATCTAGTCTTGGTTGAAAAGAGTCGAAGTCCCGAAGAGAATCAGGGCCATTGATTTGGAGAGGATGCATGGCAAAAGATCTGTCACTATGGATATTTGTATGTGTGGAGATGTGATAACTCCCGAAGTCTGGAGAGCCGAAGTTCATTAGAACCATATGATTTTTGAGGAAAGGTGTCAATAGATCTTCCACTACGGAAGATTTTCATACAGGGAAAAGCAGATAGTTGAGAGTTGAAACTCCCGAGGGTTGGAGAGCCAAAATAAATCGTAGCAATTGATTTGGAAGGGAGCTACGTGTTGATAGATCATGGAGATCTGAGATCGTGCGTGAAAGGGAAAAAAGTAAGGTCATTGATTGGACAGTTGGCTAGAGGCAGGTAAATAATAGATAGTAGTCGTTGATCCCGGATCATTGCCAAGGGATTGGAGGTCGATGGACGAGATGGATTGCAGGGCTAGAACTTGCTTGGATGTTAAAAATATGAGATTGGTCCGCAATTTATACCACGGTTTTAACAAAGTGATACATGGAAGATGGAGGTAAATTGTAGGGAGAAAAGTGGGTTGGCCTAAAACCACTCTTTCCCACGCCCACAAGCACAGTTTTCCATGAGGTCATAGTCCAGGGTCATATGAAGGAAAGGGTTAATGAGAAAGGGGCTAGCGCCTGAAACTTGGATTTTTGGAAGTGCACAGGAATAGCCCAGGGGTCTGTCAGGACCTGCACATAGAAGGAAAGGGGACCTCTGTAAGATTAATAGGGGTGTAGCAAAGGCCCGAAGAGTCAATTTGACTTGGAATTTTGAAAGATCCTTTGACCGAGAGGTCATTAGACCCCACCGAGGTGGGTTCACTGCATCGAAAGTGATCAGGGAAGAAATAGTCATGTATATTGACTACAATGAGAGAACAAGAAGATTTAGGAATCTGAGAAGAATTGAAGGCTTCTGGGTTCAGCAAGGAAAAGTTGCACATGGGAAAGAAGTTGTTGCAATTTATGTGGCAGCAAGTATGTTATAGCTTGTTGGGCTAGCCAGCGGAAAGAATGATTTCATGTTTGCAAGTGTTGTTGGTGATGTTGTTGCATAAGGAGGGAAGCAACATAAATCTAAAGTGCTAGTTATAAGTTTGATAAAAGAAGCATTGAAGCTTCTACTGCCATCAAATATTCAGGTAGTATAAAATTTATTAATGGAAGTCATGCAGGTATGATTTTTTATTACTCTTTTTGCATAATTGTTGAAAAGAAATTTAGGTAAGAATTTCCTCAGCCAGAGTTATTTTATAAAATCACATGATTATTATTGAATGCTTACCATTGGAGGTGGTAAAGGCTGGAGGCATGTATTAATTCAAATCTTTTAGCTTCTGAATGCACAAACTAACATAGTAGAATGTCATGTTAATTTGGTTATGGAGTAATAACAAAAGAATTAAAAGATAAGAACTTGTCATAGGAATAAATGCCAGTAATCTAGTCATGTATGAGACTATGACATGGTTGGATATGGAAAGGTATGGATATGGAAAGGTTATGAGCCACATAGGTACTAAAATCTTCCTACCTTTAAATAAAACTTGGACTGCAACCTTTTTGCTAACACTAATGAACACCACATAATTATATTCTTGTTGTAGTGTTCGGGTCGAAAGGGAAGGAATCCAATTAATTGGAAAGACAATAGGAAGTGTGTGGAGAATGTGTCAACACATTGGCCAAAATTCCAGCTCATGTATGGTGAGATACATGACTGAGATAAAGAGAATTATGTAATCCAATGCAAGGTGCACTGATTAATTATGCATTGAGAATTGCACTCATGCATAATAACTAACAGAATTGTATACTAAATGCAATGATTGAATGTGTTTTGTAAGTACATTCATATATATTATTGCATGGAAATAATTTTTACTAACAAATGAAATGTTGTTAACTCATGAAGTTGAGGACATTTCAGGGAGGTGTTAGACATTGCAACAGGAAAGTTGCAAGTCAAGTAGTCACATGAGCATTGACTACAGGAAATTTTCTTGTTCAGAAAAAGAAGTAATGAACTTACAGATATTACTGTGAACATGCATATGCATAGAATGATGAGTCGTTCTAGTTTATTAATTGTTGGGTAATTGTGATTGAATTGTTAGGTGTGGGAAATTTCAAGATCATTGCATAAGATTTTGTACATATTGCAATTGAATTATGATGTATAGGAAATACTAACAATTGTTGGCAGTATGCAAGGTGAAGCCTTGCAAGAAAATGGTATTCAGTTTGGTGCTTGTGGAAAACCACAAGGAAGGTTGAATTCCTAATATGGAAACAACCAAGAAGAATTATGAAATAGAATTTCAAGTTTTGGGGAAAAGATGAATTCCCTTTGAACTAAGTTTGAGTTTCTAAATAAATTATTTTATGTTTTCTTATGATAACTGCATGTGGGTGATGCAGATGAGATGATGTTTATTAAAGTTGAAATGTTGACTACAAAGAGTAGTTCGGGGAGGATGTTGATTAGAGACAACAGGTCTTACCATGTGGATTCCCAGTTGATTTGAGTGTGTGTACACTTCTCGTTGGGTTGCCTTGGAGAAGGTTGGAGCCTTGGAGGGAGAAGTGTGGGGATAGGTTCCTCGGTATGAGGCTTGGAGGGTACCTGAAGACCTTGAGGGCACCTGGAACTTCAGGAGACACGGTGATATGAGACTTCCTTAGCCGACATGTTGTTGAAGCCCAAGGAAAGGGAGGTGTAACAGTCGACGAAGTGTGTGACAGTGAAGGTGTACACTCCTAGGGTGGGACAGACATGTGGGGAAAGAAATATTGTTGGTTGGAGTGTTGTTGGGGTTTGGTACCTTGGCCTAGACCATGTTTATATGGAAGTCTTATCAATCAAAATATAAGTATCAATTCTCTATTCATTGTATGCTATGTATCCCGTAATTCATATACAGGTTATAATGTTATTGGAATTGCCTATATATATATATATATATATTGCATCTATGTTCTAGTGTTGCTTCTGAATGAATAGGTGTACGAGCATATTTTTTATGTCTGTGGAGTCATATCACTGATGAGAGTTTATCAATGGATGAAACATCGTGGATCTATAGCCATTCAGTGCTTTCAATGAGGTTTAATTGAAGCATGTAACAATGAACAATAAGTTGAATGATTTCCTGAAGGAACTCTATGGAATAGAGAAATTGAGTTTCAGGTACAATATAGATACTAGAATTGGTGCTTGAAAGTAAAGATGAATAATGGGCTTCTAATAGCTAAAGATTTGAGCTTTAGAAGAATTTTTGAATTATATATGTGTAAGTAAATTGCACTGAGGACAGTGAAAAAATAAGGGGAAGCGATTGTAATATCCCAAGGATGAGCCCCAGTTATATATATGTATTGTAAACATGTTTTGTACGTTGGTGAGCTGAGAAATTGTAAGTTGGTAAGCTTATGTGCAAGTAGGTCGGAGAGCCTAGGTGTTAAAGGCCAGGAGCCTATTTTGTACATGTAATTATGCACTTTGTTAATATAAAAACATCGTTGTGTGTAGACCGACCACGAACAAAGAGTGATGGGGACTAAGTTTCCACAAGGTTGGGTAAGGGAGGAGGATAAGTGTTTAAACCTAGGGGCTAAGCTAGGGGGGCATACCTCTAAAGGGGATAACAATTTATTATTATATCCTAAAAGGATAAGGTGGTCAATTGACCAAGTGTTGTCCTAAATTCTTGGAAAGGGAACGTATGAAAAATGGAGTGCATGTAGTTCCAGGAAGACAGGTGTCAAACTAGGCACATGCAGTTAAAGCTGAAGAAGTCAGTTGTGTTGGGGGTTCTCTCTCTCATTCTGTCATCCTCTGCCTGCATTCGCTGGGATATGGGGCATCTGAACCATTTTTCCTCTATGTCTTCCTCTGTATACCTATGCACAGTGAAGGAAACCCTCACAGGAAGGTTGTTTGTGGTCCATTCTCCCATCCTTTGTCTGATCCCATTGAGAACCCGTGGGTTGAGCCGCATCCTCTATGAAACCCAAAAACCCCGTATTTGGTTGTGTCATGTGTGTCATAACTGTTGGTTGTAGTGGCCATGCAGTTCCTCGATTGAGTGTGGTTTTTTGTCATCATATGTTCCTTGTTGAGCCTTGTTGTTGTCCTCCTTGTGCTGGAACAGAGTTGAAGAAGCAGGTTGTCAGGCCTATGTGCAACACTCTCTCCAAGTGAGGGAGGTGGTTATGGTTGAAGAGGCGGGTTTTTGGGCCTGTGGGAAACTCTCTTTCGGTGAGAGAGTGTGTTGTGGAAGTGAGTTCTCCTGGAAGGGGTCCCGTAGCTGCTACAGAGCTTTGAGAATTTCAGTCCGGCCTCTTGCTGAAGCCCAAGGCAAGGGAGGTGAAGTAGCCAATGGACTATGTGATAGTGAAGGTGTATACTCCTGGGGTGGTACAAGCATGTGGGTAATGAGAGTCTGTGACCAGTGGGCATAAGTGGATTCTGGGAGAGAATATTTTATCTTTAACTATGTGACTTCCCTATTGACCTTGTCTAGCGTAGGATTCCCTTTCCCTGCATGGAGCTTAGTCCCAGCTCGAGGGTGATCCACTATTGAGCATGATGAGCAACGTGGTCTATGGATAGGAGGGTCGTGGAAGGTCTTCATGTAGTTGGTGGTTTTATTCTAGTTGAAAGATAAGTATCATTTATGTGCTTAATGTTATGTTATGCATGTTTGTGATGCTTGAATGTTATCATGTATTTCGTTGCGTATATGAATTACTGTCTATTACATTTGAATTTGTATGGTACCAGTAACTCTGTGTTATGTGTTTTATTTCAATTAAAATGCATGTTATATATTTATATGTGAATTTTCCGCGAGGTAGTGTTACTCAGCCTATTGAATGGCTGGCAACGTTACAGTTTGGTTTCGCGACTAAGTCATAGATGAGTAGTCACATTGTCTGGTATTGTTGGAAGGTCAGGGATGTTACAATTTATCTTCTCTTGGTTTTACAAACAGGCAAGTTGTTAATCCACTTAAGTAGTATATTATTTGTTTAATAGTGTTTAATGTTTTCTAGGAAAGAACTTTATGTATATAAGACATAATATGAATTTTTTTTATAGGAAAGAAAAAATAGCAAAGAGAAAGTGGAGAAAAAATCAAAGGGAAATAGAGATGGATTACCACCAACTCCACATAGAAGCAAATGCATTAATGATGCAACGAATGTAACTGCTGAAAATAATAATGGTGATGATGATGTGCAAATTGATAATTCACGTGGTGATGTGCAGGAAGATATTGCACATGGTGATGTACAACATAAGGATGATCTCTTCACAAAAATTCTAAAAGAGATTATCAATAATCATGACAACAAAGGAAAATCAAGTTTGGAGATCATTTATTCAAAATTAAAGAAAATGTTAGAACCAACATCTATAGAGACCAATGTTGAGATACCTACTTCCAAATCTGATGTGGAAAAGAAGCATGCAGTTCTGGTTAATGGAAGTTGTGATGATAATATACTTACATCTGTTGTGCTTCAAAATACACCTATTGCATCTACTGGTGGAGCTAGATTAACTATAAATATTGCTAGTGGTTCAAAAGATGTGTCCTCCTTTTTTAAAATACAAAGATTGAGTCAAGGTTTGTATAGATTTATAGAGAGGAATGGAAAAGAAAGGAAAATAGAAGGTAATAATCCATTCTTCGTTGACGTGTCAAAATATGGTGAGCCCATAGGGACAAATGCCACAAGGTGGGCCTCCGAGTTGGGAACAAGATGTAGGGCCCATTTGGATATTACCAAATCAAATTTTGCAGATCAAGATCCACGAAGTGTGGAAAATGTTATACAAAAAATGGAAAATTATTTTAAGAATATTGGTGGACAAATCTCTAGAAAATATTATAAGCCTAAGATGAGACTTCTGATGAACAACTATAGATACATTTGCAAAAAATTAATCATTGAAGTAAAAAATAGGACAGACTGCACTCTATCCCCAAAAGTATGGGAAGCATTGAAGGAAACTATGTGTTCCGAAGAATATTTGACAAAGAGGAACATAGGCATGAAAGAAAGAGATAATGTGAGGGATCCATATACATTTGGTTGAGGTAGGTTGCAGGCCAAAATATACAAATTGACAGTAAGTGTTTCTTTTTGGTTGAATTTATATTGTTATTTATTTTGATTTGTTTATTGAATTGACTATGTTGAAACTTGAAACTATCTTTTAGGTGGAAAATAGTAATAGACAACCAGGGGTAGAATATATTGTCTAGCATATGGAAGCATTAGAGTCTTGTAAATATGACAATAAGATCAAGGGAAAATATAGAGCGTCAATAGAGATTTTGCAGCCTTCATTTGGAGTTGAAAGTAGCCTAGTAAGAGCCACTACAAATGATTTCAACTCGAGAATTGGGTACCAACATGTAATGAGTTGCATACATGATCTCAGTGAGATAGTTTCATAGTTGGTTGCCTCTATTAAGCCTATAGTTTCTGCATGGAATCAATATAATTCCACTTATTCAAGTGAGGAAAGAGGCTCTATTGATATCATTTCTTCTTATTTGAACATGTGTATTCCATTTCTTCTTGCAAAGAAATCTATTGTATCTCATTTCTTCTTGTTTGACTAGTTTTTTATACTTGTAAATTGTAGGTTTTTGTGTGTTTCCACTAAGTCTACTGCATTTACAGTGAAATATTAAGTGCTCTTTCTCACACTCTCTTGCTGAGAATTAATGAACTCACTTAAAGCTCTAGGATAGTTTTGTTTGTTGTGGACATGCCTTCTTCTTCTGACTTCTTATCAACCTTGCACTCTGTAGAATGATCCTTTGTTTCTAGAACTAGTTCTCCATGTTTCTAGAATCATCTGTCTATTCTACCTTTAAAATATCAAGTATGTTTGATACTTGAAAGTATTTATGAATAGTAACAATGCATGATCTGTCCCTGAAAGAACACAAAAACATGTCCCTGAAAGAACACAAAAATATGTCCTTGAAAGTGATGATCTGTATAGTGTGGAAATACAAAAAATAGTCCCATTTTGTGTTGAATATTTACTCAATAAAACATAATAGATGTGGTTTGATTTATTTTATAACATCTAACTTAATAATGCTAATAAATAAGCCTCTCATTTGTCCACAGATGTAAAAAATCTTGTTATGATTATTAACATAACAGAAGTGGATTGATCCATGTAATATCATATTGCATACAAATTTACAGTTAAGATAGATATATGACATATAGCTCTTCCATTAATCATCAAAACAAGGAAATTACTTGATAGAAAAATCAATGAGGATTGAGAGATTGAGAAATCTCAAATGCCAAATTTCTAAGGAGAATTGTGAGACAAAATATAGTTCACTAGGTGAGTAGAAGATATAAGAGGTTACAAAGAGTATATACAAGTATCTGTGCAAATACACCAATAATTGAATAGAAAAATGGTTGGCTTCGCTTTCAATAATGATCTTGGGTGGCTATATATATTCCTATCACTCTTGGCATTCTTGGTTGTGGGAATGTTCACAAAATGTGACAATCGTGCATACATGGTTGGAATTTAATGCATGCGGATAATTTAGTGCATTGAATGGTGTATACATGACCCTTGAAGGATTCCTTCTTAAGATATATCCATACCTTATCGCCAATCTAAAGTTAATGAAGGCCACAATGCACATAACGACACTCCTTTAACTTGAGTTATTTGTGTGTTGAGATATTCTTAACTTATTAATGCACTTGTTGAATATGGTATTAATTTTATTTTCCTTGTGTATTTATTGTACTTGTGTTGGGGGACCAAGGAGTCAGTAATGTAAGAAATGTAATGTTTAGGAATTTTTTTGGATCAAACTTGAGAAATGATTGATTCGATGGACCATGCCCAATAGAATGGTGAAGAAATATTGTGTAGGTGAGTTGTTTGCAAGGAATATCCTCATCCAATGTGCATGTGTATGAACTATTTTAGATTCACAAAAGATCCACAAGTGTGAAATTGAAATTCTAGATAATCATTTATCTCCAAATGAAATGATGTGGATTGGTGCAACTTTTTGTCTGACATTTCCCAAAAAGTTAAATTGTTAAAAAACCTCAGGTCACAATTAGACACAATGGTTGTTGGAACCATTGTATAATCCACAGATAACTGGAGAATAATTTGGAAGTATCAGGTGCACCAATAGCCTTCTTTCATGAAACCATGATGTATTTTTTTTTTAAGTGATCGACAACAACAAACACCAAATTTTGGTGATTCATCATAAGGAGACTTGAGAATAAATACATGTTAATACACTCCCAAGGATTTGTTGGAACCAATAGAGGTGTGTACCTACCAAGTTTATGATTTGTAGGCTTGGCACTGTTACATGGAATGCAATATTTGATATGCACCTCAATGTTTCAATCGACTAGTTTAGTTAATATAAGTGTTTCTAAAGAAGTATCTCGATGACACCAAAGTAACATGTTGAATTAGATTAGTGTTCTGCCCAAATCACTTGATTGTGTTATATACCAAAGGGCATGTAGAAGTGTCAAAGTTGGTATAATATATTATCAAATAGGGAGTAGTTTACATCTTATTGATCCTGCACAGGATCATTGCGGGTCTTTGAAAAATTCAGATTAGAGGGGTAACCTAATTATCACAATTATGTCCTTAAGTGTTAAGCACAATGTCCTTACATGGTTGGAAAAGCCTCAAATATAAATTCTATAATGCTAAATATTAGTTTGAAAATATATCAATCTATTGTTTATATATCTAGCGACTATTGGTTCATGGCTTGACCACTTGGTGGAGGGAAGATATGGATGGATATAGGGTTTGTATAATGTTCTAGGGCTCTACAAGATGGACAAAGATTTGGTTGACTATTCAAAAGATCCATCCATAGGTTAGTCTATATAGTCTATCTCTTATGTAAAATCGTTCCCTAATAGGTTGAAAGTTTCATCACATACAGGGTCTCCTTTGGGTCCATCTCCTTGGCTAAAGATACTATACAAGATTTGGCCAAAATGGCCAAAAAAATTAATGTGAGTGTCAAAAAACCTCTAGAAAATGGATTTTATGAGTGGAATAATGACATATCTACATCATGGGTATATGATCTTGTATTTAATGGCATTACATTGTTTGTAGATTTAGTTGGAAGTACTTCCTTATATGCCCATGAATAGTCCCACACGCATTCTCATTCATACTAACTCTAGGGTTGAAC
Organism: Picea engelmannii; assembly: GCA_009831015.1. NCBI lineage: Eukaryota > Viridiplantae > Streptophyta > Pinopsida > Pinales > Pinaceae > Picea > Picea engelmannii. Next base: position 1,967,280 of record ML776667.1, read on the forward strand.
TTCATGCCTCAAATTTGGGATTTTTTTGTTCTAGTGTATCTCAACTATACACAAATTGTCCATAATATTATGTTACGAAAGTTTCATAGTTTGGCCATCAAATCGTTATTTTAGACCATGATATAGATTTGATTTTGTGGGTTCACCTTTGATATCCTTGTTTATGAGTCTTTGACACTAGGTGGGAGAGGACTTGTGGGTTCTTTGTTGGGACTAGAGATAATGAAAGGTGTTTTGGGAGGTGAAAATGTTGTAAATACAAACCCCTCACCTTCAATCTTGTTGTACTCACTTGTAAGAAAGGAAGCATCCCTGAGTTTGGAAGGTGATGGTAGTTTATGAAGGGCTCAAAAAAATAAGAAGTGTAGTAAGAAAAAAAAATACCCTTTGAATTTCATTTTAAGTGAAGGGGTGATATTGGATGAAGTTGTGAAAATGGTGGACATGGTATTGGTCAACCACATCCATGGATGTCAATTGGGAGATAAGGTGATCAAGGAGTAGTTAACTACTATCATGGAACCCCTTTTAGGGTATTGTATGACTTTGATGGTGTTGTCTCAAGGTTGGTTGGTGCTCATATTTTGATCTACAGTTGACAAAAAACATGTTTTGAAACCCTTGTGGAAACGTGGGGTGATCTACCTCATGATAAAACACTAGACTCCAACTTTTGATATGAAAAGTAAAAGAATTGATGTTGTCTTGGCTTAGGTTAGAATCCTTATCCTACCTCTAGGTTTTTGGTTGGAGGATGTCTTATGGGAGATTGAAAATTATCTAGGACTATACTATGAACCAGACTATATTTGGATCAACCCATTATCAAGTGGTAAAGAAGCCTCTAAAGTACTGTCATCAATAACAATGTTTTAGAAACTGCTAGTTACACTTCCATTTTCACTGTCTGAAATCCCTGCATCTTCACAGGATTGTTGTGTAAGACTCCAAAGAATAATGCTTGCACTCAATATAAGTATCATTTTAGGATTGACCTCAACAATGTCTTCAGGTAGAAGGAAAACTAAGAATTCAAGATTCCTTGGCACATTGATTATATAGGTTCCATTCAACCTCTTTTCTTCCTCATTCTTGCCTTTTGTGACATTGTGCCAGTCTACAATCCTAGGTTCCATAAAACTTAGTATATTATCAAGATTCCTTTGTTGATTTGGTATTGCAGATGAAAATATATAAATAAAAGAGAGATACAAAATAAATAAGTTTGTTTTTGTTGAGATAATGTATGTAGGTAATTATTATAAGATGTAAATGTCCACTACTATATAGGTGGTATCCCTTTCTTCTTGATGCTTAACCTTTATATGATTTGAATATAGTGCTCATTTTTTATAAGGAAACATGAATATAGATAATGGAGAGTTTCTTTATGCGTAATGTTTTTTATTATTGACATATATTGCTACCTTTTGTTACGAAAACTCGACTACAAATATCCAAAGTTATGAATTGTAAGGTTAATGGCCTTGGATAATGAGATCATTTCTTATAAAATAATGCTTTAAATGATTTTAATATCATAACTACCCTATCATAAAATTTTGAAGGCTCATCACAATGTTTCATGTTCTACACTTCTTTTTTTACATCTCTACCAATGCTTTTTATGATTCTTTTGTTTCATTGTTTGAGAAAGAGAACAGTTCCCTTGGAGAGAGTTTGTTGCTAATTTGAAATGTTGGATATTTTTTTGAATCATGGTTAAACCACATGTAGGGAAATGATACGAAATATGCAATGTCTCCAAAAGGGAAAAGACATAGTGATCATGAAGAACTTGTCGAGCAATGTGTAAAGGACATTGTTGATGGTGGTGTTGAATTTGAGGTAATCAATTTTTTTTTGTGATAGTTAATCTTTCCTAATGTTTTTTCATAAATTTTCACGTTTAGAATGTTCTTTTTGAAAAAATAATATTTCTTGCATTCTTCATACTTTTGAGTGCTTAATAAGCCATTCTTCATACTTTTGAATGTTGTATATTTTTTTTGCATGATGAAACAACCACATGCAGAGAAACTCTATAAAAGAAGCACGATGAAAAGGACAAGTCCTTATCAAAAGATCTATGAAAGATGCACTAAGTGATCTCAATATTGATAGCGATCATATTGACATTGAACTTGAGAATAATGTGCAATATATTCCTCGAAGTGAGTGAAATAATTATATGCTAAATATTAGAATATAATTCTTGTTTTAACATTTTTCATATCTCGAGATAATGTGTATTTCTTTTTGTTTTTGCAGAAATGTATTGATCATAAATTACAAGAAGGCGACAAATTAAATTTGTTGGATCTGTATGGTGATGCTAATGTGGGAATCAAACGGATTCACTCATTATCTATTATACATGGAGTGAAATTGAGTGGATCAGGAGATGCAAATGTAAATGTTATAAAGGTCACAAGTAACATACCCCTTTTTTATGAAGACAAAATAGATGGATTTGTCTGTATGAAAGTGAAGGAAGGAAGCTTCACATAGTGGCCTTTGAAATATTTGCAAAAACTGGCATATATTCCTTTTATCATAGTTGTTAGACAACTTTGCCCACTACTCTGCTTTTATGTAGTTGTGTAAATGTATGTTCAAGGATATTTTATATTATGGCGTATTTACAGGCTTGGAAACTCTCAGTGATAGTTGTTTGAATGAATGTATGTTTATGGATTTTTTATATTATGGTGTATTTGCAAACTTGGAAACTCTAAGTGCATGATAGTCAGTGACAGTACTGTACTACTNATATATATATATAATCATGATCATCTTGCAGTTCACAATATTATGTATTAATTTGATTTTATATTTATGCAGTAGTTTGAATGTATATTAATGTTCATGGACATTTTATTATGATGGATGTTTTATTATGGTGTATTTGTGGACTTTGATATGTGTGTGTGTGTGTGTGTGTGTGTGTGTGTTCATCTTGCAGTGCATCTAAATTGCAATATTATATGTTTTAAGTTGATTTTGTGTACATTCAGTAGTTTGAATGTACATTGTTCATGGATATTATATTATGGTGTCTTTGCATACTTGGAAACTTTGAGTCACAACACCATACTACTTTTAACATTTTTTTATTATATATATGGTCATCTTGTAGTTTATATAAATTGCAATATTATATGTTTTAATTTGATTTTATGTCAGAATACTTTAGTTTTTTATCATGATCATGTTAGAATCAATCTTTTATCTTTTATTTTATGTTTTAATTTAACTTTAATGCTAAATTATTATATGTTTTAATTTAAGTTTAATACTAAGTTATTTAACGTTTTAATTTAAGTTTAATATTATGTTTATTTATTCATTACACAATTAATTTATGGTAAATAATAAATTATTCATATCATTATATAATTGGACATTTACTACTAAAATTGTAGTAAATATAATGATTATGAAGTTAATAAACATTATAGCAATACACTACCAATTTAAATCAATTAGTGAATCAAATGACTAAATATACTACTAGTTGACAACAATAACTGATACAAATGACTAAATTTACTACTTGTTGATGACAATAAATGACTACCACAACTAAATAAATAACCAGTTAATGACAATCAATGATTACAACAATGATTAAATATACTACCAATGGATGAAAATTAGAGAATAAAAATGACTGAATATACTAGTAGTTGACGGAAAATGACTATTACAATGACTAGATATACTACCTGTTGATGGAAAATGATGATTACAATGACTAAATATACTACCAGTTGATGGAAATAAATTATACAAATGACTAAATTTACTACTTGTTGATGACAATAATGGACTACCACAACCAAATAAATGAGCAGTGAACAACGATTAATGACTAAAAAAATGACTAAAGTTACCACCAAAAAAATTAACCAAAACAACCAATAAATGACTAAACTTTTTAAGCCATATATTCGGTCACGTTATATATGTCTAGAAATATACTACTAGTAGTCATGTGACTAAACTTAGTCATTTATATGCAATTTTTAGTCATTTTTTTAGTCATAAATTTGTCTTTTATACTAGTGTACATACAATGATTAATAAAATATATCAAGGCTACACACCAAGTTTGGTTAATAGTATGGCGGGATAGGATTCTATGAGAGGGAAAGGATAGGTTAGGTAGAATTTTCCCTAGTGGAGTCATATTCCCAACTCGAGGGTGACCTATTGTTGAGAGAGATGGAACAATGAGGTCTATGGATGTGTGGAACATATGAGTTCTATATTCATTTGGTTCTTTCACTAAAGATACGTATTAATTATGATATGTGTGATTTCATGTTATCTATTATGTGTATTTATATGATTAAATTGTTATATTTCATGAATGGATTGAATTTACATTGTTTCATTCTATGATAAATTATGCATGGTATTGCATGTATTGAAACTACATATTTGTATCATATGAAAGGGCATAATTATTATATGGTTGAAGAGTCCAATTCAGAAGAACCAAGAGCTTTGGTTTTTGTATATCACCACCCACACCACTTGGAGAAACAACAATCATGAAGGAAAGAGCATGGGAATCAACAACCTTATTATGGAATATCATGGCACCCAAAATGAAATAAATCGAGATATACATAGTGGAATAACAACAATGCATGGAGACATCAGAACACAATAAGAATAAATCATATTACAGGTCAAGGTGGAAACACATCAGTTGGACCCCGTGTTCACATTTCACTAGCATGGATGGAAGCTCATCCTTATTACTAGCTGGCTACATTACATAGTCGATCATATTGTATGGTTTCTTCCCATGTTTCAAGGACAAAACATGCTAAGGGGGGTTTAATGTAGTATACCTAGGGAGGTAATATGGGGGACCTAGGGAGGCACCCAAGGGGAGTAATATATATGGAGGTCAATTCCAGTAAATAAGGCTCATGTAATAGTGTGAACACAATAAAGGTGAAAAGGATTTATCAAAGGTTCTACCTACTAGAATATTCCTTCTCTTGAATGTTCCTAGGGGTTAGAAAGTGTTATGAAAAGAACTGTAAGTAATGTATTGGAGAATCGTGAAGAATATTTTTATTGTGGCAAGCAAGTATTTCTTGGGACTGAATTCATTTCATAAGCAATAATATACAATGTTACCATACCACAAGAGTTTTCTCTATTTCTTGTCTTTAGTATTTTTTTGAATGATTTGAGTTATTATTCTATATTATACTTTCATATTTATTGAGGCATATAATAGTTTAATACGAAGTGTTTGATGAAACTCCTCAATGGCATGATTGGAAAAAATTTCATGTGTAAAACAAATGAATTAAGATATGGAAATTTCATATAAAAGTGTAATTAGAAAATTCATAAGTTTGAAATTGATTAGGTGGTACAAGGACCAAGATACATGGCAGATTGAAAGTGTTTCAAGATAAATTGAGGTTGATGAGTGGTAGGAAATGTGTCATCCTAAGACTCATTTCGGGTGCAAATATCTTTGTTATCAGTTGATTACTTATCAACCCAAAATGAATCTAGACCATCAAATCAGATTAATATCCACTATCTGATATACCAAGTTCAATTTTCTTGGTTTTTTTTTAAGAAATTATTGTCCCAAAATGAATATGGACTATCATATAAGATGAATTCCTATCATTGGGTATTCCATGGGAAAGTTACTCTATTATAGACTATGCACTTATTTCCCTGAAATGGATTTAGGACGTTGATCGAAATCAATATCCAATTTTGGATATTTCAAGTAGAAAATACCTTGTTATGTTTCAATCACTTCTGGATGAAAAATCCATCTCTTCCATTTATTACAATCAATCTCCACCATTGGATATTTCAAGAATAAAATACTTTGTTATGGGTCGATTAGTTATGGATCTGAAATCCATTTCCACCATTAGATTAGACCAATATACATCATTGTATATCATCACAATGGATCATATAAAGATAGTGTACCATGTGGAGTAGGTAGGGATAGAGGGGAACTCTTTCTCTCATCCACAACCAAGATGGTGCCATGTGGTAGAAAAAGATAGGGCTGCAAGTGGTCCACGAATTTGGTAAAGAAGAGAGAGAAAAAGGTGAAGACAATCCATGAAGGAATAGTATGGTAGGTTATGGATGAATGTATATGACATGAAATACATAGGGTATGATACGTAGGATCTAACTTCCACATTAGTATGAACGTTTCATTACACATCAGCAAGGATTCCATGCCAGCAAGGTAAAGTGAAGTTAAAAATGGTCTAGAGACAAAATATTATTTTGGCTATAATAAGAGAATGTTACATCTAAATTAGATACAATTTCAGGGCTAAGTCCATAGTGAAGAGGACTACAAAAATTCCAGTGATGGTCATTGGACATTCCTACTCTAGTTTTCTAGAAAATCTAGATTAGTGATTTTTTAAGATTGGGGTGGTATTCATTAACAAAGGCGTTGTTGAAGGTAAAATTTGGATAGTGAGTAACAATATCAAGCATGAAAATGCCCAATGGAGTTTTTGGCCAATTTCCAAAGGGTTGGGAATGGAGGTGCAAAAATAGGGAAAAATACAATATTCCTCACAACTTTTTCAGGATTTTTAAATTTTTTTAGAGGAGAAAAAGGGACCCCAGATCACAAATATAGAAAAAATTTATTTACTTAGAATTTTACTTCCTTAATAGGTTGGAAAAAAAATTCTAAGCAAAATTTTCCCAATTTTTCACTGTTGAGGAGATAGAAGCTTCAATTAAAAATTCCAAGTCTAGAAGAAGTGCAAAAAAGAAAAAGTTGACGATTTCAGATTGCTATAAAAAGCAGTTGGAGCATCAAATTAGAAATTTGAAGGTTGTTGTGTGCTCACCATGATGATTTATATATATTCTTAATATGCATTAAATTTCTTGGTTCTGAGCATATGTTTTTCTATAGGCGAAAGATGTTAGCCTCTAAAATTGGTTGTGCCAATGACACAAGTGAAAAAAAGGGGCATAATTGTTGATTTCAAGGAACCATAACTTTTACCTCGAAACTTAAGAATGAGGCATGAGTGAAGTAATTGGAAATATGACTTAGAGTATATGAAATATAAAGGCTCATAATTTGGATGAGGAAATCAATTTTCTTCATAAATAAAGACGAAGAAGGGATTTTATCCTAATTAATGGAAATTTTACATTATGCATAATTTCTAATGTCAATGGTTACTTTCACATTTTGTAGAGTTATGGGTATATGAAGAACATATAAAGTTTAGTATGAATTCCATAGATATGTAGGATGCACAAGGAGACCACAACCATGAAGAATAAGTGAAATGCATGAATATTAACTTAATTAACAAGGCGACAAAGTCCAATGCAAATAGAAATAGAGTGGAGCCAATAGAGCTAGATAAAACTATGAAACTTTTTAGGATAGAAGTGCATATATATATGATGAAAGGTTGATAAGAGACAAAGAACAAAGTAATCAAATTAACACTCAACTATCACAGAGTCTGAACATTTTGTAGAGGAAAATAAATAAGGATTCCAATACAAGGCATGCATCATAACTTAGATCTCATGCTAAGCGGGATGATTACAAAGGATGTAATAAATACAAAGGTCCTAGTAGACATCATCATTCACCTAGAAATTTATCTAGGAGAACCCTTGCATTCTCAAAGTAAGAGAGTATTCCAAGTTTGTCCCATTTCAAGCATCAAAGGAGAAGGTCTGAGACAAAAAAATTGGAAAGGGAACTGACAAATCTCAAGACAACAACATTTAATGGAGAGCATAAGGAAGGTGGGTATATTGAAGCATGGTTATCATGCATGAGAAACTATTTCTAAATACACAATTACTCATATAACATTTAAGAGACAATTGTTATATACCATATTTAGGGGAAATCTTCCATGTGGTGGGACCAACTGAAGATGTTCAAGCATTTATATCTGAGAAGAGTATCTCATGGAAGCAATTAAAAAACTATTTCCAACAATAATACTTGTTAGATCATTATTATGAAAAAAAGATGCAAGGATATTTCTTTGAAATCAAGCTTTGAAACATGAATGTGGAAGAGTGTGAAAAGCATTAATGGATATTTTGATATGTGTGGTTTCATCTAGGATGAGAAGGTGAAAATTCAGAGTATATTGAGTGGTATTCCATCATTCTACAAAGATAAAATTCAATTTGGTGAGCCCAAAACATTGGAGGAATCCATAAGGAAATCTAAGTATTTGTATGAGTAGAATAAAGGAAGGCCATCTTTTTGAAAGGATTGGGATGATAAGAAGAAAATAAATATGGATCAGAGGAGGAAAGGGTATAAACCACCTTTCTTTAGGAACATACCTCAAGCATATCAACAAGGGAAACTAGCACAAAGTGAGGCTAAGATCATATATTCCTTGGGGAAAAGTCCAATACACAAGTCCATAAAGTCTTGGGGATGTGAGGGATATTACATGTTTAAATATTGTCCCCACAAGGTAGATATGATAAAGATTGTATGTAACATACAAGAAGCTACTACAATGGAAGACATGTGCGTAAGCATGCGAAGGATTTATGCAGCCTTGGATAATAGAGAAGTAAACTAGTGCCACATGATTGAAGTGGAAGGTAAGATTGATAATCATCCCATATCTATTTTGATTTATTTTGTAGCTAGTTATAGCCATATAGATCCTAATCGGGTTAAAAGGTTTAAATTGAAAATATGTAATCATGCAAAATCTTGGTTGGTTTAGCTAGCCACTAGAACCAAGAGAAGAATCAATGAGCTTGTCATGGATTTCCTATTGGTTGGACGAGAACCATCCTATACTAGATTACTACAACAAGGCTTTCACATGCCTTGATGGGGAAAGGAAGTTAAGAATGGTTCAAGGTGTCCTAAGATTTATATTAGTATCAAAGAGATTTTAGTATTGTAGTTGAAAAGAAGCTTCATAAAATGGTGCTAGATATATGTAGCACATATGGAAACTGGTATATTTGTGTTTACTAATGGATACATTGGTAGTGTTGCAGGTATAATTAATAACTCGTTATGACTTACATAAGTTGTGTTATTGTTTTAACCCATTGTTGTTAACATGAACTATTTATGTAATCATTAATATTATTTCATACTATGTCTAACATTTTAGAAAAGTCATGATAGGTTAGAATAATAGTTAGAATAGTCAATGTTGAATTTGTTTTAATTATTTTGATTTAGAATTAGAAAGAATTATGTGGATGACAATTCATTGTCCTTCTATGCAATAACATTCTGAGTGGCAATAATGCCCACATATTGGTCGAAACTTTCCATACCAGATGAGAGTGGATCTAATTAGGATTCACCATCAGTCATTTTACCTTACTGATTGACAAATCATTTTGACTTATCAACACGTTCTAACTTACATGTGATCTACTGAACTATGCCTCTTTTCTTATCTATACGAGATACTTGAAGTTCTTTAAACATGGAGGGTATTTCAAATGTAATTATAATCAACAAAGGTATTTTTAGCTAAAAATCAATCCTAGATTACTAGTCCTATATAGAGAAATAAAGAACATTTCTCAAAAAGAAAGAAAGAGAGAGAGTAGAGACCATTTATTAAAAAAATAGAGAGTTGAGTAGCACCTTTGATTATAGCCATGGATCGACTATTAGACATATGATTACAGGTGTTAACCTAGTTTATGAGTTTCTACCAAACAAAGTGAGAAAGACTTTTTCCTCATTTCCTTTAAGGGAATTCATCTCATGGAATCTTCCCTCATTCATTCAATTAAAAAGGATATTAGTTTAAGAAAAGATTTGGAAACTTACATTGCTTACAACTTAACTAGGAATAAATCAATCATAAGACTTTTCATTCATTCATGCCCAACAAAATATTATCATATTTATCATCAACCTAACTAAGAATCATAAATAATGATAAAATTTCTCTTTCATGCCCAACAAAACAAAATATTATTATATTTATCATCAATACTATAATGTAATTTGTATAAACTAATACACTACATATTGTAATCAAATGGACATGCTACTATATATGTTATGTTGATTGTTGCAAATATAAACTTGCTACTAGTTGTACTTGTACTTGGATGTTTCTAGTTTTTATTTCTTATGATCATCACCATAATAATGTAATTTGTATAAACTAATACACTACATATTGTAATCAAATGGACATGCTACTATATATGTTATGTTGATTGTTGCAAATATAAACTTGTTACTAGTTGTACTTGTACTTGGATGTTTCTAGTTTTTATTTCTTATGATCATCACCATAGTAGTCCAAAAACCTACGTAAAGAAAATGCATATGGCATATATTTCCTTCGCCATACCATTTGCATATTGCACCGAGTCACTAACCATGGTTTCCAAAAGTTTTTTTTTTAAGGTAATTTCCTTTAACTAAATCATTACCAATGACCATTATTATTTATGTGTGTTGTTTTGTTGGATATGTTATTGTCATCTACTTCAATTCCTTTCTCGATCATGAATCCACACTTCCTATGTGACTCTAGCTAGCATTGTTTATATTTTGTAATATTATTGATTGAGATTTAAAAACATAACAATAAATGAAAAAATTGTTTGTGGAACAAGGGATCTTTTGTTCGGTGATTTGATTAGTAGAATAGATACTCTATCTCTTTTAAATTTGAACTTGTAACATCTTAAAAAGAAACAAATATTCTTAGCCATTAAATCCACTTAAGCTATATTAACAATTCTTATAATAAAAAATAAATATTATAAATTATTTTCCTTTTTAACAATATATAAATTTTATATGTATTATATTTATATTTATTGTACAATCCAAAAATACATAATGTTACTTTTTTAATGAATTCTATTTTTACATTTCTCCCAGCGAAATGAGAAAATCCTTCCTTCCATTTGGAAATTTAAGGTTTCCTTGTCGATATAAGTATTATATATTCTTTATTTCCAGCATGTCAAGGATCTTGTTATTATCCAAAGGTTCGGTTATTGCCCAATTATATAGCATGGCATGTGATATAACTTTTATTTTTTAGGAATAAGAGTTGGATTACAACTTCCATGGTGCATTCATTAATTTCCTTAGAATATTGCTTAAAACAGGTTAGTAAAATGACATTTCTCTTAGGCATTTGCCTCCCAATATGTATATTGTTGTCAAAAGAAACGTCCAACTCTTTCTCACCCAATGAGAACAAAAGGGTAGTAATGGAAACGTGAAATTAATACAATTTCTAATAATGTTTGAGGTTCAATGAAATGAAATAAGATATTTAAATTGTTAAAAGAAACATTCCAATGAGAACTAGAGTAGAAATTTGACACGCAATCTTAACTATTAAGTAATATTTATTTTTGTAATTTAAATAATATGTATTATATGTGTTTTTAAAAAAAAAATTAAGAATACAAGAGTAATTTTTGTTATTAATATAATGAAATAATAAATATTACTCAATTATTTTGGATTTATTTTTTTAATAGCAATTCCTAATGTTTTCTAAAATGAAATAAAATAGAGCTTGTGAGAGGTTGGTTGCATCCACATTTATTCTTATTATTAATATTGAGGAAGACATTAAAAACACAGTGGGAAAGTATTTAAATGTAGATTTTCAAAAACCAAATATAATGAAAAAAAAAATGTGCAAGAAGGTGTTTTCTAATTTACTGCAATTGCAATTTAATATTAATGAGCCTTACCTCTATAAATAGTTGTATGTAGGTTTTAGGTCTTTTCTTCTCTCTTAACCTTCACTTTTCAAGCCAAATGATATGATACTATCAAATTTCAAAAGAATCCTAATAACTTAATTTATAAATTGCTGTATGTATGTTTTAAAAAAAATTTGTTATTATATTATATTATATTATATATTATAATATATATTATTATATTATATTATATTATATTATATAATATAATATATATTGTGAATAATAATACATCGTTATTACACAAACAGCAATTTTTTTTATATGGAGAAGATTTCAAAAATAACTGAAATTTTTTTATATTTGAAAAATATTAAAAATGGAAACAACACGAATAAATACTAGTCAAATTTAATCATCAGAATAGAGTGAAAAGATGAATTTAATACGATTTTTAATAATGTTTTCCATTTAATAAAATAAAAGAAGATATTTAAAAAAAAAATAGTTTAATAAAAGAAGATATTTAAAATGAGTTTATTTCCGTGTGTGCAAAATAAGAAATTATAGAAAAACTTGAGTTTCAATTTATGCCATTTATAGAATTCTTTTCTATGTGTTCAAATTTGTCCGTAATGAAAATACAATATTTTTCCAAGTTCTTTAAGATCTAATCCTACATAGACATAAAAAAATCTTTGTTTGGTTTTGTTGTAATTACGAGTGCGGAAACAACAATTACCATAAGACAATCAATATATATGCAAACAAAAAAGACATAGCAGTTTACGTGGTTCACCCAAATGTTGGGTTACGTCCACCAAGTATAGGTATCGGTCATCTTATTATTCAGCTAATGGAGATTACAGTCGAATCTCAATCCTCTCTGACACACTCACAGCCTCTACGGGCATACAAATTTATAGCAATGTATAAGAAACTGACTATTAAATGTAATCTCATCCATAGTTTAACTTAGGTGCATTGGTTACAACCAATCCTGGTTTATAGGATCT
>ML776667.1:1983585-2002333 GCA_009831015.1 Picea engelmannii
TTCGTCTCCTTTTGAGGGTCTTCTTTGGAGGTTTGTTGTCGCTTCCAACAGTCCTTCTTCAGGTGTCTGGATTTTCCACAAAACCAACACTTGAGCTTGCTCTTTCTGCCTTTTGATTTTGATCGAGAGAAATCCCTCTGACCTTGTCCTCTTTCTTTTAGTCTGCCTCTAACTACCAATGCCTCATATGTAGAGGTTTCTTGATTTGATTTCTTCCTTGTTTCCTCAGATAGTAAAGCTCCAACAATATCATCAAACTCAATAGTTTCTGTTGAACTGAAACTAATAGAGGTAACGAAATGATCCCATGATGTGGGCAAAGAACATAATAATGTAATTGCCTTATCTTCGGATTCAAATTTCACACCCATGCTATTCAACTGGACTAGAAGAGTATTGAAAGTATTGAGATGATCAACAATTTTCGTACCTTCCTTCATGCGCAAACTATACAGTTGTCTTTTCAGAAAGATCCTGTTTGTCAAGGATTTTGTCATGTACAAGCTTTCCAGCTTTGACCACAAACCAACTGTTGTCTTCTCTGTAACAATGTTGAACAATACATCGTCGGCCAAACACAGGCGTATGGCACTCAGTGCTCTCGCATCCATCTCATCCCAGTCTTCGTCTGTTATGGACGCGGGCTACTTTGCTTTTCCCAACAGCACCTTCACCATGCCTTGTTGCACGAGAAGATCGTGCATCTTAACCTTCCAGATCTCGAAATTGTTCTTGCCATTAAATTTTTCAATTTCGAACTTAGCACTCTGCATCTTTTTCATTAGAGGAAACATGAAAAGAACAAACACCACTATTTGTAATATCCAAGACCCTTTTAAAAAATGTGAAGTAATCTTGTGTAATTTTCAAAAGAAAATTACATACATTCACCCCTTTTAAAAAAAAGAATTTAATAAAAAAATTCACTTTACCTTATTTCTCCATGCTTCAACATCCTCCATATTATATTTAGATTTCAAATATAATATAAAACCTTTAATTCTTTAATACTTTATGAAAAAACTTTAATACTTTTAAGAAACAAATTTCATGTGAATTCCTTCATAAAGGGGGAGCGCTCCTTAAGTTATCGAGCGCTCCTTGGAGGAGAAAGGAGGTGCGTTATACCAAATCAAGGAATGGAGCATAAGTCCACTAGTATGCTAGTGCTCCCTTTGGTCGGTGAGGTGAGCGTCGGCTCTCTCCCAGCGCTCCCTATCAAAAAACCCCGAATTTCTTTAACAGTGCACCTGTAAACTTTGTCTCCAGCGCCGACGCTCCCCTTAGACAGTTGCCCAGTGCTGGCGCACCCGATTAGCCTACTGTCCAGCGTCGGCGCCCCTGTGCAAATCTTTGCCAAGCGCTGCCAAAAAAAAAAAGAATTTCAACGCTGCAAAAAAACGAATTTCAAGGCTTCGGTTTCTTCCGGTCTGCACCCTCCTCAGCTCTTCAGCTCCTGAGCTCTGATACCACTTGTTGTAATTGCCAGTGCAGAAACAACAATTACCATAAGACAATCAATACATATGCAAACAAAAAAGACACAACAGTTTACGTGGTTCACCCAAATGTTGGGCTATGTCCACCAAGCATAGGTATCGGTCATCTTATTATTCAGCTAATGGAGATTACAGTCGGATCTCAATCCTCTCTGACACACTCACAGCCTCTACGGGCATACAAATTTATAGCAATGTATAAGAAACTGACTATTAAATGTAATCTCATCCATAGTTTAACTTAGGTGCATTGGTTACAACCAATCCTGGTTTATAGGATCTAGAATCCTATTCACGGATGAGTTTTGTTGTCACCGTTTCCAACAGGTTTTTCATTGTGTTCCATTTGAAACACATGTTATATACTTTTAAAGTTTTTCATCCAATTAGTTTAATAAATTTATATCATATATATTATTATACTCGGAGCGGAAACCACATGGTATTAATAATGGATATGCAGTTGACTACATATTAGTTCATTAGTTGACCAAAAATTTACAAGGTTTTTCTAAGGTGAAACAGTGCAAACGATTTTTTTCGAAATTTTTAAAATTATTTTATAACATTTTCTTATTGGTTAAGAAAATGAAGAAAATGAACTCATTGTTGAAGCTAAAACAAGTAGTATGGAAACTGAGCTTCGCTAGTTGAAAAATTACTTGGAGGAAAGGGATTCTCAACTATAAACTTCAGCTTCAGTTGCTGAGAAGGTGAAAATGGCAGCCGATCGAAGGAGAACTCAGTGAATGGGTTTTCTGGTGCCTGGTAGGATAGTGTGTTTTTTAGTGCTGAAATTCTTGTCAACGAAAAATTATTTTCCACTCTTTAAAAATTTTCAGCAACACAACGTTATGTGGGATGAAATTTAACCATTTCCCTGATATAGTATTTCTAATACTAAGGGCTCACACCGACGTTCCCTAATTTCTAAACAACCATGCAATCTGAATGCACTCGCTGATTAGCTTCTTGAACAGTTATTACACCACATTTCTTTCCAAGTGTGTGTAGTCTTCTTCTGATGTATCGACTTCAAGGTCTACAACAAAGGGTTCCAGTGAGATCAGAATCTGCAAGGCATAACCTGCCATGGAAACTGAAATAAAGAACAAGCGTGGCCCGGAGATAATACCACATCTCGAGAACACCTTGTCTCTGCGGTCTTCTGTGCTGCCAAGAAATCGTAGAGATTGCTTCGCCATATTTATAGTTTACATGATTCCTCCATGCCAGAAACCATGGATATTCCAGCCATTGATCTGGTTAAAACAGACAACCAAATGTCTGTAGGTTAAGAAGTAAAAAATGAAAATTTATAGGTGGATGTTAACCGTGTTAACACACATGATGTGTATAGGACTCAAGTTTTCTCTCTTTTTAAAATTTTGTTAAGTCTGATCTCAGAAGGACAGCATTAGTCTTTGTAAGTCATGTGATCAGTCCTTCTTATATGAGTCATTTGTTTAAGTTTGTAGGTTTAATTCATATGGTCATGTTCTCAAAGGTTTTGAGTCATGTTTCATGCCAAATGAATCGGGATTTTTATTTTCTCTTAAGTCTAGAAAGATGATCAGAGTCCATTTATGAAAGTCTTGGTGTCATGATGGTGGTTGTCATCATTAGCAAAAGAAGGAAAGTGTTGTTCATATACATATAGTTTCATGGTCACCATCAAGTGTTCTGTCCAAAACAGGTGTACAAAAGGTTTTAAAGATCTACTTAACCTCTTTGAGTGTCATGTCACTTATCAAATCTCATTCGCTGCAAACTCTCCAAAAAGTTCGCAGCATTTCAAAATGCACCTCATAAGATAAATTGTACATAATCATGATTCTTGTTTTCAAGGCCTTGTCATCATCATCATTTCCAAAAGTCGATTTCAGAAGGAAGGTTCTACCATTTTCATTCTAATTTTCATTTGCAAAAGAAGTTGTTGCAGAGTGTTAGTACTATGAACTTTCGTGTAGTGGTTTAATTGAAGTAAGTGCTCAACAATATGGTTCTTTTTCATTCTACAACAAAGGGGAAAGCATCATTTTCCAGGTAACATTCCTTCACATTCTAGTTTCATTATTTTGAAACCATTACAGTCATCAAGAACCCTATACGTTTCATAATTTTAGATGTTGCAAACTAGTTTATACAAGTTAGTGTTGCAAAGTCTTTCTTTCTTGGTTTGCCTACACTTTATCATTCTTAAAACTCTCATGTAGACCCTGGTTATCTATTTTCTCATCAAGAGGTAAATTTGCATCCCATACCTGTAACCACTACGCATTGTTGTAGACTTTTAGCGCTGCAAATCCCATGTTTCACACATGCTTTGAAACCCTAAGAATACTTCTCCTTCACTCAGGATCTACATACCTCCATTTCACTAAAATATTAGTTCATATCTTATCCCTGGAACTGAAAATTATTTCATGAAACTCTGGTAAAAAATCACTTGCTGCAAATTGAATTAGCATTGCAAACTCTCTCTTTTGCACAATCATTTCAAAATCTTTCTATTTGAGACTTCATTCAGCCTCAATTTGTCATCATTGTTTCCAAGCTTCTAGCTCCAGTTACATCTTAGTCTCTGCAACATTTATTCTAGCATAAGCACTAATCATTGCAACCATTGGCAACAAACCATGATTTTACAAGGTTACATAACACAGTTTGTTGGCAACAGTTATCATAGAGGTTTTACTTTTATTTAACTTACCTTCCATGGAGGCTCAACAAATGAAGAAGGTCCATAAAGGAGGGGATATTGTCAGAGTTGAAACCCATGACCTACAACTGATTAATTCAGATCCATTCTTCAGAGAAGCCTTTCAGAGAGTAGGTTGCCTATCTTTTTGTGAAAAAATGCAGAGAGGACACCCTGAAGTGGCCAAAACGTTTTCATTGAACTTCAATGGAGTAAAGACAAAATTTGGTACACTTGAGTTTGAAGTTACAGACCAATCCATTTCCGCAGCTATAGAAAAACCAATTCAAGGAGAAATATGGTTCAAAGCTATGTCTGTGAAATATGACTTTTCCAAGGATTTCTTAAAACCACAGTACCAAGAAGACAACTTATCCAAGTGAGTACCTAGAAACCACATGTTGGAATACTCTGATAAGATGCTCGGGGTTAAACATAGGTACTTTACATGTGAGGGAAGATTTAATATGGTTTATCAGTACCATATTAGGTTACTGATGCATTTCACTGGAAAACAATTCCTAAATATACCCTTTTATTTGTTGAGAAGTCTTGGAAAAATGTCACATAAGGTACAATGCAAGACCAAGCTGATAGAGAATAGTGTCTTTCATTCCAGACTCATTAAGATGTTGGTGTTGGAAGAGTTGAAAATGATTTATGGTGATTGGGATACTTTCTTGACTGCATCAGGTTTTCAGCTAGATGTTGTTAACACTCCACAAACAAAAAGGAGAATATGTACCTCTGCTGAGAAGGTTGTGCATGTTGAGTCAAGAAAAAAGAGGAAGGTAGTTCAAGAGGATAATCCATCAGAGCCAACTTTTCAGATAGATGAAGACCCTACACAACCTTTGGCTAAATAAATTTATCCTACAACAGAGCCTTCACCTATGGAGCCATCTTCTAGTGAAGCAAGAAAGTTAAATGAAAATAAATTGGATTTCATCCCACCTATTGTTGAACCAACTAATCCTAGAAGACCATTTACAAGAGCAACATCAAGACAACATGACCCTGTGGAAGAAGATACATCTAAAGTGCCATTTTAGCAAACATCTAAAGCCAAATCTCATAAATATCCTATAGGAATCATTGAAATAAAGTCCCCTTCTGAGGAAAGAAATCCCACCTTCAAAAGGCTCAGGAAGAAACTGAAAGAGGCAAGAGTTGAGAATGAAAAATTGAAGAAGGAAAATCTACAAGCTAGAATCCAGTTGAAAGAAAACATAGGCATGTGTGAGGAAACTTTTTCAATGGAAAAACATATGGTGAGGAGATCACTTCCCCTACATATACAAGTCAAAAATGTGTGTAGGAAGAAAATACATTTTCAGAATTGCAGCAAGAAGAGGAACAAATAGCTAGAAGGAATCAAGACCTATTCGCTCAGGAAGCTATTAACTAAGATCATGGAGCAACATTTCTACAAAAGTATATCAATTTTTCCATGGTTCCTTACAGATGTTGGTTTTGTCTTCTGTTACTTATAATTTTTCCCACTTTCAGTTTTTGGAAGTCATTCTTCATGGCTCAGATATTGTAGGAGGAATTAGCATAGGTTTAGAGCTTCTTTGTATGATTTGATATCAGTTGCAGTTCTTAGAAAGAAAAAATGTCATGGACAGGAAAGTTCGCAGTGAATCCTGCAGATGCATTGCGAACTTACTGAAAGTGAAACAATTTGCAATGAGCTTGTTGTGAACTCTAACAATATGATAAATCTAAGTTATGGGAGAGATTCCAGCTGTCAAAGGAGATTTGAATGGTTTCCTAGGAAGCATTTAGACATCAAAAGACACTTGTACCTAGTATCCAACTCAACTAGATCTCCAAACATTAGTTGGTTGCAGTTGCATGTATCATCACCAACAACTCCCTGGAATCTAGCAGTTAGTTAAATTTATTTTTGTTTGTATATAGGGATTTTTTATTTAATGGGTGATGTGACTCCTAGATGGTGTTCGGGTGGTTGAGAGACATATATTTTTGCTTCAGACTGTAAATTTTCCATATGATGTATGTATAGACTTAAGACTCTTGCATAATTGAAGATCAACTCTTTTTTTACTATTACATGCTATATTTGTGTCTTTATTTGACGTTAGCTACTGATAAAGGATTTATCTTTAGTACTTTTATTAATGTAATGCAATGACCGATTTACTATTTACTATTTATTTATTGGTGCAAGTATTGTCAAAGCACATCTTCTTGTTGACTAGGAGGCTCCTTATTAGTAAGAATTCTATTGTATGTGTGCGAAAAGTGTCTTATGTAACTTGGTGAATGTATCTCGTTTTCTCCTTCAGTGTTTCATCTTTTCACTGGCATTCTTAAAACTGATCCAAGATTGCTCAAGCCTTGCTTGTTGGAGTATGTTTTGTGGAACTGTTGTGTTGATATTTTAAAATTGAGTTTCTCATGGATTCATTACACTTGAATACCTTACCTTTTACAAACCTACAAATTTTGATGGGTATTATGCTTACACCTACAACACAAATTTTGATAGGTATTACGCTTACACCTACAACAGTTTAGGTGTGACTTCTAGTCCTAACAAACCACATATGATTCAACTCATTCAGTGAAGTCCAAGGGACGCTTGTTCCAAAATTGAAAATATTTGAATTTGGACTCAATCTGGGAGAACGAATATTTAGAGGTCTCTTGCTACTTTCATCCTTCATTAACCAATCCTTCCTGCCGAACTCGAGCTTGCTGGATGTGGAAAGCACCATATTTATTCATGCCTCCAATCCCATCGAGAGAGGAGAAGAGATCACAATTCCATACTTTCATGCCCTCGTTCCCTTACTGCAGGAACTGGGTCTTTAAGTGCAAGTGCATGAGATGCATTCTGGAGAACTCTTTCAGGACATCCTTAGAGCCTATAATTACCATAAGGTTTGAGAAATTTTATGATAAAGAAAACAAGGTGATTGTTGGAAGGTCTATTCAACAACTGTCTGATGTGGATCTTCCGGAATGTGCAGAATTTGCAAGGATTTCTCTAGAGGCAGAGGATATCATCAGGAGTTCCAAAGTGTTGAAAATGGAAGAAGCGAAGCGATGGATTCATGCATATTTTGCATCAACATACTTCCTTTCCACAATATTGAACCGATGCTTTCCTTGCGGGCAAAAATTTAGGGAGGCGATTCAAAGCACTGATCCCGTGGACTTTCATAATCTGGGCATGGCAGTCAGACACTTAAAATATTTGCAGAGACAGACGAGGAATGAAAATGAAGCATTTGTTACACGACATGCATCAGACCAGACAAAGGAGGCATGCACCAGTGTGTTTGGCAGACACAGTGAATATGTTCTCAAAGTCCTCGTCCTCGTGTTTTAGTAATCATATACCTGTCATTGCCTTGCCATTGTAGGATCATTTTCGATTCGGAAGACATACGCAAGAGGCGTATTTGGTTTGAATTATTTGAATTACTTAATTAAGTGTTTTAGATACAAGTATTTGACAAAGATGAACATAGCGCTTTTGCTGGTATGACTATGAGAGTTGCATGATATAAAAAAGTTGGGTCGAGTAATAATGTTGAATACAACTAGAATGGCTTTTACATGTTGTGTTCATTGTTTAACATTGATGGCTGATTTTATTTGGGATTGATGAATGGTGTCATTTTGACATGGCAATTAAAGAATGCAATACATTTACTATCATTAAGTGCACATCAAAGAAAAAACCGGTTTACAAAGCATATTGATATACGTTGATTAAGTGATGGTCATTAAGTGCACATCAAAGAAAAAACCGGTTTACAAAGCATATTGATATACGTTGATTAAGTGATGGCAGACCCCAGGCTAGGCCTGTCTAGACCCAGTCAAGAATCTGTCACAATGCCGAGGATCTCAACACAATCCACCCTCTCACCAGTGTGCACCAGTCTTGCACACACCCTCCTAGGTTACTAAACCTTTCAATAGCCTTTTAAATTCCTTCATAACATTTAATTCCAGAGATTAATATTTTGTGACCCGCATTCATATCAGGCCAGGAACGAATCTCATTTGCAAAACACTCACAAATCGATGCCAGAATTGAATATGCATGAAATTTATAAGGTAAATGCCCATATCAAAACGCCTAACCTTCGTCACATTCTCCATAGGCGAATTACTTCTTGGGTATTTCAAGCTTGCAAACATTGATGACTTGCCATTGTCTTTGCTCCAGATCTCACGGATTGACCACAACTTGGTCAATGATTCAATTCCCAGGAGTTCTATATCACATTGAAATTGTTCTATGGCTCAACACAAAGCAATGCAAAAGGCATCCTCGATTTTTCCAAGATTTCGTTCCATTGGATAGATTCCCTGTCTCACTTATTTTTTTCCTTCAGCGATTTCCACGAAGTCCCCATCAATTTTCTTCTGCTCATCTCGCACACACACAGGCAGCTACATAAACCATCGATTCTCCTCTTGTTACATGGGGATATCTCCACACAAAACCCTTCTTTTTTTATTCTTCCGTTGGTACTCTTACACATGGAGAATACACGCAACTCAAACTGCCTCTACGCAGAAACCTCCATTCCTCTATTTCTTGAACAGTGAGCCAACAAGGTTATCTCACCTTACTCTCTGTGGCTCAATTCTAAATCTTAACTATATTATGGCGACCTCATATGCACAACGACAACGCTCCATCTGTTCTTCAATTGCTTCTGCGTATCGACAAAATACTTCTGCTCTAATACTCAACTGTGTGTTAGCAACTACATTCATTTTTCCTGAGACTCGTACTCTCTGCTAATGTCGATACATCCCTTCAACAAGCTTACACATGACAACCTTACTCAGACTCGCCACGGTCTGCAACATAACTCTTGCATATCCTTAATACCCTCATGCATCAACTACGCGTAGGTACTCTGATTTCCAGAGTCTTCTTAAGCCCTCAACAGGCTTCTGCAGGGTTTAGAACTACAAGTTATATCCATCTTCAATATATCATTTCTGAACTGAAAATCTTCACATAATTCTACCCAGCCCATCTCTAGAACTGGAATCAACTAATGATTCTACCCAGTTGCATTTCTGTCAGATTTTTACATGTACGATGTAGCTATACACAGGACTATTGTCATTCACCTAGATTGTCCAAACACACACAATATGGTGAATCTACTTTTTTCATTGAATGATGAAACTATACGTGCATGATTAAAACTCCAACCTGCCCTAGTTATGGCCTGATACACTTTTACATGGCTGTCTCCTTAGAACTCCTCACTCCCCTCCTCTGTCTCTCCCCCTCGAGACTTTTCAAATCCTCATTCCTAAAACAGAGCTTCTCCAGCTCTTACAACTAACCTCCTACAAACCTGTAATTAGTTCCTAGATTAAGGCAACACCTGCTATTTTTTTAGAAAACTGCATTTATTCCTATCTCATGACTCATTCACTAGCCTCTCGAGTCATCTCGTATCTTAAGAGATTTGTTACATAACTCAACACTCACTAACACCTATTAGATTCTCTATCTATGCTCACTCAGAAATAAAATGTTTTTTTTACATGAGATTTTACAATGGCCCCTTCTTGGGTTGATATCTAGATGTAAAGGTCTGATTAAACATTCATGGTTTGGGTTTGGAGGACTAATGCCCCTGCATCAGACTCCCAAAGTAGAAAGAAGACATGATCACCTGATCATGTTCCTTCTATCTTCATTTTTCCTGGATCCCAAACTCTGTTTTACTGTTGTCCATAGCTGCATTGTCTTCATGTCTCTTTAACTGCAACCTTCCAAGCTTCCACACCTTATGTTGTAGTGCTCCACTGTCTTTACCCTCATTATTCTTCACTCTCCATTCATCTCCACAATGGATTACTTGCTTGACTCTGCTATAGCTCTTCTTGGGTATCTTCATTAACTCCCATAGTTCATCTATGGCCTTTTCTAACTCAATCTTCTGCTGAAAACAAATATTGCTTTCATTGCTCTGCCACAGTATTCTACTACACCTTATACATTCATTATCAAACTGGTGATTGTTTTCTTCAGCTTTCCTTGCCTTAACATTTGTTTTTGTTCTTGAAATTGCTCCAGATACGGCTGTAGATATTGCTGTAAAAATTGTTTCAGATATCGCTGCCACCCATACTTCCTTTAAGCTTTTGTAAGCATCTCCCTCTGCAATATCCAATTGCTTCTCTTCAATTTCAGCATAACTCTCTTCCTCTTCTTTCTTGGCAACATGCCATTGTCGTCCTTCAATTATTTGATTGATTTTAGTAACCAGTTCAACTCCCTTCAGTTCTAGGATTGATTCCTCTTTAGCATGAGACACATTTGCCTCACCTTCATCCAATTTCAATTGTACATTCAAAATATTCATTCTTTGGCTGACTAGTTTACTCTCCAAAAGACTAAGCTCATGCCACAAATCTTCCATATCACTTGGAATTTCTTCCAAGAACTCTGTACAATCTTCACTGTCTTCCTCTTTGTCACAAGTCCAGTCTCCCTGTGACACTGCTTCATCATCCTTTATCAAAATAAAATTCTGATTCTCCACCTCTGTGACAGCTCTAGGTGTCTGCCTAATAGTCTTATTTTGGCTACTCAAGTAAGCCATCTCTTCCTTGTCTTCACCAGTATCAGGTTCCATCACATGAAGCATAATTGCTTCATATCCATTGGAGTTACTCCCTTCATTAAGAAAGGAATTTATGAACTCTTCCTGCTGCAATAGTTCATCTTTGTCTTCTTCTGCAAAAAATTCCTCCTCATGCCTTGCTTGGCAACTTACACCCTCACTTAAGACAGTTCCATAAGATGGATTGTGTTCTACAATACCTGCAATCACATTCAAATTGTCATCTTTAAAATCCCAAGGCCCAATGGTCTTATTTGATGATTCAGTTATCAAATCTTCCTATTGTTCCAAGCCTTCTACATGACTCAAAAAGTCTTCAATAGTCTTATGTTCATCTTCCTCAAGCATAACCTTGGTATGCTTGATGTTCTTCTTTGATTTTTCTTGTTCTTGGTCATCATCATAGGCCCTATTTTCTTTGCTTTCATCTTTTGCTGCATGATGAAAAGCATCACCTTCTTCTCTCTGTGTATGTGTATTTGCATGAGACATAGCTGTCTCTTCATCTTCCTAAGCAGAATTCAGGTTCGGTCCTCCTCTTTCATCCTTTATGATAACATTAGCAAATTGCCTTTCCTCATTCATTGTACCTACAAGCACACACAAAGTATTAGTTTTAAAACATTGAGACCTCTTGGCCTCACTTGAAGCTTCAGTCTTCAAGTCTTCCCCTAGATACTCCCTTGCCTTGAGTAATTTATCTTCCCATTGAGCATTCATCAGTTGCTCTTTCTTCCTCTGTAGCTTATCCCACCTCAACTTTCTTCTCATGCAGAAACCACATCTCTGGTCTTCCTCATTCTTCTGTAACAACTCCATCATAACCTCCAGACGGACTTATATCTCAGGCTTCTCCCTCTTATACTCTTCATCAGTCATTCTTCTACATATGCCATTTGCCTTGGCATCTTCTGTCTTCCTTTTGTGGCTACCTTCTGAACCTCTTCTATGACTCTTGATAGTCATCTGTTTGATTTTTCTTTCACTCTTCTATGAGCTGCACTCACAACTCATCTGCTCTTGAGAACACAACTGTCCTCTTGTATTTCAACCTCAGTTGAAACACTAGGTTCTTGGCGAAACTTCACTTTCACTCAGAAAAATTTACTCGTTTCCTTCATCATTGTCTTCAAAGCCTATGACTTTGTTGTTGAGATGTCTTCACTATTGTTGCTACCTCTCTCCCTAGCCTTACACTGCTCCTCCCAAATTAGTTATCTTATCACTAACCTCATTGTTCAAGCTACAAGCCTCTTCTTCTCTTGCATGAAAAATTGATCTGTCTTCTTCTCTTCATAGAACACTCTTGTTCTTGTGTTCCTTCTCCCTTCACTACAGTAAACTTACTCTCTTCTCCTGCTCTGATACCAATTGATGCCAGATCCCAAGACTAGGCATGTCTAGACCCAATCAAGACTCTGTCACAATGTCAATGATCTCAACACAATCCACCCTCTCACCAGTGTGCACCAGTCTTGCACACACCCTCTTAGGTTACTAAACCTTTCAATAGCCTTTTAAATTCCTTCATAACATTTAATTCCAGATATTAATATTTTCTGACCCGCATTCATATCAGGCCAGGAACAAATCTCATTTGCAAAACACTCACAAATCGATGCCAGAATTGAATATGCATGAAATTTATAAGGTAAATTCCCATATCAAAACCCTTTACCTTCGTCACATTCTCCAAAGGAGATTTACTTCTTGGGTATTTCAAGCTTGCAAACATTGATGACTTGCCATTGTCTTTGCTCTAGATCTCACGGATTGACCACAACTTGGTCAATGATTCAATTCCCAGGAGTTCTATATCACATTGAAATTGTTCTATGGCTCAACACAAAGCAATGCAAAAGGCATCCTCGATTTTTCCAGGATTTCGTTCCACTGGATCGATTCCCTGTCTCACTAATTTTTTTCCTTTAGCGATTTCCTTGAAGTCCCCACTTCTTCTCATCTTACACACACACAGGCAGCTACATAAACCATCGATTCTCCTCTTGTTACATGGGGATAGATCCACACAAAACCCTTCTTTTTTTCTTCTTCCGTTGGTACTCTTACACATGGAGAATACACACAACTCAAACTGCCTCTACGCAGAAACCTCCATTCCTCTATGTCTTGAACAGTGAGCCAACAAGGTTATCTCACCTTACTTTGTGTGGCTCAATTCTAAATCTTAACCATATTTTGGTGACCTCATATGCACAACGACAATGCTCCATCTGTTTTGCAATTGCTTCTGCGTATCAACAAAATACTTCTTCTCTAATACTCTATTGTGTGTTAGCAACTACATTCATTTTTCGAGAGACTCTTACTCTCTGCTAATGTTGATACATTCATTCCACAAGCTTACACATGGCAACCTTACTCAGACTTGTCACGGTCTGCAACATAACTCTTGCATATCCTTAATACCCTCATGCATCAACTACATGTAGGTACTCTGATTTCCAGAGTCTTCTTAAGCGCTCAATAGGATTCTGCAGGGTTTAGAACTACATGCTATATCCATCTTCAATATATCATTTCTGAACTAGAATTCTTCACATAACTCTACCGAGCCCATCTCTAGAACTGGAATCAGCTAATGATTCTACCCAGTCACATTTCTGTCAGATTTTTACATGTACGATGTAGCTATACACAGGACTACTGCCATTCACCTAGATTTTCCAAACACATTACACACAGAATGTAAAGAACAATAACACACAGTATGGTGAGTCTACTTTTTTCATTGAATGATGAAACTATACGTGCATGATTAAAACTCCGACCTGCCCTAGCTATGGCCTGATACACTTTTACATGGTCGTCTCCTCAGAACTCCTCACTCTCCTCCTCTGTCTCAGAACTCCTCACTCTCCTCCTCTGTCTCTCTCCCTTGAGACTTTTCAAAGCCTCATTACTAAAACAGAGCTTCTCCAGCTCTTACAACTAACATTCTACAAACTTGTAATTAGTTCCTAGATTAAGGCAACAACTGTTATTTTTTTAGAATACTAAATTTATTCCTATCTCATGACTCATTCACTAGCCTCTCGAGTCATCCCGTCTCTTAAGGGATTTGTTACATAACTCAACATTCACTAACACCTATTAGATTCTCTATCTATGCTCACTAAGAAATAAAATGCTTTTTTTACATGAGATTTTACAATGGCCCCTCCTTGGGCAGATGTCTACACCTAAAGGTCTAACTAAACATTCATGGTTTGGGTTTGGAGGACTAATTCTCCTGCATCATTAAGGAATGTAATATTTTTATTATGGTATCACTTAGAATGATTAGAAAGCATGTTAACCGATCTTGATGATAGTTATATGTAAATTTGTAGGTGGAAAATCATTTTGTTTCCATACTCTTATTAGTCCTTATTTTATGGGTACCATGGATTGTAGTAATTGGTTCATCTTTTTTTTTAATGAGACTTGCATCCAAGTGTAAATTAATGACCTAATTGTTTTAAGCTAAGGTTTTGTTAAATTTATACAATTGTTTCACTTGCCTTTCATTTTTTAGTCTAGATTTTAAGTTTTAGGTCTTATTTGGTCTCTCCCAAGGCACAACCCTCACATTACCCACTAATATAATAAATTAAATAGCACATTTGATTAGTAATTTTCCCCAAGTCAAGTAATGCTAGAACTAAGTATAATATTATTTATTGACATTAAATGTTTTCTCCTTCCATGCATAATCCATATCCCACTTGCTCTTGAGATGCCACCTACAATTCCGTGCAAAGTCTAGTGGTCTTGTCTTTAGGGGAATGGAAATCCCTACCTTCATTTATGTCTCCCTACATTCATTTCCAAGGAGAGGACACCATATCCACTATCTTATCTCAACCATTTGC
Organism: Picea engelmannii; assembly: GCA_009831015.1. NCBI lineage: Eukaryota > Viridiplantae > Streptophyta > Pinopsida > Pinales > Pinaceae > Picea > Picea engelmannii. The sequence continues at coordinate 1,998,305 of ML776667.1, forward strand.
AAACTAGTTATACCTATTGATCTCGTCTGGCATATTAAAAATAAGCTACATACATGCACATTAAACTAGGTGGACACTAATCCACATTAACATCTTTTGTGTGAGCATAAGGTAAGAAAAGAGATTGTTTCCTTCACCCATAACCTTTAATAAATATTTTGTTAAAGAAATTTAGCATTTGTATAAGGCTTGGTGAAGATGTCAACCAACTCATCGTGAGTGGAACCGAGCTAAGGCTCAATGAAGATGTCAATTTAACTAATCATCAATAAAATAGAAGTGTAGATTAATTACACTATTATAAATAAACTCTTGAACAAAAATGTTGATAAACCTCGATATACTTCAAAGATATTTGATGAAATAATGGATTACATGCTATCTAGATAGCATTCTAGTTATCACAATACAAAATTGCAAAATGATGTTGTAGAAGGCCCAAATCACCAATAATAGTCTTTACCCACACCTTTCTGTGCACTACATTAACACTACCATAATATTCTATATCATTTTATGAAAGTGAAATATGATATTATTGCTTGCTTAACAATTATATTATAGTAAAATTAAACATGAAAGCATAATTATAAGTGGATTTTCTATCATCAAGATCATCACTGCAACTTGAATTTGAATCATTAAAACTAGTGAAAGAACACTCCCATGCACAATTAATTTACACCAAAATTATTTTTTCCCTTGACATACTGCAAAATAATTTTCATTTATTTCTAATTTGGTTCATAGAGTTGATGTGTGTACCTTGTAATAAGGTTGTTGATAATGGATGGGAATGCCATGTTTATTATGTGTCAAGTATATGCGACTTCTGTTACGAGGGAAAAACTCTCTGTGGACAGGGTAAACCACAACAGACAGGTATGACTGCAGAAATCAACTCAATTCCATCGTACACTATATAAACTAATGTGCAAGAAAGGAAAGAGGCCTACCTGGATCCAACATTAGATGATGTTCCACCGTTGAGCACTTCGACCCAAAGCGTTATACCTGCAGCAAGTTCTCAACAAACAAGCAGAGCAAGTATATAGTGATAATACAAAGGGGTTAGCACATTAGATAGCATAATCCATTAATAAACATTACACACATACCCATAGATAATAATCATATATTTTCACAATACCAATAGGACGGGAAAGGAGTATTTCTATTAATAAATGTGTTACATGTCAAAATTACTCACTTTGATAGTGTCGCAAGTGTCGTCATTACAAGTGTCGCAAGTGTCAAAGAAAGGATGCTGCCATGATGCCTATGTCCTGCCTATAACGACATGAGAAGGACACTTGAAACACCTCAAACATTTGATTTGGAAGAGGAGAAATGAGTCAGTAGGCTTGCAAACCTTTTTCCATCTGAAAGCGCCTCAAAAACTGAATTTTTGGAGGGGAGCGCTCCCCTATACCTCTTCTAGGAGCGTTGGCGCTCCCCCTTACACTATCTGGGAGTGTTATAAAGCTCCTTTGGCTCTTTTGATGGAGCACTTGTGTCTTTAGGAGCACTAGTGCCCCCCTTAATCCTACTGGGGAGCGCTGTAGCACTCTGATGACCTTTTTGAGGGAGCGCTACCTATTCTGGGAAACAGTTGAGTTGTTGAGATGAATGGGGGAAGGATCTTTTCATTCTTGGAAGGTAGTTGGATTCAAATCCCTAGTCCAGCCATGATCTTAGGGCAAATCCTCAACTGAAGGAGGAAAATCCTCACCTTCCCCAAGGATATCTCAAGTTGTTGAGCCTCTCCAAGGCTATATAAGCAAGCTTTCTAATGGTGAAAGGGGATTGGAAAGGGAGAATCACACCAAACTTATGATCTCATAAGTGGTGTTGGAATAGAGATGATTTGGATGCAATAGACCTATGATATCATAGGGAGAAATCAGTGAAGCTATCACCATTCAGATCGTGGATGTTTTGAGCAAGGGGTAGACAAGGAGGACTTGGCAGAACTGTTGCAATCCATCTACGGCTGTAAGCAATGTTTTTTCGTCATTAATATAATTTGATTGGCCTGTTTCTTTCTAATTCATGTTCAATCTCACATGAATTTGTCTCTTTAGTAGATAGACCTATTTCGGACTAATCTTGATAGAGTAGGAAGTGGTCGTACTTTGTTTGTCTACAGGGTTGATCGAAGAGAGAAAGATTGGAGCTCAACTCGAAGCATGCAGGGACAAACACCGGTAAAAGGTACTTCTTTTCTCCTTCCTCCTCACACACTAGTCCACCTATATCTAAAAGGAAGTCAGTGACCATGATAAGCACTTTCTGTCTTAGAGTTAAGAGTCTAGCTCTTTGAGGAAATCTACTTGTCCGCAGGGAGATTTTCCTTCAACAGAAACTAGTGACTCCAATCGGGAATCGAATTGAAACTTTTGGTTTTGATTTTTCCTCATAGGACTTGTCTTACCCTTTGTGTTCTTCGACCTTGTTCATCCCTTCATATCTGATTGCACTTGTTGATTGACTCTTTATCCCATCACACTTAGCCTGATTGTCAAAATTTGATTGAATTTTTGGGCTTTTGGACATTTTTGTGAGTTTTTTTGAGCCTGGCTCCCCCCTGCCCATGTTAGAAGAGTGCCAAAATTCCTTGGAAGTGTTGGAAAGAGATTTATAACGCTCTTGTGTCCTTTATACCAGAGCACCGACCCTCTTTTGCCCAAAATCTCTTCAAAATTTCCATTTTTTGGAGGTCCAGACCCTGTTTCTTCACTTGTTGAGCTGCTTTGTGATTCAATGATGCTTCCTTTGACCTTTGAAATGCTTCCTCCGGAGAATTAAACACCTTATTGTTCAGATTTTATGCCCTTCTTCATTCTTTTTTAGTTTTTGTTGTTGAGAGCTTGAAATCAATCCGTTGTTTTTCCCTCTCCTATCCGACTGAGCGGGAACTCTAGTGAAGGACATCTGAAGTCTGTATCTCTTCTCATTTGGTTCTTTGAGGTCATCTGATCCAATATCTTTCTCTTTACTTTTGTGTTTTTGGTTTTCTTTCTCTTGTTTGATTGCAAAAGGGTGTGTTGTTTGTGCGAAATATGCATATTCTTGTTTGAATCTCCTTGATCTGAAAGGGTAGTTGGCAGGAGAAATTTTTCATTGAATTGATTATCATTCACATACAAATGATAAAAGTACATCTTAATGATTAGTTTGCATATTAGTTTGCATTTTTGAAATGTTGTAGCATCATATTGGATTTTATTGAGAACAAAATTGATTGAGGGCATTCCTTATCAAGTGTTTGATAGTGAAAATGACTCTTCCTCTTTCCCTTAAATAGGCATTCATTGAAAAGAAACGATTGCTTATCATATTTCATGCATATTTTTGGGAATTGAGTCATTATTCCATCATTTTCATTTTCGTACACCCTCTGAGTAAACAACAACCATTAAAATCAATGCTTAACTAAAATTTATCAGACTTTTTACATCTTTGTTAGCAAACCTACATTAGTTTAAGGTGTAGGGCTTTGGAATAGGTTGAAAGGATAACTTTCCAAAGCTATCAAACAAACTTAGTATCTTATGGTAGGGAGAGTTAAATCCAATTGTCGTATTAGTCTACCTGGGATCCCCCTCTCACATAGAGGTTACACACAAGGTCACATTCGGGTGAGTTACGGAGATTATCACTCTGTGGTTCAACTGTTTGTAGTGGTTGGATCGTATATTGAGGGTCACTGGAAGGTATACCGACAATTATGTGTGGGATTCTTTCAAGTTGATTTCAGACTTGTTATCCTGCCCATACGTTTCGACTGGACTATCGATTGTACCTGCCCAGGGGATGACTACGAGTTGGTGACCTTAGTAGCCACAATATTTAGGGTCTCACACAAGGTGACGGTGAAGGGAATTCTCACTGTACCTGGAACAGACGTTGGTCAAACTCACTCGGGCTCCTTGGAGGGTAAATCCACAATTACTGCGTGGAAGCTTGCACCAAGGCGTAAGTCCGTTAAGCAGGTCGCCAACGTAACTGATCCACCCGCTCTATCCC
>ML776667.1:2002383-2044888 GCA_009831015.1 Picea engelmannii
GTTGGTCAAACTCACTCGGGCTCCTTGGAGGGTAAATCCACAATTACTGCGTGGAAGCTTGCACCAAGGCGTAAGTCCGTTAAGCAGGTCGCCAACGTAACTGATCCACCCGCTCTATCCCCACCCCTTCCTATTTTGATCTCACGACATTGGATTTCATCACCAACTAGTGGTTTCATCGTAGGAAGGTTTGTTTGATTGATTGCTTCTTAGATTCGTAGCACGTGTTGTTTGTTTTACTTAGTGGTTCTTAGGTCGAGTCAGTGATAATGGCATCGAATCCTAGGAGTACCAATGGAGGAACCCCTTTTCCTGGGGAACCTTATACTTTTCCTTCGTTTGGAAACTTTGGTCCTCAATATGTTGCCACACTGAGTCTTCCAGGACTCACTATCGGATTACCAGTTTGGTTGTTCCCCACTCCGGTGATCCCGAATCCTCCTAATGTTTCAGTTGCACCTAATACTTTGGATGTCAATACACCACCCACACATCAACCTCATGTCGAATTTTCACCTTCTTCATCCATTAAGTCTCCTTCCATTTCTCCTTCTTCTCCTAGTGAAATCTCTAAAGCAAGTAGCCAGGTTGATCAGAAGAAGAAGAAACAGAAAGAGAAGAAGAAGAAGAACCCGAAAAGGACAAAGGCCCCAACAACATCAGATGTTGGCTCTAAGAAACCAGTTACTGTTAATAGTACTAGGAGTGTTGATGAGGTCAACAAGATTAAAATGAAGAATCCAAAACCCAAATTCCCTTGCAACGTTTGTAAGGGTGACCATTTCTTATGGATTTCCCCGGTATTACCCAGGTCTTAGAAATGTGGACCTCCACGGCATTGGCCTTCGTCGGTCATGTCGATGATACCCCATCAACTAGTGATGTCCAGGTTGGTAAGAAGGAGAAAATTGTCAAGTTCCCTTGCATGTTATGTAGACGTAATCATTACTCTCACCTTTGTCCTCGCATGGACGAGGCTTCTTCTATTTTGGAAAAACTTCAACTTCCAAAAGGTTATCATAAGATTTCCTCCGACCCATCGTTGGTTGATGGATTGGTCAATCCAGTTCCATCCATGGTTAGTCCAGTTGATCAGGTGGTCAATCTAGTTTCCTCCTCGATTGAACCACAAACTCAAGAACCTGATCCAGTTCCGTCATCAATCAGCCCCACCCTTCATCTAAAGAGTGCCAAAGTGGTCGATCCAGTTTCACCATCGGTCGATCCCATTCCTCCATTGAGGAATGTCAAAGTGACTGCTCCAGTCCCTTCCTTGGTCAGTCCCACTCTTTCTCTGAAGAGTGCTAAAGTGGTTGATCCATTTTCTCCATCGGTCGATCCCATTCCTCCATTGAGGAATGTCAAAGTGACTGATCCAGTCCCTTCCTTGGTCAGTCCCACCCTTCATCCGAAGAGTGCCAAAGTGGTCGATCTGTTTTCATCCTCGGTCGATCCCACTCTCCCATTAGAGAGTGACACCAAAGCGGTCGACCCATTTCCACCCATCGACCCCATTCTTCCCTTGAAGAATGAAACTCAAGTGGTCGATTCGGTTCTGCCATCGGTCGATCCCACTCCTCCTTTGATGAGTGCCAAAGTGACTGATCCAGTCCCTTCCTCGGTTAGTCCCAATCTTCCTCTGAAGAGTGCCAAAGTGGTCGATCTAGTTTTTCCATAGGTCGATCCCATTCCTCCATTGAGGAATGTCAAAGTGAATGATCCAATCCCTTCCTCGGTCAGTCCCACTCTTCCTCTGAAGAGAGCTAAAGTGGTATATCCAAGTCCACCATTGGTTGACCTGATCCAATCATCAGTCGATCCTACTCTCCCTCTAGAGAGTAAACCCGATATTTCCCATGTTTTTCTCATTAATACAGACTCTACCATACCGGGGGGCATTCCTCCTTCTCCTGCGAAACCCCCTCCAAGTAACAAGTCCATCCTTTTTGATTGGGGTGTGCTAACTAGACCTCGTCTTCCCTCTCACATTCCTTTCCAGATTACGGTACAGGTTCGTGGTCGGGACATTCCTCAAACATTGATAGATGAAGGTGCGTCCGTTAGTATTTTGTCTTCTGTTGCTTGGTACGCTTTGGGTTGTTTGCAGCTTGCACTGGTTACACAGAATCTGTTATCTTTTAACAGAAGAACTAGTCAACCTTTAGAGATCCTTCCTCAGTTTCCTATAACTTTGGGAGGGAAAATTGTCTCTATTGATGTCATGGTAGTCTGAGACCCCTTGGATTTCTCTTTACTCCTTGGGTGGGATTATGTCTATGCCATGAAAGCTATTGTATCCACTCTTTTCCGTGTGATATCTTTCCCTCACAATGAAAGAATTGTGACTATTGATCAACTTTCATTCATCGGCCCCGAATGGGTTACCTCCCTAAGTGGTTCTTATATGCAGATAGTATCACCCCCACCGCATGTCAATTATGTGGTGTTGTCTCCCATGACCTCAACTTCTGATGATTTGGTTCCGGTAGTTGACATGGTGATTTCTTTGGTCGGATTATTGGAGCCTGATATCCTTACTCCTATCGCGACCCTCGATATGTGTTCCTTCTCGAGTCATTCTCTTCCATCCAGCGAAGATCTCCTGGAGGCCATGAATACGTTTTATCCATTTACATGGTACCCTTCCAGATAATTATCCTCTTGGAAGCCATGATCCAGACGAAACCACGAGCATAGTTTCTCTTCTCTGTGGCAAGCTCGTTAAAAAATGAAACAGAGGTCCTGAGCATAGTTCTTTTCCTGTGTCAAGCTCGTTAAAAAATGAAACAATCACCTCTCTTAAACCTTATTTTCATCCACCCTTCTCCTTTTTCTCATCTACTAGAGAAATTGGTGACAATCTTAGAGTCGGTGAATGAATCGAAGCTTGGGAGGCATGTCTCCAGCCTTTGATGATCTTTCTGGAGTTAATCCACTAGCTTTCAAACTGGGGGCATACCGATCTTAGTCTTTGTTCTTTCTCGTGCTCGTAAATACATGAGAATACATCCGGGTAGACTTTTATCTCTTTTTCGGACTTGTATGGATACATGAAAAAGGAACCCCTTAGAGTCTCCTTTAAGCTCTTTTCAGACTCTCTAAACATGAAAAGATTGCCAAGTGATCTTGCTTCCTTTCCCACTCGTTAAACAGTCTGAAAGGGCGTCTTTCGAGTGATAATTTATCTCTTTTTCGGCCTAGTGAGACTAACATTACGAAAAAGGACAACACTGGAGTCATCTTTAAACTCTTTTCAGATTCTCTAAATATGAAAAGATCGTCGAGTGACCTTGCTTCCTTTCACACTCGTTAAAAGGTTCGAAAGGGCGTCTTTCGAGCGATAGTTTATCTCTTTTTTGGTCTTGTCAGACTACTGTACGAAAAAGGAACTGAGAGAGTTCTCTTTTAAGTGTTTTTCTAGACTCTATAATCATGAAAAACCTTCGAGTTTTCTGTCTTTGGACTCGCTAAAACACACATTGACAGGCCCATACGGGACCAAACCCTTACTTCTTCCAGTTCGTTAAACAAAGGAAGAGGAACTTACCGAAGGTGAGTTATATCAAGCATGTGTTATCCTCCTCGAGCTCATTAAATCAAAAATAGGTACTCGTCTATCCGGATGGGGGAAAAATTGAAAGAAGAAAGCCAAGTAGTCTCTTGAGAACATTACCAAGTAATTCTTAGAGTCACCCTTGAACACGACACTTTGTCTTTGTGCACATCTTAATCCACTGAACTTCTACACTGAGCCAATCCTTTGAGTTTATTCCACTCCTCTGGGTCACCTAACATAAGTCACAACATCCATTGCATCATCAATTTTTGGTCCATGTCATGTTTCTGCTGTTGTGCCTCAGTGTTCACGGGAAGTATTTGCCTCGAGAGTCAGCCATCACAAATATCTTGTCTCAATACCCATGTCAGTCCATGTTCATTTGATCTACCAATTACATTTCTATGTCTGTTTCGTGTCATTGATGGGGGATACATCAAGGCCCTCCTTCGATGAGTCTATTCTTGTTGACTTCAACACATTATCCAGGAATTAGACTTAGAAACCAGTTAGTACTTTGGGACCTGCATGCCTCAATGGTAGGCCTCCTCACATTCGAAAGTGGGTTTACATCATTGACCTATGATTGGATGATTCCACGGATGTTCGACTCTAGCTCATCCATTCACATTCATTGGAATGTAGTAGGGTACCTTGGGAATCATCGACATTAATGGTGATATCCCTCACGCTTGTTAACAGTTTACATCATTGACCGGTAATCAAGTGGTTTCTGCCATGTTCAACATCAGGACATCTATTCACATGGTTAGATCCGTGCTACATTGGGATCGGTAAGAAGACCCTCGGTTGAGTGATCAATTTGATATATACTTTGCCTAGGTTGCGATGGAGCTTCTCTTGAACAATGACACATATATTGTTACATAGATCCACTTTGTATTGGTCGTGGCTATGTCTTGTCATCTCGTAGATCCACTGTGTATTCTTCGTGGCTACGATCAGTTCATGTCATAAGATTATAGATCCACAGTGTATTTTCAGTGGCTATACCTTTTTATCAATACAATTATGGATCCCCAATGTATTTTATGGCGGCCATATCTTGCAAGTCTTGATCACCCAAGCATAGGTATTCCTGCTTTGGGTTTGAAACATGTCATAATATTTGTTGGATGTTTGTGTGCAGCTTTTGTCAGGTTCTCTGCGTCTATACCCTTTCTTGGAAGTCTACAAAGAATTTCAGTTATCAGTTCCTGTATTCTAACTTCATACTTTGGGGGGCAATCTGTTACATGTAAAAATTACTCACTTTGATAGTGTCACAAGTGTCATCATTACAAGCGTCACAAGTGTCGCATGTTCCTCACAAGTGTCTCAAGTGTCAAAGAAATCATGTTTCCATGATGCCTATGTCGTGCCTATAACGACATGAGAAGGACACTTGAAACACCTCAAACATTTGATTTGGAAGAGGAGAAATGAGTAAGTAGGCTTGCAAACCTTTTTCCATCTGAAAGCACCTCAAAAACTAATTTTTTGGAGGGGAGCGCTCCCCTATACCTCCTCTGGGAGCGATGGTGCTCCCCTTACACTATATGGGAGTGTTATAAAACTCCTTTGGACCTTTTGAGGGAGCGTTGGTGTATTTAGGAGCATTGACGCCCCCCTTAATCCTACTGGGGAGTGTTGTAGCGCTCTGATGTCCCTTTTGAGGGAGCGCTACCTATTCTGGGCAGCAGTTGAGTTGTTGAGATGAATGGGGGAAGGATCTTTTCATTCTTGGAAGGCATTTGAATTCGAATCCCTAGTCCAGCCATGATCTTAGGGCAGATCCTCAACTGAAGGAGGAAAATCCTCACCTTCCCCAAGAATATCTCAAGTTGTTGAGCCTCTCCAAGGCTATATAAGCAAGCTTTCTAATGGTGAAAGGGGACTGGAAAGGGAGAATCACACCAAACTTATGATCTCATAAGTGGTGCTAGAACATAGATGATTTGGAGGCAATAGACCTATGATCTCATAGGGAGAAATCAGTGAAGCTATCACCATTCAGATCGTGGATCTTTTGAGCAAGGGGTAGACAAGGAGGACTTGGCAAAACTGTTGCAATCCATCTACGGCTGTAAGCAATGTTTTGTCCTCATTAATATAATTTGCTTGGCCTATTTCTTTCTAATTCGTGTTCAATCTCACATGAATTTGTCTCTTTAGTGGATAGACCTATTTTGGACTAATTGATAGAGTAGGAAGTGGTCGTACTTTGTTTGTCTATAGGGTTGATCGAAGAGAAAAAATTGGAGCTCAACTCGGAGCGTGCAGGGACAAACACTGATAAAAGGTACTTCTTTTCTCCTTCCTCCTCATGCACTAGTCCACCTAGATCTAAAAGGAAGTTAGTGACCATGATAAGCACTTTCTGTCTTAGAGTTAAGAGTCTATCTCTTTGAGGAAATCTACTTGTCCGCAGGGATATTTTCCTTCAACAAAATGATCAACAAAAGTGACAACATTACAGACTTCCGTGTTGGCACGGTTCAAAACCAAGAAACCAATTTCCTTCCAACTGTGCCTCCACCACTTCAATCCTCCACCAAAGACAAGCTCATAGAAAAGAGACAATGATTTTCTCTCAACAATAGGGAAAGAGCTTGGGGGATGAACACTATGTTTAGACTTGAGGGACAAAGGGATGCAGACTCAATATGAAGTAATTTCTCCATAGTAACTTTAGTCTTAATGTTGAATGATTTCTCCCCCTTTTTCCATAGCTCAGAATTATTCTTTTATAGCCTTCAAAATGCAACTGAAGGGTCGAGTTAAAATGTTTCCAGTATATGGAAGGCCAGGGATCAAATATCTCTTGTTGTGATATGGAAACCCGACTTCATTTTTGTATTTTCTGGCATAAATCTCGATGTACGTAGGTTGTAGTGGAGTAGCCTGCGTATACGCATGCTATATAGTAGATAAAGCATGTATATGTGGAAAAATATGTGTTTTTATCTCTGGATTCATCAAAAAGGGATGACAAGTCTGCATAGGGAAATGGGAAAAGGCCCTCTGTGCAAGATAGAAATAGTGAGGCAAATATTTCTATAACAACTTCCCTCAATTTTTGTATACAAAACAACATTTACATGTGGATTAGCAAATTATGCAATTAACTTGACCCCAATGCAAAGGGAGTCATGCAAGTTTGTGATCTTCCATGTCAAAATCTCTATATGAAGTTAGAGGCATACATAGGTTGTGATAAGAATATGTCATTCTCTAACTATCAAACATCAACACCAAGGATGTTGCACAAAAAGCGCAAGTACATCATTTCAAAGTAGACCTAATCAAGTTCATTATTCATACTATGAATCAATTTAATTGAACTTCTAATCAGAAGAATATCATCCACATATAAGACTAAAAGGACAATGTCAAGTTCAAAATGTCTCATGTACAAGTTCAAATCCAATTGGAAGTTGATGAACTCTGCAAAAGATCTTAGCGCATCCTCTCATACTAAGCCCAAGGAGCTTACTTCATTCCATAAATCAATCTCTTCAACCTGCAAACATTTGTAGAATAGATTTTGGTCTACATAAAACAAGGGAATTTTTGCATGTAAATATGTTTGTGAAAGACTCCATAACCAAAGGAGCTCCTTACATCCATGTCGTGCACCTTCCAATAGAATTTTGCAACTACAGAAAGCATTATTTGGATGGTATATATCTTTGTAATTTAAGCAAGGGTCTCATTGAAATAATGACTTACTTTTATGAGTAATTGTTGGCTACTAAATTAGTCACAATTAGTAATTTACCATATCATTAACATCACATACATAACACAATCCATTCATCCTTACAACATCATAAATTCCATAAAATGAGAAAAGAATAAAAATAATGCAAACATAAATAAATACATCCCAATCAATGACAATGAAAATCATCCAAACATAAACAAATACATTCCAATCAATGACACAAAATTTTGTAGAGAAAGATATGAGGAAAAACCCACTCAATGATATTAAGAAGTTAGAACTTAAATCTCAACTTAGTCCACTATATTCAAATCCAACCCTTACTATACTTGTCATGATAGCGACATGGTATATAGAAATGGATATTTATTTCATTTCATATGAATCAATCAGTTGACCAAAAAATTACGAGGTTTTTCTAAGGTGAAACATTGAAAAAAAAAATTGGAATTTTAAAAATTCTTCTATAACATTTTTCGAACATCTTATTGGTTAATAAAATGAACTCGTTATTGCATAGATGGTGATAGGTTATAAATGTAAATCCAATTGGATGGTTTATTGTGGAGTGCAGTCGAGGTTGTCTAATAACAATTTCAGATGAATTAAATTTCCCTGGTGCCATGCACTTGCACTTGCTCCTACACCTACTTCTTCCTACCAGCAGTTTCAGATGAATTAAACTCCTTGAATTATAGTCAATTCCATTGAGATACTTTTTCCACTACTAACCTCAAACTATAACTTATTTCCTTGACCTCTCTGCCTCCTTGAGGCTCTCCCAACGTCAGTGTGGCTTCCTACATGTATCCCTCTCTATTATTATACACCTAATGCCAAAGTTCAAATTTAATGCACGATTCTTTTTGTTTAAATCTTTAATTATCTTGAACAGTTGCACATACATGGTTATGTTTTAAGGAATGGTTGATGGTTTGTCTTTTATTGACCCTCAATCAAATTGTGACAGCCTTAAATTCACCGAAGGATGGTATTCTTCTTGAGAAATTGCTTCTAGTATCCTTGATCTGGTTATGGTGGTGCCCCATGATTCTCTAAGTAGACATAATTCTAATGGAGAAGACTCATCTACTGAAATATTCATACTTGTATGAGCATGCTAAAAAACTTATATGAACGAACTCATAAAATTGTAGGAGAAACCATAGAAAAACCTAAGAAAATATGTTCATGTTTGTGTTGAATTCTAACAATAACTATCTTTGGGAGCTGAATCACATTCTGCATGCTCTACAGGAAAAGAAACATAATCTCAAAATAATGGAATTGAAAGTTGGTTCCATGGCTTCTATGGGGAAAATCCCCCTAAACTGGGTCTGAGGAATAAACAGAGTGATAACCCCCTTAAAAGACTGACTTATCTCCAATCTACCCCAAAAAAATCTAGACTAAGTGATAAGAGAGAGGAAAGAGAAGGTTAAGAAGAGCACCTTCAATCCTTTCAATTGATTTAGACCTCTTCCACTTGTTGTTTCCTCTTACATAACATATCTGCTCCCAAATTTGACCTGCAATAGATTAAGAACATAACACTACAGCATATACAATCTCTAGTAATCACTTAAAAGCCTAAATATAGATGTAAATGATCAAATAGATAAGAACATGTACACATAAAGTTTTAGGACAAAGATAATCTCTTTTATTCATATACAAGATGAAAGGTTACAACATTTACTTGCAGACACCGCTCTATGAATCAAGTTTGAGATCCTCTGTCATGACTCCAAGTGCACCAATCCCACATAGAAATATCACAACCAACATGCCAACATGGGAAGAAGGACGGGTTGCATAGGGAGAAGGGATGGAAGGGAAAGTTGAGGATAAAATTAAGAGAAAGATGCAAAACTTGGGCAATGAGAAGGAAATGATTTTTACAAAGTTTTCTTATTCTCTTGTTCATTGTCTAAATGACTCCCATAGACCTCTTTTTATATGGAAAAATATGGTTATTCAGTTTGGGGAAGGGCTACAAGAGGTAAAATGGTTAGGAAACCCTCCATATCCCATAAAATCCACTGAAATATGCGCAATTTTATATTTTTTTGCAATTTTTGGAGGTAAATGTGGGATAACTAGCATGAAACATGCATATGTATGTGCGAGGAATAACATGCAACATGTGTATGTGCGCAGGCTAAAATTCCAACATATCACGTACATTATCAAAATAGTTATTTTTTAGAAGGAAATCTCAACAATATGTCTGGCAAAGTATGCAAATGAATGGGCCAATGTCTTGGATGCATAGATGTGGAATTTTTGGACTATAATAGATGCCCCCTAATGTGTGAGGTTAGAAGAGAAATTGATGGTCAAAATACATTACAATATATTTAGACAGTGTGAAGCCACAAAGTCGAGTGAGCCCAAGACGAGTCTTCGCGAGCATTTCATCTACAAAATAATGATAAGGAAGGAATACCCATTCTAGGGATAAAATAAGCATGGCTTCCAATCAAGTACACTATATCTCCATGTCAAATAAAATAATCATGACTATGAGACAAATATGAATATCTAATATAGATCATAGTCGCAAATAATACACAATAGAGTTACATCTCAAAATCATCAGAAGATATATAAGAACCATGTGATATGCATCTTTAAGAAGAATCAATGCCTCTAGCTGGAGATGGTATCTTGATCCAGGTTGATATTGGTGGCCACCCACCTATTCCAAGATCCAACTAGCTCATCTTGACAATTTTTAGTTCATCACATTTCTTTGTAATTTGGACATTTCTTTGTATTTGTGGCTTCTTCACTTCCGAGGTTGTCCTGAATCCATACATAGCATCCAGGTGGATAATGGTGGCTTCCCACCTATTCCAACTAGATTATTTTGGATTTTTTCATATCAATACATTTTTTTGTACTTCGAGGTTTGTTTTGGGGCCCTAAATAGTGTTTTCTTGGATTTCCACAGTCAAACTGTAGACGAAATAAGAGTTTGACGACATAATGTGTATTTCTCAAAAAGATCTTTCCAACAGGCTATCGCATGCCTAAAAAGGATATCGTATGCAAAATTTACGACCTCGGGAAGTTGATGTACTAACTTACCCCAACGGGGACCACATGAATTTTGGTGCTTCATCTCCTAAGGTTAGGTTTTTGGATGTCTATGCTTTTCACATTCATGTTTATTATAAAAATGATTTCAAAGCCTCATTGTATTCATCTTATTGTGAATGAGCGTAGTCGTCACATCTCATTTCAGAGATAAAGCTTCCACCATTCTAACGAGTCTTGCATTCTGTATTTTTACAGTCTTTGTACATTTATTTCATTAATATAAATCATGTATTGTTGTATTTCTCTGTTTCTAGAAATAGTTATGTGTATTTCATTTTAATATCTCTGCTTTCATTTCATTCCGAAAATAATCTGGATTAGTGGTATCAGAGCAAGTTTCTCTTGATCGTTTTTCAGTGCATGTCCCCAATGAGGTACGAGTATATAAAGTTGGGTATTGAGCTTTTATCTCTTGAGGAAAATCGCTCTTGCATGCCAAAGAAACCATCCATGGCGGAAAAAAAGAAAAAAGGTGAAGCATCAGATTATATTAACCTGTTTCTTGAGCAATCTCTAACGCGATAGAGGGGAGAAAAAAAGGATAATTTTTCCCACATCTTTCAATGCCTTCCGATAGCAACAAGTGCATCTTCATCAAGTGACCACTTTGGAGGAAATTCTCCCTTTAAGGTACAAGTTAATTTTGATATTCCTGTATTTGAAGGTCATATAGAGGTGGATTCCTTAGAAAAATGGTTAAATATACTAGAAGGTTATTTATCTGTTCACAATTTTTCTCACAGGTAAAATATCACCTTCACATTCCTCAAGGATATCCCCCATGTCAAACATTGGTGGATAAATTAATGGGAGCAAAGTTCCATAGAGGAATCTAGAATATATGGAGTTGATTCCACTTGGGATTTTTTGTGGATGCAGTCAAGGAATAATATTACCCTGTTAATAACTATGAAGACCGGTACATGAGATGGATTAGATTGCAATAAGAGAAGAGACAAACAATGTCAGAGTTCACAAACACTTTCCATACCTTGCACACCAACTGTTGGGTATCAAAGACTCCAAGCGACATTTGATTCTGAAATATCATGGGGCTCTACATAGGTACATCCAAACTGAAATGGATTTCCTAAACATCTCATCACTGGGAGATGCCTATCGATATAGTGTCAAAATCGAGTAGAAATTTAGGCACCAGAACAAATGGGAGTTCAGGTCTACAAATCTGTATCAACCAAAGAATGATAAAAATGACCCTAATCAACAACCTCCCGAAAACCAGTCCAAGATACATGAAAAGAAGGGTAAAGGAAAGAAGAAGAATGACATTGGGAAGTGGTGTGACTTCCAAAAAATCCCCTGACACAGCACTAATGAATGTCACTCAAAACAGTCATTGGTTGTCAAATTCAAAGACAAGGAGCCAATCTCTGATTCAGAATTTGATCTAGAAAATAATGAAAAAAAGACAGATCATCGATGCAGACCCCACTGCTATTGTCGTGACCACAACAATTCAACCAGAAGAACTAGTAGATCCTAAAGAGGGGGAGAGCCTCTTCAATTCACGTATGTGGGTGAAGGGGACCCCATTGCATTCCATTGTTGATAGCAGCATCCAGAAGAACCTCATCTCAGTTGAGGTCATCAAACAATTGGGGTTGTCTACAACACCACACCCGTATCCATACAACAACAGTTGGCTTCACCAGGTATGATATTTTTGTGTCAGCCAACACTGCTTCCTGTCCTCTGGCATCCATCCCTTCAAGGATGAGGTAGTGTGTGATTTTTCCCCTCTTGGTGTATGTGATGTTTTCTTGGGATAACCATATATGTGGAAACGTGATGATGTTTATGAGTGTCGACCCCGTAGTGTCATTATTACTCCGAATGTCATCTCTACACGATACCAGAGGTAGTCTTGACTATTGTTCCACCAAAACAGTGCTGCAAGGTAATCTCTCATTCTACAAAATTCAACATCTTCATAGCTTGTTGAAGGGATGCACAGAAGGCCAATGCAACCACTACAACCTCAACACCTTCTATCCAACAAAAGTAGATTACAGAAGAGAACAAAGATATAGTTTCTTCACCTACGATGGTGCCTACACAATGCCCCATCATGCTTAGAGAAAATAGGTTGGTCAAACATATTCAACCCCACCAGCAACAGAATCATGATAGTCTTCCACAAACTAAGCAAGGTAATTTCTCCAGCAAGGCACGCAAGTCACCAAGATTCAGATTCAAAAAACACTTTCCTCTCTTCCACGAGAACTCAACACAATGGATACCAATTATTCCTAAGGGGGGAGGACTGATCCAAGTGGATATGGGTGGCCACCCACCTATTCCAAATTCAAACTAGCTCATCTTGATAGTTTTCAGTTCAAGATGTTTCTTTGTAATGGGGACATTTGTTTGGAATTATGGGTTATACAATTTTGAGGCTATCCTAAAGCCCTACACAACATCTTGGTGGATAATAGTGGCCACCCACCTATTCCAACTGGAATATTTTGGAAGTTTTCATATCAGTACATCTTTTTGTACTTCTAGGGCCATTTTGGGGACCTAAAAAATGTTTTCTTGTCTTTCCATAGTCAAACTATAGACAAAGTCATATTTTGATGCCATAATGTGTATTTCTCGAAAATAACTTTCCAATGGGCTATCACACGCCTAAAACGGAGATCGTATGCAAATGTTATGACCTCGAGAAGTTGATGTACTAACTTACCCCAACGGGGCCCACATGGATTTTGGTGCTTCATCTCCTAGGGTTAGGTTTTCGGATGTCTATGGTTTTGGAATTCGTGTTTATAATAAAAATTATTTCAGAGCCTCATTGTAATCATAGTCTTGTGAATGAGAATAGTTGTCCCATATCTTCTTAGAGATAAACCTTCCACCATTCTAGCGAGTCTTGCACTCTATATTTTTACAGTCTATGTACATTTCTTTCTTAATAGAAATAATGTATTGTTGTATTTCTCTATTTATTGCAATAGTTATGTGTATTTCATTGTAATATCTCTTCTTTCATTTCGTTCCGAAAATAATCTGGATCATAGCTTCATAACTGAAGCAATATCTTCAAGTTCTTCAAAACTCAGGTAGGAGTATAATAAGAGTGTAGGACTCACTACCCTGAGGTATTTGACAATCTGTCATTGAAATATTGGAATAACTTGAACAATAGGTACCAAAATTCATTGATTATGAATATGAACTTGATTGGATTCTCTGGATGGTCAACTCATGAAAGTCAAGAGACTAACTCTAGAATGGATGCCTCAAGTTGGAAAAGATTTCCTTGGACAAAAGGGAGAAAAAATGATGAGACTTAGGTAGCATATTATTGGCATAAGTCTATGACACAGGAGGCACCACAAACTCTACATATTTTTGGAAGAGTAACCAAATGGAGGAGGACACAACTCTATGTAATGAGAACATGTTCATAAGGTCATTTTAGATCCCAATGCTTGCAGAAAAAATGGAAGGATTTTCTTTGTCCAAGGGAGACTATCTTGTTTATGATAAAAGAGAATGTATATCATGTCCCCTCTTTTGGATTTTTTTTTTTTTTTTTTTTACTTTTTCAAATTTTTAACGAGCTTGAAAAAGAATAAAAGAATGTTACATTACAAAGGCGGAACAAGTGTCGCAGGAAAAAAAATTGGTTCCAAGCGCATGGAACATATTGATACTCAGTGATACATGGGTCAAGGTGTCAGATCACAAGGGGAAAAGGATACAAGGCTTGCACCTAAGGAATGCTCTAAATGTTTAGTAACAACAACATGAAGTTGGTATTAGGCCAAAGACACAAGGATTATACATGCGATGCGATTACAACATGACACAACAAGATTCCTTCCATGTGAATTTTTATGAGGCTAGAGAAGGTAAGCTCGGTGGTTTTTCCTTTTTAGAGAGTTTGAAAAACACTAAAATAAGACTTGAGAGTGATCTTTTTTGTAAGGTTAGTCTCTGGGGCCCGAAAAACAATAAAATCATACCAAGGAAAACTCTTCTAGTCACTAGGTCTAGAGTATTCCTTTTTTGTAATTAGTCCAGTTGGTCCAGAAAAGGGTTAAACATATACTGAAAGGACATCCCTTCAAAAAATATTTGACGAGTGTGACAGAGACAAGATAGCTTGGCTATATTTTCAATTTTAAGGAGTCTGGAAGATATTAACTATGGACTTACTGCCTTTTTCATAATTTGGTCCCATGAGCCTAAAAAAGTATAAAACATAACTTAGGAGAACTCACCGAGCAAGACATGTCTCTAGAGGTATACCTTTTTCCTGGGTAATCTATTGGCCAGAAAAGGGTTAAACTTATGTCAAGTAGAAATTCCTTCTAGACTAATTAACGAGTGTGAAAGGAAGAAGGTCACTCAACGATCTTTTCATACTTAGGGAGTCTGAAAAGAGATTAAATATGGACTGTAAGGGGTTTCCTTTTTCGTAGATAATCTCCAAGTCCCAAAAAAGAGATAAACCAAAACCACGGAGAATGGCCCTTTTTCACAAATATAGTCCCTAAGGCTTGAAAAAGGGTTTAAATTATTCTTGATAATACTCTCCTAGCAAACCTTAGCTCCTAGGGCATACCTTTTCCATAAAAATAGCCATCGAGACCGAAAAGGGGTAAACTCTCGACGGATATACGTTCCTTCGAATTTTAGTTTGATGAGTGTGAAAGGAAACAAGATCACTCAACCATCTCTTCAATTTTGGAGAGTCTGAAAAGGGATTAAATAAGACTCTAGGGAGGATACTTTTCTCAAGTAATTTGAACGAGACCAAAAAGGATAAATAAATTCTTGTTAGATGTCACTTTCAAAGTTTAAGCGAGATTGAAAGACAAAAAACCATGCTCTTAGGTATTCCTTTAGGTATAGGCCAGAAACGATGAAGAAGAATGAGGCTTAAACACGCAGTCACGATAGGACTAAAAGGAATACCAAGTATATGGAAAACTCACAACATGGATGTCGAAATGTAGGAAATGATCTACCTAGGGAATCCATGTAGTGGGAGGCTCTACCACCTAACTACAACACTTCTAAAGAAGCATAGAAAGTTATGTGCCACACTTCAGTGGGATTGATCCTATGGTAAAGTAGAAAATTCAACAAAATGCAAGATGCAAGGTGATGAGAACCTAACCTATATGCAAGTGTCCAAAATACAACTTCACCATAAGATTATCTGAGTGTAACCCATCTCATAGAAACACCAAACAGAAAGAAAACATTCATAAGAACGGCTTAGATATCCCCCAAAAAGAAACTTAAACACCCAACAAGCCAAGAATGGAGAAAAAGAGGACCAAACTGGGGAAAAAAATAGCCAAAATGGTGTATAAATAGAGGTAGACAACTCATTTTAACCATTGCAAATTGGAAAATAGCCAAAAGTAAAAAAAAAAAACTCTTCCTTAAATTGCAAATTCAAGAAACTCCGGTGGATGAAAAGAATTCAAAATTGAACCAAGTAAGTATACATGCCCTCCTCCAACATTTATATTCATCATTTGTTACTTTATTTTTTTATTAGAGGGTTTGTGCCCTAAACAATAAGTCATGTATGCATGTACGCAAGCTATTCATGCTCAACACATATATATATATATATATAAGTGGTATAAGAAAAACCTAGCACGTGTGTATATGCGACTGACTTAAAAACAACCCGTGTACATCTCTTAGAACATTGAAAAAGGCACTAACCTCAAACTTTTTCATGCATCAGGATGTATGTCCATTGGCGAGAGAGAGAGCACGAGGAGCTAGACATATTGGTTGAAGAGGATCCCTGGGCCATTTCCATGCTAAAGTAGTGTGGAGTGTGGAAGTTCTTTTGTTGCTTGTTCATGACGAAACAACCCAAGTTACTAAATCATTTGATAGAATATTTGAATCTAGATGCATATGCCTTCATGCTAGAGGGTCAATCATTGAATCCTAGTATCGAGGATATATACATTTTGATCAGTCTCTCGAGGAGGGGGGAATCGGTTAACTTGAGGACGTTTCCTCCAAGAATGCACAACATAGAGGACTGCATCACAATATACTGTGATGGCACTAAGAAAGTAGGTTCTCAAGTGAAAATTCATAAGATATCAAGACTCAACCTATAGATAGTGTTGTATATGATTGGGAAGATTATAGGATTCACAACGCTTCACCATGCCTCATGTGCACAGATGCATTGTGCAACTCAGTTTTTACAGGACACTATATTTGACTGGAGCACCACAATTCTCACTTGTATGAAGAAACAACTGACTGACTATAGGAGAAGAAAAAACAAGAACTTTGGGTTTGGTATCGTGTTGTGTGCATTATTTTTTGAGAGAGTGTTAGGCCTTATCCCATGAGAGACAGTATGAGGACATATTTCCTCCTTTCCAACATTATGCATATGGGCAACATTGATGCCTCGACAAGGAGAAAGGAGAGTCTAGGAGGCATTCGACGAAAATTTCTTTGACTGGTGGGACCATCAAATCCTTGCGATCGAGGACTAACCCTACAAAGGGATCAGTTTCTTAAGGAACCTTGATATGCATGTGCCCCCTAACGTGGATGGTGGAGAGATAGGTACACATCATTATTTATATTTTAAAGTTATTTTATTTTTAGTTTTTAAATATTTTCCTTTATATGGTAACATCATATTACTAACTTAGTAATATGTTATATATATATGTGGGACCAATACAACTAGTTTAATTCACTAAGAACAGGTGTCATCCTCGAGAGGATGTGGGACCATCAACAACAACAATTCCACCAGCTGGAGAGCCTGAGAGAGTATTGAGACGAGTGGAGAGGAACTTGACAACTCTCACTCGTCTTGTGCCGATGGCAGAGATTGAGGACCTACCTCATTCCCTACAACCACATGTGGTACAAGTACCCATGACTTGAGTTCAGTTATTCCAGCGTCTTGAAAACATCGTAGTACATTACACTAGGTCCAATAGGCTTAGACCATAGTTAGCATTGAACCTTATATGTGTCGAGGACACTCTTTTTGTACTCTCTTATGTATTGAGGGCTTGAGCCCGACAATGTATATAGGCTCTATTTGAGGCTTTATGGGCCACATTTTGTACTTATGACATTATTTTTGGACATATTATTATATATATACATATTTTTTCCTTATGGATTAATCATTTTTGTACAAATGTATTTACATATGCATGTATGTGTGTGCTTTTAATTTTATGTGTGTGAAAGATTCCAATCTAATACATGATTAACCAATGGATCAATTAGTTGATTAGATATCCTAGAAACATGAATATATCTAATATAATCAAAATAGCATTCTAAGAGACGTACCCTAAGAAATCATTGGCGAAGGGTTGGATCATAGACACGGTACACTCCATTTAACTGAGACACAACCATTTGAGAATATAGATAAACCTAGAGGTGAGAAATACCATGTGACAATGCATCACATAGTAATTCTATTATGATACTGTACTCGACAATATTATTGATTGCTTTTCCTAGAAAAACATCTCCAAAAGACACCAACTGACCAGTGGGTGTGAAGATCACCTAGGCTACGAAAGAAAGCCTCCAAGTGTGTCGGATAGCATCGTTCGTGAACCAAACATAAGCCTCATATTCACTTGACATCTACCACAGTGAAAAACCACAATAAACTACACGTCCATAAGACAAAAAGACACAAAAATGTATAAATAAAAATATACATTATATACAAGAAGTCACACTCAAGTGACCAACCTAAGAATAATACTTCTTAAGGTAGATCCCATTTCTAGGCTCAGAAAAATAATTAACTTTGAAGTCAACTAGTTGATAATATCCTTTATCTAGGACTTTCTTAACAATGAATAGCATGAACCACATGGGTTTGAATTTTCCTACCCCCAAGGGTTCTTTATCTTGGTCATAGACCAAGACAAGATCACCTTCAGAGAAAACTCTAGGGCACATAGACCAATCATATTGAAACTTGACACATTGTTTGTGAGCCTCATTGGCCAAACATTCATCTCAACATTGCTCATCGAGATAATCGAGATATAGGAGACGTTCTTCAAGTGGAGTTGTGTCGACTAGTGATTCCACTACCAACTTAAGAGAGGGAATTTGGCATTCTATGGGAAAAATTGCCTCCAGCTCGTAAACAAGGTTGAAAGGAGAAAAAATACTAGAAGTCTTGACTAAGGTTCGATACACCCAAACTTTCGAGTACAACATCAAATTCCAATTCGACTTGGCCAAATTGGTCCTCCGTTGGAGGATAGTCTTGAGAGACTCATTGAAAACCTCCACTTGAACATTCACCTATGGATAGTAGGGTGACGAATGTTCTTTCTTAAACCCATGTTTTGATGTTAACTAGATCATCATCTTCTTCTGGAAGTGATTGTTTTGGTTTGTGAGAATATCCTTCGGAATACTGAACACCACTACAATCTGGTTAAAAATGAAAAGTGCAATTATTTCTCTATCATTACTAAATGTCTGCATGGACTTGACCCACTTAGTGAATATTTCTACTAACAGGATGATATAACAATTCCCCCTAGCTGAAGCTAGGTGGAATGTAGTGAAATCCATCCCCTACTTAGTGAAGGGACAAAAAACAATAACCAAAAACATGGGAGTAGGGTGTGTGTGCATCTTCCAAGAGAAGATCTAGAATGGGTGACACTTCTTGACTGCCTCTACAGAGTCTTTGATCAAAGAGGGCCAGAAGTATCCAACGCAAAGAATGTTTTGCACTGTTTCCAACCCAGACAAGTGACTTTCACATGCTCTAGTGTGATAGTGATTCAACACCATCTCTGCCTCTTCATGAGTTAGATAATGATGGATAATGAAATCAACTCCTCGATGATATAATTTATCATCGATGATAAGATAGTTATGTGCTTTATGGGGTATCCTTCGACGCTCATCGTGAGAAGCAAAGGAAAGGAACTTCAAAGTCTGAAGATACACAGGTATATCTCCATACCAAGGGTCTGAAGCTACAATAAGGAAAATATCCCCATTGATCAATGACTCTTTGGGAAAATTGTTACCACTCTCAACCAGAAGTTCTAAAATTAGCTTAGCCAAGACCAAAGACTTTTTAGACTTCACTGAAACAAAGTCCAAGTCAAGTTCTTGAAGAATGACTATCCATTGATTGATCTTCCCACCGATGACCCATCGTGTCAATACATATTGAAAAGGATTCACGAAATCTATGAAAAAGGTCTTGTGAAGTAGAATGTAATGACAAAACCTTTGGACAGCATGGAAAACTACCAAATCTAGTTTCTAAACAAGGGTGTAGTTGATTTTCAGTCTGACTAAGCCTCGACTAAGATAATATATAACATTCTCCTTGAGCACGTCATTCTCTTGAACCAACACCATGCCAATAGTAGACTCTGTTGCAGCCAAATACAACAAGAAATCCTTTCCATAATCCATAGGAATGAGCAGAGGGGAAAATGTTAGAGAACATTTCAATGCTTCAAAAGAGTGTTGAGCCACCTCATCCCAACATAATGGAACCCCTTTTTTCAAGAGACAAGTAATCTTGTCATATTTGGCAACAAATCGCCAAATACAATTAGCTTTCCCCTGTAGAATTTGAAGCTGGGGGATTGTGCACGGGGGAGGATATTGAACTATTTCCTCCACCTTAGGAGGATCGACCATGATCCCTTTAGTGAACAAGATAAAACCCTACAAAGTTCATGATGTTACATAAAAACTACACTTGTTCAGATTTAGGTGAATCTGGTAGTAGCGACACCTCTCAAAAATAAGTCGTAAGTGGGAGGGATGATCAGATCTCTTACGAGAAAGTGATGCCATATTATCAAGATACGCCTTGACTATATGCTTGAGATCATGGAAGGAGAATGACATGGCCCGCCAAAAAGTGGCTCCATCATTCTTAAGGCCAAAAGGCATTTTCATGTATGTGAATGTACACCAAGGACATATAAATTTCATTTTATGTTGATCCTTGGGTTTGATTTGAATCTGGTTGTACCCAGAAAAAATTTCCATAAAAGAAAAGACTTCACAGCCCGCACATTCATCGACAATGTGATCAATGAATGGGGTTGGAAAATTTTCTTTCAGGCAAGATTTATTCAGATCACGAAATTCCATACATACACGAATCATACCTTTTTTTGTTGTTGACAGGAACAAGGTTTGACACCCATTCTGTCAATTATACTAGATAGATGAAACCAGCCTTAATGAGTTTCTCTACCTCATCCTTGATAGTCGCCGGCTTTCAAGGATTGACTGGGAGAAATTTTTGTCGAACATGCTTAGCATCGGGGTAAGTCCTAATCTCATGTTCAACTATATGAGGGTCAATGCCTAAAATCTCGTCATAATACCAGGAAAAAACGTCGTGAAACTGTTTAAATAATTTCATGTACACCTGAATCTCCTCGGGGGAAAAATTGGGTCTGATGAAGACGTTTTCAATGATGTCAGGGGCTCTTGTCAATTGGAATCATTTCATCTATACTCGCCATGTTTCCTCGGTATAGATTTTGTGTGTGGCCAAAGGGTTAACAGGACAAGTCGCATCTCCATTCATGGTCATGCTAAACTCTCATGCTTCTACTCTCATCAGCTTGGGTAAAAAATAAGATCTATGGTGAAGATTGTCCCAATGTCTATTCGACCCAGTCATTGCCTACAAAATCACCTCGTTGGAGGGAAATACCAATTTCAAAGGATCGTGAGTTGTAAGAGAGTCTTCAGACCAAATAGGCTCGAGAATAGGATCTAACTTCTATGGGGTGTTCAGATCAGAGTTGGTCGAGGTTTGATGGACAATGTTCTATGCAACCTTAGCAGCAGATAGAGACATATCCATTCCAGGATTTCCTACCCCTTCCATCGAAGCCAATGGGGATGGTAAAGTCCACAGGTCATTAAAATAACTGGTTCTAAAAGAAGCTACTTGAAAGATTGCATCCTTCAACTGAACAAGGACAATTGAAATAAAATTGGCATCATTCGAAAGTGGAGGATAATCAAAAGTCCCCATTAGATATGGAAACAACCCGACACCTTAGTTGACGGTACCTGGATGCGGGTTGTCAATCATTGGGACCATGGATGCCTCTGATGAAGGTTCGAGAAGAGAGAAGGATAACTGATCAACGACTATGATCTTTCCTTCTTGAGGAAAACATAAGACCCAAAAAATGGTACATACAATGACTGTCATAGTGTAGGTCCCACTCCATCCTAACAAAAGATTATAGTCAAGAGGCGCATCGACTACTTCTACCTCGACGCACACAGTTTTACCCTCCAACTACATGGGAAAGGAAGGGATTATTCCATGTGGTCTAAAAGAATGAACGCCAAATGTAGTTAACAACATTAGCGAAGGAGACAACTCGGGTTGGCCAATGTCCTTCCAAAATGCCAACGACATCACATAAGTTGAGGAACCCTTGTCTAGCACCGTGCAATTTTTTATATGTGTCAACGATTTCGTGGCATAAACCAATACTATTTGAAAAGAGATGTGTTGAGGAAGACAAGGTTTATAATTGGTAGGGTAAAAAACAATCATTCCTGAGTTAGAAGTCTTGGAAACATGTAAGGCAGATAACAATGATTTTCTCTGTTAGGGGAAACTCTTGAGAACTTCCATAGCAGACATCGCATAACTAGTTTTTGTCAGATCCTCTACAATGAATTAATTATGAGCAACCCTTGTGTTCGGGTTGTGAGAAGCCTTATTAAACGCACCCTTAGGGATGCAAGTCATATTTTATCCCACAGTCTTCTCAATATTAAGAGGAGGCGGTGGATTGGAATCTTCTTTTCCCTTGTAAGCACATTCCAACATTCCATAATCATGAGCCATGGTCTACAGATGAACATCTAATCTCATCATGTATACATTTATGACTCCATTATTAGAATTAAGCGTGGGGGATCCTTGATTTCCCTCAGGTGGATTCGTGGATGAGGAATATTGAGAAATATGTTTCCCTTGTACAAAAGGGTTAGTTAACACAGTAGGATGTTGTTGTGCCAAAATATTTTGGGCTTCCTAAAGCTGAGGGAACTTGTGAGTTAAGTGATCGTCACTGCAAATCTTACACATAAAATTCACCTTATTCTTTTCATTTTTTCTCTTTCCAACATTATTTGCAGCCTTTTCATCCTCCTTACCCTTATTTCCTTTGTATTTACTCTTTCCCTTAGTTTGTTGGTTACCCTTGGGATTTATCGATTTTACATTGTGCACATCCGATGTTTGGGTTGCGGGGGCAGTCGAACATAAGTTTTGTTGGCCACAATCTGTTGAATCAATAACTATCGCAAATGGTTAGTCAACTAATATGTGGGCTTACCTTTTGATGAGCTTACTATACCATCAACATGAGGCCCATACTTTTGTTTCATCTTGTCAAAAGTTTAGCATGGTGCATCCAGAAGGATTTTATACAACATATCAGATTGAGAGTAAATTAATTCTAGTTTTTGGGCTCTCATAATATCCTTTTCTTAGGAAAATACTCCGAAAGTCATGACATATTTGGGGACACAAGGCACCAAGTAATTTAGGAACCACTCGAGCAAAAATTTGGGAGATACCTTAACTTTGATGAAGCTCTTTCAACAATGTCATTCTCATATGTGATCGAATATATGAATGACTTTTGTTCGCTTGAAGTTTGAAAACAAATTGGTGTTGGCATCGTATCTCACTAGTAGATAGAAATGGTTTAAGAAAACCATTTCTATCAGGTGAAGTCACCTCAGGAGGGACTACCAGAATGAGTGGCACTGACAAATCAATGATCAGAGGGTTTACGGGCCTGAAGCCTTCATATTATAGGTTAGAAATAGTAGACTTCTCTGGTGCAAGTGTATCTTCTCTAGGACCAGGATCAAGCATAACTTTCGGCGACCCAACCTCTTCAAAATAACCCTCTTGATTGATCAAAATCTGGACTAGGGGTCAAATTTTAGCCCAAAAATAAATGTTCTCGGAATTTCCTCAAAACAAACGAGAGTGTAGCCATCGTCATTATGAACCCAACGCAATTCGTTTCGTCTCAAACGGATGTCGGGAGCAAAAGTTATAGCAATCTGTTCGTCAAGCCAAACAAGCAAAAAAAATTGATGTTGACTGTACCAGTCCGTACAGTCCGTATGGTCTGACGTGGCAGGACCGTACGACTGTACAAGGGTGACATGGAAGATGTCGGTTGGTTGATTTCTGGCGAGTAAGGAGCTGACATGTGTCTGTTTATGGGCAAATGGAATGAGGACACGTGGCCCAATCGGTGGGCACCACGTGTCACTCACTATTTGGTTAAGTGGTTTTATGTAAAATATATTGGAGGCCGCGGGGTTCGACCCTCGGAACTCCCCCCACTCTACAAAGACTTCACCAACCTCCACTAACCATTATGCCGCCAATTGTTTCTTGTTCTATATGTCTGCGCATATATATTTAATTTGGTGCATTGTATTAATTGGAAAGGGCGGCGGGCCGGGACTTAGACCCGACCCATGGTTCTATTCATACCATATAACCATATGTTATATACATACGCGCGGATGTCACTACAGCATGGTTTTTTTTATATGACATGTAACTGGTGGTACAAAATGTACGCGCGGGGTTTCTATATGACCTTTGGTCATATGCCATTCCATATGCCCATGACCTGGAGTGCGGGAGTGGTTACAACAGTTTTGTAACAGTTAAGCACTTTTGCCATAGCTCGAGGTCTTATGCCACCATGTGCCCAGGTGTTAGGCGGTTAGGGGCTGGAGGTGCCCTAACCGTTCTACGGTTTGCACCGTTGGCACAGTTGCGCTTGGTGCCAGGTTTTTGTGCTTAAATGAGCGTGTGTGCCAGGTTCACTGGACAAGGGTGCGTTTTGGCGAACCAGTTTCAGAAAGCTTGAAGGAGGAAAATGGAGGAGGCCTAACTTCTTCATCTTTTGGCCGATTGAGGTGTCGTAAAAGCCCAGCTTGGGGTTTTGGGACGTCCTGGATCCATTGGCATTGTTATCAAGGCCATTTGAAGACTTCTTCTGTAAGTTTTTCACCATTGAAGTTTCAGCAAGCTCCAGGGAGTTTGAAGCCCTCATTGATTAAGGATGTGTTTTGGTGAGCCTATGTTTGTTTTCTGTGATTGAATAATCATTTTTGGCTAATTGATATGCTCTGAACACATTGGGACAGTTTCAGAGGCTTTTGAGGACTTTTACAGGTGCTTTTGCCAAAGAGAAGCTCAGTGAAGCTTATGGCCACATGTAGAAGAGGTCATGCCCGGATGAGCCATGATACATTTTTAGAGTTCTATTAGTCATTTTTGGGGTTGTTATGTGTTCTGATATCAATGGTACAGTCTATTTTTCCATTGAAGTTGAGAAGCATCTTGTAAAAGAACTTTTGACTAATTAATCCCAGAGAGCCAAGTCCATTGATGGAGGCTCAAGGAGATGTAGCCCGAAGGGGGGTGAACTCCTTTATCATGTTGTGATTGTTCTGAGTTTGATGGTTTATTTGTTGCAAGTTATGTTGCTGTGTATTTATTGAAAGTACATATTTAACCATTTAAAAGAACATATCCTCACACATAAGCATTTACAAGAAGATACATGAACTTAACACATAAGTTTATATTTCATATTTTAACACATGAAGCAAGGTCCTGTAAAGTTTATTTTAATGAAGTACAGGGTGCTTGCATAGCATAACAAGTCAGCCTTCTATTTTCAGATCAAGTGGTATCAGAGCATAGTTTGTTTTGCTCATGTGTTTGCCATTGATAGCTTGAGATTTAGCTGTTGGATTTTGTGCAAGTTTTGTGTTGAAGTTTGATATCTTGCAAAGATGGAGGAATCTTCAAGCATTGATAGTTTTCATATTTCTTCATTATCTAAATTATTTGACAAAGAAGAGATTCTAACTATGAGATATTTGATGAAAGAGATGTGTGAAGACATAAATGTGCGCATTGTCCTTGAAGAGCAGTTGATGGCCATGAAGGAGGAGAAAGACCAGCTTCTTGCAAGGTTGCATGAGATGGAGACTCAACTCCATGAGGGAAAGGAAACCCTTACCAAGTACATGCATGAACATAAGGTATGCAGTGTTAGTTTATCTTCTAATTCCTCTAAGTATGAATGTTTTGGTGGTTTTGAGATTCACACAAGAGGAATAGGGTCCAAGTTATTGTTAAAAATGGGCTATGAAGGTAGAGGTTTGGGTAAACATGCACAAGGCATTGTTGAGCCTATTGTTGTTTAAGAGAGACCTAAGTATTGTGGTCTTGGATATGAACGAAAATATGGAGCATATTCCAAAGTCGAGGAGACAAGGGAAAAAGTTCCAAGGATAAACTTTGTTTCGAGTTCACCTCCTCAGGAAGGCTTTAAAGGTGAAAGTTCAAGAACTTTTGTTGAAAGTTCAATCCCTCCAGCATGCAAGGCTTGTGTTCAAGATGAATGTGAATGTGTGAAAAGAAAGAGTTGTGACAACGATGAGGACAATAACACTGTTGATGGTCTTCAAAGGAAAGCTTGTAACTCTTCAGATTCACCTCCTCAAAGAGGTGATAAAGGTGAATGTTCAAGGTATAATTCTGCTTATCATTCAGTTGCATTTGATTATGTTAAGCATGATAAATTTATATGTAAAAATGGAAGAAATGATCCATGTACATATTGTGGTTTATATAACCATCATGTTTCAAAATGTTGGAAAATATTAACCGCTCTCAGGAAATTGTCCAAGCAAAGACAACGTGAAAAGAGGATGCAAAAGATTTGCACTCATTGTCAGAAGCAGGGTCATCTCATTGACCAATGTTGGACATTGCATCCAACCACTCATCCACGGAATAAGAAGTAGTTGGATAAAGAGATTGACAAGAATGGAAGAGGAGATTCCATCATCGATGTGCGTCAAGATGATTCACAAGAGGACGATGTTCAGCAGAAAAAGTCACCGTTGATTTGTCTTGGTAAGAAATGGTTGGATTTCTTGAGCAAGTAACGCTTGTATTTTTCTGTTGTAAATGCACTTTTCAGCGTTATGTGTGCATTTATGGGAAGCATGATAAGTTGTAGCAGTTTATTACAACTTGTATGATGCAAGTTGCATGTGAATGCAATTCATTTTGAAGGCATTTTTGTTGTTGCATAAATTCGCCAGGAGGATGTAAAAGATGGATATGTTGTTCACTTGTTGCAGCCATTTGTCTTTTTCATTTCAACTCTTATGTACCCACATGTTTTTGGGTTTATGTATTTATGTTTGTACTGGAAGGAGAGTTGAAGAGTCATGCGCATGCATTTGTTTTTATGTATGTGTAAGCAGTGAACCTGGTGATGGTTCATCATGAAGGACTGATGATTGTAACATGACTGTGTATCATGTTTGTCGACTTGTCAGTTTGGGAAGGTTGATATGATGTTTCAAATGAGTCTCGACTGGTGTTGATGATTTTCTGACGACTATGTTGTGTCGATCGTGTTGTTCGACTTGTGTTTCGTCGATGGTGTTTGTTGACTTGTAAGTTAATTTTGAGTACATAGAGATGCAGGAAAACACCATGTGCTTTGATGAAGCACAAGATGCGACAGTTTGTTTGAAGAACAAAATATTTTGTTGGCATCACTTTTCAGTCTTGTAAATTTGTTTTCAAGATTGATGGTTTTCTTGGCTTGTGACAAGATGTCGCAGGAAAGTTTTTGTAGCCATTGGAGAGCTGATTATGTTGACGCCAAAGAGTTCAAAAGAGGGACTTGATTCTCAGTGGGAAGGTTGGAAGTCTTCCAAGCACAGAGAGAGCAGTGGGTCAGCAGCAGCCAGAGAGAAGTGGTTGAAGGACATAGCCAGTTGCAATGAAAGGCATGCCAAACTATTCAAGTGATTGTAAAAAATATTTTGATATAACTTGAAAGAAGACAGATAAGCTTTTGTGGGTCCAAAAGCCTTTCAGTGGGAAGGTGTGATCAAAATCTGGACCAAGGGTCAAATTTTAGCCCCAAAATCAACATTATCAGAATTACCTCAAAACAAACGAGCGCGTAGCCCTCGTCATCACAAACCCAACGCAATTCGTTTCGTCTCAAACGGACGTCGGGAGAAAAAGTTATAGCGATTTGTTCGTCAAGCCAAACAGGCAAAAAGAATTGATGCTGACTGTACCAGTCTGTACAGTCCATACGGTCTGACGTCGAAGGACCGTACGATCGTACAAGGGTGACATGGCAGATGTCGGTTGGTTGATCACTGGCGAGTAAGGATCTGACACGTGTCCGTTTATGGGCAAATGGTATGAGGACACATGGCCCAATCGGTGGGCGCCACGTGTCACTCACTATTTGGTTAAGTGGTTTTATGTAAAATATATTGGAGGCCGTAGGGTTTGACCCCCAGACCTCCCCCCACTATACAAAGCCTTCGCCAACCTCCACTAACCATTATTCCGCCAATTGTTTCTTGTTCTATATGTCTGCGCATATATATTTAATTTGGTGCATTGTATTAATTGGAAAGGGGGGCGGGCCGGGGCTTAGCCCCAACCCATGGTTCTATTCATACCATATAACCATATGTTATATACATACGCATGGATGTCACTACAGCATGGTTTTTGTTATATGACATGTAACCGGTGGTACAAAATGTGGGCGCGGGGTTTTGATATGACCTTTGGTCATATGCCATTTCATATGCCCACGACCTGGAGCGTGGGAGTGGTTACAACAGTTTTGTAATGGTTAAGCACTTTTTCCATAGCCCGAGGTCTTATGCCACCATGTGCCCAGGTGTTAGGCGGTTAGGGGCTGGAGGTGCCCTAATTGTTCTACGGTTTTCACCGTTGGCGCGGTTGCGCCCAGTGCCAGGTTTTTGCGCTTAAATGAGCATGTGTGCTAGGTTCACTGGACAAGGGTGTGTTTTGGTGAACCAGTTTCAGAAAGCTTGAAGGAGGAAAATGGAGGAGGCCTAACTTCTTTATTTTTTGGCCGATTGAGGTGCCATAAAAGCCCATCTTGGGGTTTTGGGACGTCCTGGATCCATTGGCACTGTTATCAAGGCCATTTGAAGACTTCTTCTACAAGTTTTTCACCATTGAAGTTTCAGCAAGCTCCAGGGAGTTTGAAGCCCTCATTGATTGAGGATGTGTTTTGGTGAGCCTATGTTTGTTTTCTGTGATTGAATAATCATTTTTGGCTAATTGATATGCTCTGAACACATTGGGATAGGTTTCAGAGGATTTTGAAGACTTTTACAGGTGATTTTTCCAAAGAGAAGCTCAGTGAATCTTATGGCCACATGTAGAAGAGGTCATGCCCGGATGAGCCATGATCCGTTTTCAGAGTTCTATTAGTCATTTTTGGGGTTGTTATGTGTTATGATCTCAATGGTACAGTCTATTTTTCCATTGAAGTTGAGTAGCAGCTTGTAAAAGAACTTTTGACTAATTAATCCCAGAGAGCCAAGTCCATTGATGGAGGCTCAAGGAGATGTAGCCCGGAGGGGGGTGAACTCCTTTATCATGTTGTGATTGTTCTGATTTTGATGGTTTATTTGCTGCAAGTTATGTTTCTATGTATTTATTGAAAGTACATATTTAACCATTTAAAAGAACATATCCTCACACATAAGCATTTACAAGAAGATACATGAACTTATCACATAAGTTTATATTTCATATTTTAACACATGAAGCAAGGTCCTGTAAAGTTTATTTTAATGAAGTAGAGGGTGCTTGCATAGCATAACAAGTCAACCTTCTATTTTCAGATCATTGATCTAGTCTTAACCTTAGAGGTGGAGGAGGTGGCTCCAAATTAACTAGCGACAGGCCCTGAAGTTATGCGAATGACGTAGATGTTGATATTCCACCTTGTTAAATGATCAACCGACACTCTAAGGTTAAGATAGAGCAAAACATAGAGCATACACTAAAAATTCCCTAGGAAAATCAAGCTATCAACTGACTGGAACGAATAACAATTATGCCAATCAACACTAGAGAAACTTACCGATGCAAGTGTAACTCGAACACAGAAACACCCTTCGGGTATACTCTACAGAGTACGATACGATGACTACCCTAGGTACCACAATATACCCCCACAATCACCTGTGTAAGTCCCTATAAAAAGGAAACTAGATTTCCAGCTTGAAGTCAATCACCAGGCAGGTATAGTCGACAGTCAGGCTAATCATAATGAGTAGGATAGAAAATTTCAAATCCTTTAAGAGTATTAAAGGAAATTGATCTAGAAGACAACTGAGGATCCCAAATGAATTTGAGGTCCACAAATCTCCATAGTCAAATGCGGTCAACAAATATCCCAAGAATGACCATCAATATACGATCCCCACTATGTTTGGTCCAGATTTGGAGGGGTTATCTCCTTTACCTTTCCTCATGTGACCTCGTGTTTATCCCCTGAGTTAGAGGGGGGTCTTGGATAACTCTTACAAAACTAGACTTTTACACTCCCTATCACAGACTCTTAAGGTTATTTAAGTGGCCTTGAAGAGTTTCCTCTCCATAATTATTTCAGGACCCTAAAGCCTATACTACTTGGTGTACCTTATAAACATAAAATTCTAGTTGATTTTAGTATTAAACGTTGGTTTTAAATGGATTAATTTACTCATAAGGTATGGAAGTGAAACTTGTCGTGTTCTCAAGAGACTAAAGAGAAGAGTTAATAAGCTTTTAGAACATTGTTCAAAATTCAAAATATGTTATACAATTGAAAAAATGGATTTTTAACTTCGAAGGTGAGAACTTTTCAAAGTATAGACCAAGATCCTAAAATGCAATTTTTCCTAGAATTCTTTTTCGTTTCACAATGTGATGCAAACTACTAGAAATTTCAAGGAATATTCCTAGAAGGAACTTTGGAATCATAACTCTTTTATTTTGTAAAAACAACCTATGCTACAAATACCAAACAAACATGCATAAGAAAATGCAAATGCAGTTAATGAACTACAACATTTTTTTTGGATTTTTATATGCTTAGAAATGAAAACAACAATAAAATGATATTTTTCCATTTTTCAAAGCATAATCAAAGGAAAGAGAAGACAAACCAAAGACTGACATAGACCGTAAGCCACTACTTCAAAGAAGGGATTCACCAGAATCCACGGGAGGACCTAAAGCTCACAAGTTCACCCTTAACCTTGACAACAATCAAAAGAGATGAAGATAAAAAATGATTCTTTACAAATTGCAAAATAATTTGAGGCTTGAACTTATCCAAACATAATCAACATAAACCCTAGAGAACTAAGAAAGACCTGAGAAGCCAAGAGCTTCCTAACAATAAAGATAAAATGGCCAATCTACGTATGGTCAATCTATGTATGGCCAATGCCCAAGAGCGTGTTGTGAATGGCCAATCTACGTATGTACACAGGCTATGTAAAATGTAGAGTGTGTATGTATTCGTGTTGTACAAAGAAAAAAACGTGTACACCTCTGCAAATTTAAAAAAAATAAAATGTTTGGACATAC
Organism: Picea engelmannii; assembly: GCA_009831015.1. Lineage (NCBI taxonomy): Eukaryota > Viridiplantae > Streptophyta > Pinopsida > Pinales > Pinaceae > Picea > Picea engelmannii. The sequence continues at coordinate 2,033,323 of ML776667.1, forward strand.
AACTTGGGAAAGGAAGAAGGAAGGGTTGCATAGGGATAATGGCTAGAAGGGAAAGCTGAGGATAAAACTCAGAGCGAGATGCAAAAATTGGGCAATGAGAGGGAAAGGATTTTGGTAGAGTTTTCTCATTCTCTTGTTCATATGTCTAAATGACTCCCCCCTAGATCTCTTTTTATATGAGAAAAATATGGTTATTCGGTTTGGGGAAGGGCTACAGGAGGTAAAATGGTTAGGAAACCCTCCATAGCCTATAAACTTCGCCAAGATACGTGCAATTTTATATTTTTTTCAATCTTTGGAGGCAACTGAAGGATAACTATCATGGAGTAGGCTTATGTACGTAGGCAGACTAGCATGAGGCACACATATGTATGCAGGATAATAGTGCAGCAAAGCACATACATTATCCAAAAAGTTTTTTTTTAGAAAGAAACCTCAACACTATGTTTCAAAAAGTATGCAAATGGATGGGCCAATGTCTTGGATGCATAGATATGGCATTTTTGGACAATAACAATGGCATTTGAAATAAGATATCTCTGGAGTCATTTGGTGACCCAGGAAGCATAATTAGCGTGAGAATCTTCCTGTCACTAGGTAATACTGACTCTTTCTTATTTTATTTTTGGTGGCAAGGGAAAATGATTCTATGATATGATAATTTATTCATTCAAGTGCTTTTATTGTGCAGGGGAATGTAATGATAAAGAGTTCAATTTTTGTACAGGTTGTTGAAGCTAAAGTGAGTAGCATGGAAACTGAGCTTCACGATTTGCAAAAGAACATGGAGGAAAGGGATTATCAACTGCAGTTGTTGATCAATTGAAAATTTCAGATGGGAGAAGGAGAAATCAGTGAATGGGTTTTCTCATGCCTGGTAGGATAATCTGTTTTGTAGTGCTGAAATTCCTGTCAACAAAAAATTATTTTTCACTCTTTAAAAATTTTCAGCAAGACAATGTTATGTGGGATGAAATTTAACCATTGCCCTTATATGGTATTTTTAATATTAACGACTCACAATGACTTTCCCTAAGTTTTAAACAAGCATGCAATCTTATTGCACTCACTGATTAGCTTCTTCAACAGTTATTACACCACATTTCTTTCCAAGTGTGTGCAGTCTTCTTCTGATGGATCAACTTCAAGGTCTGCAACAAAGGGTTCCAGCGAGATCAAAATCTGCATCTGCATAGGTGAGGGAATAACCTACCATAGAAACTGAAACAAAGAACAAGCACGACCCATAGATGAGGAACAGATTTTACCTTTGAGCACCATGTTCCTGTCAGGGCCTTGGGAGATCTCAGTGGCATCAAGAAGAATTTTTACAAAAAACACAATAACAAGAAGTGGAAGTGCGAGAGGTGCTCCAAATGATACGTCATTTAGTATGACTGGAAGGATCATTCCAAGACCTGTGGCACCAGGGATTATAGATGTGAATCAGTCCAAAGAAGCCTAGCATCCAACATACACATAGAGCATGTAGTCTCACCATATTAGAGCATGTAATCTAACCAAATATTAATAAGTGAGGCGACCATTACCTCTTTGACCTAATAGATCAGAGGAAAATATCAAAGAGCGTTAATGGAAACTATTCCTAATCATTTATTCATAATCACCCCTAAGAGAAAGTTGTTTTTATATTTGTTTGAGCAAACTGCCACTCTATTTGGATAGATTGATTATAACACAACCCTATTGATGGAATCGGTTCAGGGTTCCATGCAAAAAGAATGGAGGAGTATGGCTCACAATAAATGGAAACGACTACTTTGAGTTGGTTATGATTAGCAATGTTTGGGGAGAGGAGATGTGAAGGAAGCGTGGATAAAAGGCTCCAAGACTGGGTGAAAATAGATGTAGAAAAATTGGGGAGTGAATTAGCAAAGAAATTTGTATCTCGAGTCTGTCATTCAAAGTCACCATAAGCAACGAAATAACTCTCACCATGTATAATGTCTCCCTGAAAAATTGGCAATTTGGGCAGACATTCTCTGCCTCTCAACAATTCATATGAATGCTTCGCTGGTATTTGGTGCTTTGGTCCAAAACTTCTCATAGAATTCAGGTCATCCTTCTAATAAAAGGTTCATGGTTGTATCCATTAACGCTCGTTCGACCCATGTACTAGTTTGACATATTTACTGTAAATTTGTATTGTTGTTTACAGTAGCATCGAAATGGGATTTCCATTTCAACATATTTTATACTTAATGCACAATTGTTCAGCAAAGAAAAAAAATATATAGGAGGCATAGTTAGTTCAAGGCGTTTCAAGATTTTTCAAAGTTTTGGATTACTTGATTACTCGGAACCTGACTTTTGGAGGAATATGCAAACATCTCAATTTTTACTAAATTTTATGCTTGGAATAATGTTTGAAAAGAGACCATTTGAAACAATTTTTATTCTACTCCATCCATTTTCCGTGAAATCTTTGTCATCCATATAATATTGTTTGTTTGTAATATTTACCATTATTTTGATACCAACTTATATTTAACTTAACCTTCCAACTTATATTTATCTTAAGTTTCGAAACCTTTTTTAATTGTAAAAATTAAGAATATCGATTGAGACTAGATGCATACTTTAAGTCATACAAACTCTTGGATTCTAAAGTGAAGAATTCATTCTTCTATTATGACTTAAAATTCTCTAAACAATTAGTGAGGGAAGTTGGGAAACTCAAAGAAGACATGGTCAATCTTACCATGTTGCATGAGGAATCATACGATGATAAAGGAAAATAGTGTTGATGTCTCTATGAATTATATCTACATGTAATTCTTATATACCATATGTAATTGAAGAAAGTTAATTATTAGATTCAAGGTATGAATTGAAGGACATAGTAAGGGATATGATATCAAAGTTTTTTTATATAAGTTATAAATGTAGCAATAAATAGTCATTATTGTGCATTACAATTTAAACATTATAAGAGAAATTATAAAAGCTTTGTATTTTAAACGCGATAATAGTGTAGCCCAAAGTTAATACATAAATAATGTACTCATAAATATAAATTTTCCATTACTTAACTCCCAAATTTTTCGTTACTAGTCAACGTTTTTTCTTCACTCTTAAGCGAGTCTAGTTATCAATCTACTCTCCACAATATGAAGAGGCTTACGCTTTGCAGAGGTTACACCCATACCCAACATCCAAGCAAACTAACGCAAGAGAGAACCTTCACTGTGATCAGAAACACTAATCTTGTTTGTGTGACCAGGTTGCTTTGAATTTTCAGAAATTTTGATCATATTTACATGACCAAGTTGTTATAAATTATTGCATAGCGACAAGTATATACTTCCATACATCCTTGTTTCAATTAAGTTGTATCATATCTCACCATTTAAGATTAAAAACATTCTAGTTCTCAATTACAAGACCAATTTAATTTTCTAAAAAATGTACTTCTTCATATTGATGGGATTAAATTTGGGCCTCCCATACATAATATGCATTTAATATTTGTCAAATGAATTTTAAACTTATATGCATTAAATATAGTAGAAATCATTGCTCTTTCTTCCAGGTTTAACCATTAAGAATAGTAGAGTTATACATCAAAAGAAGTTAGATAAATTTTACACTCCATGTGATGTAATGGAGTGATAAAAGAGGTGTTATGGGTAGATGTAATGAGGTAATAAAAGAAGTGTTATGGTATTAAAAATATTATAAAAAATAAGTGATATTTTAAATATGTAATAAAAATAATTTTTTTTTTAATTAAAAACAAATATATTGAAAGGTGGTTTAGCAAAATAATTTAGAAAATATTTTTTAATATTTAGTAAAATAACATTATAATAAATCATTAAACGAGAGTTCTATAAACCTCCAACATGAGTGTCACTTTAAAATTAGAACATTTTAACAACGGTTTACCTTTAGTTTTTTCACTAAGCCATGTAAATATTATATTATGTTGATATGTATATTTTATGTTATATTGTATTATGTAATTATATATATTTTTATCTTTTGTATTGTAAAATAATATATTTTTATTATGTTTATTTTAATGTTTTTTTTGAAATTATTTCTTTTACATATTTATTATTTAATTAATATATTTTTTTAATGTAAAGTAGAAATGAAAATTTTATATGCATTTAATTTATTTAAAGAAATTATTTATTATTATTTATTTAAAAAATAAATATAATATTTAAAAAATTTATAACTTTTAGTTTTTCTATTTTTAAATGAGAATTTAGTAAAAATTCTAATAAAACAAAAAAAAATGTTATTTGTCAAGTCAATATTAACACAAAAATAAGAAAACCAAAACATATTTAATAATCAAAATATGTGGAACAACTAAATTTTGTATGAAAATGTTCATGATGTTAAACTTGCATAAATCCATCTTAACTTGAGATATATTATAGACCCACAAGCATCAAATTTTATTGGGTACAAATATTTTTTTTTAAATACAAAATTTGAGGAAATGTTTGCATCTAGAAGTTAATGTTAGATTATATATATATATATGTGTGTGTGTGTGTGTGTGTGTGTGTGTGTGTGTGTTACATGTCAATTCTATATTGAGCATGGAAGAAATTCTTCTTCATACTTATCTCATCATTCAAATGTTTTAACCATAAGAATTTTTTTACTCAATTGTTATATATATATATATATATATATATATATATATATATATATATAAAGTTGATATTGAAATATTATACCTGTTACTAATATTATCTCTCTCATTATTTTTTTATTTTGAATTACTTTATCTCTTTCTCTATATAGAGTTAATATTTTATTTATAGTTAACATTGAAATATTTTATTTACACTGATATTGAAATATTTTTTTGTCATTAATATTTTTTTAAATGCCACATGTCAATTTCATGTTGAATACTAAAAAAATTAAACAACTCTCTATGTAGAGAGAACTTTAAACACAATGATAAACTGTCTCTCTTTATTGTTTTATTGTTGTTTTTATTTTTATTATTATTATTTTATATTATATACCTGGTGTGCAGGCATTCGACCTCCTTGTTACTTTCGCAGTATCAATGTCACGGCCGAAGGCATAATTTCTCTTCCTCAATGTCAAATGAGCTAATCGCAATCACATTTAAGGAACTTACTGTACTTACGTTGGAAAATTTGAAGAGACTTATAGGACCATAATTTCTTGCAGATAATAGACATGGATCTGGACATTTGGTAAGTCAGATGGTAACTTTGTATTTAGTGCTTCAAGAAAGATTCGACCAACCTTACGCATCGCGCAGTGACACGATTATATGTTGACATATCCACCCTCAGATCATAAATGCGTCATATCTCACGGTATACATTTATTACTACAGTGGTCGATGCCGAATGACCCGCGAAAGATTCTCTATCTTTGGCTTGTAATGGAACGATACGATGGTTTTTTTCTTAATCCAAATTTATATTAGCTTACAATATGATTTTTTAGTATGATTACAATATAAAATTGTTATTACACTACTGGATGCCTAATGAGCCCGAAAGATTCTCTGTCTTTAGCTTATGATGGAACGATGTGATAGTTTTTAGATTTGTATTCATCACGGATGTCATCGCTGTCCAGAGATTTCGGTGCCACGGATCGTAATCTATTAAGGTTTTCAATTCGGGAAAAATGTGATGTTTAGACCAGTTGCCCGCCAGATTACCTATTAGGGTTTTCAATTACGGATAAATGCGATGTTTGCCCACCTGATTACCTATTAGGGTTTTCAATTACGGATAAATGTGATGTTTGCCCACCAGATTCCCTATTAGGGTTTTCAATTACGGATAAATGCGATATTTGCCCACCGGATTACCTATTAGGGTTTTCAATTACGGATAAATGTGATGTTTGCCCACCAGATTCCCTATTAGGATTTTCAATTAAAGGATTTCACTAAATTGTCTCGCTGGTTTAAATGGCGATAGGATAACTCACAAGAATATTTAACTAGCTGGATTTGATCCACAGTACAAGAGCACGTCATTAGGGATTTAAGAATAGCAGGAACTGTGTAAGGCCAGGACTCATGAGTCAACCCTACTATACAATATAATGGACCCTCGCTCTTCCAAAATCATCTTTCATGGCCATGGATTTTACAGTCTTACGATAGCCATAATATTCGATAAGAGCTTTGCAGAAAACACTAATTTGATGACTGCAGTTGCAAAATCTTAAGCGATATGAATGCTGGATGTTCCGATCAAGCTCTGGATTCTGTTATTAATGTCGATATAGACTGGACGAATCAATTTTTCGCTGGCCAGAAGAAACCGCGGGAGCCCGGCCCATCAAGCAGCACCATGGAGATGGAGTTAAGCATCTTCAACACCGCCAACCAGAGAAGTCCCGTGATCACTGCGCCGGCCATCAATACCGGCGCCATGGGCTTTTATGATTTGGCGGCGGCCACGAAATCAGAACCAGAAATGCGCCGGGTCGCGGTGTCGCTTATTAACAGCAGAGCTGGGAATATCTCCGCCTTGAACAAATTTCCCTCGGCGTTTCCCGGACGACAGTGGGCGGCGGCGGCGGCGGCAAGTGGTTTGTCTTGCAGGGGTGGTGCGGTTAAAGTGAAGAACAGGCGAGACGGGCGGTCACGGTGCGTGCCCACTCAGGTGGTGAAGACGGACACCTCCAACTTCAAGGCCATGGTACAGCACTTCACTGGAATCCCCCACACCACTACTAGTAGTGATGAATCCACTCTAGCGCTATCTGCCTCCTCCTATTCCCCACAGTGTATTAGCTCGCCCAGTTTTACATCGTTCAGGAAACCCCTCCCTCAGTCTGCCGTCTGCAAAATTTCAAACTCCTCCACAGCTTCAAAAACTACGACGTTGACGGCCACGACCGCTTGTGCTTCGCCTGTTGAGTTCTCACTTACTCACCTGCCAATCTCTGACCCAGCTGCCCTTCATAAGCACCGCGGCCAGTATAAATGGCTTTGATCTGCTCATCAGAAGGAACAGACCATGCTTCTCGTTGACGTAGGGTAAAGTGAATATTTGCTGTTACTGTTATAATTTTTTACATAGTTGTATGGGAACCGCTGCTACATCTTTAAAACTAGTTTTTTAAGTTTTTGAAGTTTAGGGAGCTTGGGAATTAGGTGGGAACTTTCTCAATTAGTTGCGAACTCTTTTAAGAACTTGAGAGTTTTTTGGGAGCTTCAACATCAAATTATTATTGTTTCCTAAACAATAATAATACTCAGTTCAGTTTATAGTTGTGGATTTGAAAAACTTTTAATACATTTATGTTTTCTTTCAAACCCAAACTAAATATGAAAGTCTAATAAATCAATACCATATCCACCACAAGCATTTGTTCCACTAGATATCATTGATTTTTATTGTATTTTCATATTAAAAGAGTAATACTATTTGGTTTTTCCAATAAAAAAAGAATAATCTTGCAAATTTACAAAGATGTTTAAAATTTATATATGTAAAGTTTAATTTAAAAAAAAAAAAGTTAAAATTGTAGATATGTATTTTCAAAGTTTTTTTTCATTTTCTAATGGAATATTTAGAGATATTAAAGTTTCAGTATTGTTAGATATCATTTTCGAGATTAACTGTAAGTCATTAATCTATGACCCATATGAGTGTTGTTTTAAATATATTCATATAATTATTAGCACAAATTAAATTAATAATTTTAATATTGTAGTTGTTGCAATAGGATAAACATTAATGACCTCTATTAACCTTCAATTTTATTGAAATAAGATTTTAAATGTATCAATTTTATTGAACTAAGATTTTAAATGTATTAATATTATTTTTTAATATATATTATTGCCGCTCCCAAATTCAAGTTTCCTTAAAATTTGATAGTATCCAAGTTCTTAAATCTTTTATTATTATAATATGATATTTTTTTTTAATTTTAATAATATTAAAATTAAAATAATTTTATGATTAAATTGAATTAACATCTTTTTTTCTGGTTGGATTTTTTTATTTTTTTCTAATTATATGATGATGATAATGACTATTAAGAAAAGTATTTCAAAATCATAATAATTTTAAAATTGAGATTTACAGTTGGTATATGTTGGACATTTTAAGTGAAAGTGTTTTTCATTTCAAAATCATAATAATTTTAAAACTGAGATTTACTCTTGGTATATGTTGGACATTTTAAACTAAAGTGCTTTTCATTTTCAACTTTCTTAGTATCACAAAGTTGAGAGACTCTTTCCTCTCATGTTAGTAATGTTTGTTTTTTTCTTTACACTTTGTCAAACAAAAATATTTTTGATCTTCTAAATTATGGTTGATTAGCTCCTTATAATATCTTAATTTTTTTTCTCTTTAATATTTTATCTTGATTCATCAATATGATATTTTCTTTTATTTCTTAATGGTTTAGCTAAGATTGAACATTTTTATGCCATCCCCACTTAAGTCAATAATGATTTTGAACGAAGCTACAAACATTTTTATAAACATAGCATCTTCTATATTATTTAACTTGTGCTTATACAATATGTATATTCATAACATCATCTATTTAAAATTATATTCAAATATTAATAATTGTCCTTTATTCAAAATTGTATTTAAATATCAATTACTTATTATAAAGATAAAGAAATATTTAAATATGAATATGATTAAAATTCCTTTAATTTGCATATTCTAGCTTGTCATATTTTATAATATCTCTTTTACTAAAAAAAAATTAAACTATATATGATGTGTAATTGTTTTTTATGATGTGTAATTGTTTTTTAAGTATAAATATTTTTCTTATATTTAATTTAATAAAAAAAATTAAATAATAATAACATTAAAAAAATCAATATTAAAAAACTATTAAAACTGTGTACATTAAATATTAAACAGATATAAATAAATAAAGCAATAATTTCTGAATTAATAAGGTTATTGAATCTTACAATATTTTTAAAAGTTTATTTTTTGAATTTTATAATATTTTTAAAAGTTTATTTTTTGAATTTTATAATATTTTTAAAAGTTTATGTTTATGTGTTAAATTCTTTTAATTTAGAAAACATTTTTTTTGTCATTAAATGATGATGGTGGTTAAAACTTAAATTTATAATCTGATATCTTGTAATAACTAAATTTATTTTATTTATTATATCATTGCATTTTAATATTAATTAATAATTAAGTTTATTTTATTTATTATATCATTGCATTTTAATATTAATTAATGTTAATTTTTTTAGAAAATATTTTTTTAAGATAATTAATTTAATTATTTTTAATTAAAAAATAATAATTTAAAACAATAAATATAATAATCAAAAATATTTTTAAAACAAATTAATGAAAAAATAATAATTAAAAATATATATGAATGTGGAGAAACAAATTTATAAATTTATTATATTAAAGGAAAGGAGTTTGAACTTTCAAATTATAAAAATTTCGTTGAAAATATAAATAAGGTATGGTGTAAAATTATGATAGTCTGAAATTATAGTACTTGAAAATTTTCGTTGAAAATATAAATAAGGTATGGTGTAAAATTATGATAGTCTCAAATTATAGTACTTGCATTCAAAATTTAAATGAGGTGCTCTGTAGAAGTTACAAGTTACCTTGTGCATTGCTATGCAGTACACCATGTCACTGTAAACTTCTACTTCATCTGGTAAAAATGTATGACTGTCGTTGTTCTCAACTTCCTTTTAAGGGCTGACGCAATCGTGTATTAAACAGTTTCTCAAAACTGAGGGGCATGTAGCATGACATTTTTCACAAATACTGGGCTATCAATCGTTTCCTACATTATTAAGATTTATTCATTTTTCTATTCAAAGTGTGTGAGCTACATTATAACATTACATATATTATTGTAAATTTATTTTAATTTTAAAATAAAGTTAAAAAATATTAGTTTCAGATGATTTATTTATTTTAATATTTTTAAAATATTTAAAAAATTATTAATTAAAATTATTAAATATTAAAAAGATAATCTTTGTTTTAGAATAAATAAAAAATTAGATACCAATTCACATCATAATAGTATCTCTTGATCATAAACAGTCAATTAACTTATGACCTTCTCAGTGAAAAATATATAACTCTCTTACCTTCCATATATTATCTTTGGGTTATTCATTTTTTATCTCATCACTTATGTCTTTATCAAATAGGTATTTTGTAAATCACCCTATGAATAAAATATAAATATGTTTTATGAAAAAAAACAATTCTATAACAATTTTATGTGGAATAATATTATATCAAAATAATAAATTTGGAGATTTCCTTGAAATTAATGTATTTTAATTACAAAGTTTCTTGGGAATTATGAGAACAAGTAATACGTGTTTAATGCAGTTACATGTTTTCTATATAAATCATTATGGACTTTTTATTTTTAAATTAGGAAGATGTTTCTAATTTCCTTTTCTTTCTTATATATATATATATATGAATTTTTAATACAAAGTTTATAATGAATTAATTTTTTATTGTTAATATTTTTTTTAATATTATATATGGTTTTTATTTTGAATATTAGATTATATATATTTTTTATATTAATTTTTACAACATGGTGAGTACAAGTTAATGATGGTCTCTCATGACGGGTTAGTGGTAATGTAAATCTGGAAAAACAACAATTTGTTAACTTGGTCGGATTAATTTGGTGTAAAAAGACGAAACTTAGGAAATTTAATTATCTTTCCCAATGTACAACTTTTATTCATAGAAATTGTGAATAACTATATCAAATTTGATTTTTTCTAACAATGGTATCTTATTTTTCCAACAAAATATGAGGTATATGTTTTTGTTAGTGTAGGTGATGAGTACCTTGTGTTGTGTATTTTTAGGAAATTTATAATATTAACTTTATATTTTTTTTCGAATTATCAAAGTCAACTTAACATATCTACAACGTCTTTTGTTCATGCAGGCTAAGAGGGTCTGAACATGATCAAAATAATTTTTTTTAGATTGTAGGTATCAGTCTCCTCTAGTGCCGCCAAGAAATGGTTAAGCCGAAAAAAATTTATATCAGAAATAAGAGGTATGTATTCTAGGATTTTGATATATGCTAAGAAAAAAATACATTAAAAATAATAAACGATGTTTTTTTTTTAAAATTATATATTTGGAATTTGCATAGCCAACTCTATCTATGCTTATAGTTTCGTCAACTGAATTTTTTATCCTATAAAAAAATAAGGTCAGATACAAAGATATAGAGATGTATTAACAAAAATGGAGTTTTTTTTATCAATTTGCATACTGAACCACTAGGTTTATCATCCCTAACATAAATCCAACCCAACCAAGTCAGCATACACGTTGTCAATCTCGCCCAAAAAAAATGAATTTAAAAGAACACGCATGTATTCTTAAGAGCATGCACACACTCTAGAAACACACACACATTCCTAATAGTGTGCATGTGTTATAGGAACACACACGTGTTTCTAAGAGCACACACACACTCTTATAAGTTATTTTATCTTTTTCATTCCCCCATCCCCCCCCCCTCTCTCTCCTACATCTACCCCCCCTCTCTATCT